>VZTZ01039721.1:35498-62754 GCA_013400955.1 Drymodes brunneopygia | reverse complement strand
GCCGCGGGCCCGCTGCTGCGGCCCGCAGGAAGCCGCGGGGCGCTCGGAGCGGCGGCGAGGAGGAGGAGAAGGAGGCCCGGCCGCGGGAAGAGGGCTGCGGACAGGGAGGAAGAGGAGGAGCCCCGCCGCCCCCCGCCCGCCGCAGGAAGCCGCCGGAGGATGTACGGTAGCGCCGGGGGCCCGCCGTGACAGCCCGCCCCAGCACCCCGCTCGCCTCGCCGCGGCCGGCCGAACCCCTTCGTGCGGAGGAAACATGTCCAAGATGCCGGCCAAGAAGAAGAGCTGCTTCCAGATCACCAGCGTGACCACGGCGCAGGTGGCCAGCAGCATCACCGAGGACACCGAGAGCCTGGATGACCCGGATGAGTCCCGCACCGAGGATGTGTCTTCTGAAATCTTTGATGTTTCCCGAGCCACCGACTACGGCCCTGAAGACGTCTGTGAACGGAGCTCCTCCGAAGAGACTCTCAACAACGTGGGCGAGGCCGAAACTCCCAGCAGCGTCTCTCCCAATCTCCTTTTGGATGGGCAGCTGGCTGTGGCTGCTGCTGGGGTGGCTGCAGGCCCCAACGGGGGGGCTGTACCCAAAAGTTCGGCCGTGCCCCTGCCTGCTGCTGCTCCTGGCACTGCTGTGGGAGGAAGCAGCAGTGCTCAGGCTGCCCTGCCCTCCGCAGGGCCTGCTGCCCCCGGGGCCATGTCTCAGACGGCGGCTGCTGCGTGCAGCTCACGCTTCAGGGTGATCAAGCTGGACCACGGTACTGGGGAGCCCTACAGGCGAGGCCGATGGACGTGTATGGAGTACTATGACCGGGACTCGGATGGTGGTGGTATTCTGGGCAGGACTGGAGACTGCATTAGGCACAGCAGCACCTTCGAACAGGCTGCTCAAGAGAGGGACAGTGGCCTCGGTGCCACAGGAGGTTCTGTTGTGATCTCGGCTGTGCCAGCATCAACTCATGGCCCCGATTCTATAGCTGACAGCTCCCTGGTTGCTGTGTCACAGCTGCTTCAGACAGAGAAAATGAACCAGTCCTCTCTACAGCAACCTAGTTTTGTCATTGGGCAACAACAACAGCCGCAACAGCCCGTAGGTGGGGCCGTGCCTCAGAGTACTGCTCAGCCTGTGTTTTCTGGGGCTTCGGGAGCAAGTCAGCAAATGATAGTGCCGCAGCAACCACAGCCACAGGTAAATCCACAGGGTGTTTCACAGGCTGGACCCAACGGGCAAGGCATGGCACCTCCAAATGTGACAGTAGGGCAGTCAAGCATTCCTGTGGCCCAGCAGCAGGTGCAGCAGGCGAACATACCAGTGACTCAGCCTCAGCAATTTGCTTATTCTCAGTCCCAGATTCCACCAGTGCATCTACTGCCGACACAGCCTCCTGGGCAGGCTGAATACATGCAGCACATGACAATTATGCAGTCTCAAGGAGCTATTCAGCAGGCTACTACAAGCTCTGCTCCAAGTACTGTGGCCTCCAGCCTTCCTGCGGGGCAGGTGACAGGCCAAAACCCCTCGCCTGTGGGAGCACCGGTGCTGGGGGTGTCAGCACAGCCCAGCGAAGCAGTTGGACAGGGACCGGGGCTGTTGCAGAGTGGCCAGGCACAAGCCAGTCAGCCAGGAGGTGTGGTGCAGCCAGGCCTTGGACATACGGGGGTTGTGCAACAGAAATCTGTGACTCAGCACCCAATGGGGGGAAGCAGTCAAGTGTCGGGAATGCCTGGTGCTGCCCATGCCGTGGTCCCTGGAGTTCAGAGCGTGCCTGCGGTTGTGCCCGGTACAAGCGTGCCTAGCGTGGCCACCACCGCCTCTGTTACTATGCCAAACGTCCCTGTTACGCTGGTGCAGTCCCAGCTGACGAGCCACCCTTCTGCCAGCAGAAGCACTGGCGCAGTCCAGTCCCAGCACGTCGGACACTCGATGATGCAAGGAGCACCCAGCGCACCCACCAGTCTGCCTCAGGCAAACCTCGGACAGTTTCAGACCCAGGCCCAGTCCTTAGTAGGCCAGATTGATGATACTAGAAGAAAATCGGAACCCCTACCTCAGCCACCACTTTCTCTTATAGCTGAAAACAAACCTCTTGTGAAGCCTCCCATTCCAGACACTCTAGCAAATCCTCTTCAGTTACCTGCAAGTACTCCAATGAACAGTCTTGCTAGCTCTGTTTTCGGCATATCCATTCCTGTTGATGGTGATGAAGACAGGTATGAATTATTTTATAATGACATAAAAACTGCATTTTAGGGGGAAAAAGGTCAACTTTCAAGTTATTGCCAGGTGCTTTTTGTAAATTCATATTTCCGGAAAGTCATGCTGAGGTTCACCTGGACTATATTTTCATTTTAAGAGTGCAAACCATAGCAAAGTATTTAGGCCAGTAGTGAATTGTAGTTGCTTTTTGCAGGATGTGAGTGCGATTACTTTTCTCGCAAAATGGGGTACAAAGTAGCCTGAAAGCTGCTTAATGCACAAATAATATGACCTCTTCAAAATCAGAGACTGAAAGCTGTCTTTCTGTAGCCAGTGGCTCAGGATGTGAAGAGGGCTGTTCTCCTTTTTCCTGAAAGCATTATAAAACACTTCAATGACAGCTGGGTTAAAATTACACTGTATTGCAATGTTAAATCTGTGTGGTGCTATCTCAGGGCTTTTAACATAAGTTCTTGATTTTTATCCTGCTGTGGAGTTAACATTTTATAGTGTCAGTCAGTAAGGAAAGTACTTGCACTTGGATGTGGATTTGTGTGCAAATCCATATGCAGGGAAAGCTCTACAGAGAATGGTCCTTTGTGTTGAGGAAACAGACACTACTTGGGCAAAGATGTGGACACGGTGGGAAGTACAACCTTACAGTGAGGGTTTTTTATTGGAAAGTAATTTGGAAAGATGAGTTGTAACAGAGGGGCGTGGTGTGAGCAGACTCTGAGAGGGCCTGAGAGAGGGAGTGGGTGTGTGGCTGCTGTTCCCAAAGGCACGCCAGGCTGCTCTGAAGGCCAAAGCTACTTGATTGACTTCTTTGAGGGAAAGAAGAGTCAAACGGTGTTTGAGCACTGAATTTAAGGCCCAGCATTTACTGTCAGTTTGGAGGAAGGGAATACATGTGTGTTACTTGTTTTTAAAGGCAGGCATTAGGCCATTATGAGCAGGTCTTATGGTGAATTTCTGTGTAAGTCTTCCCTCACCTTGGGAAGGCATGAGACAGTAAGATAATACAGTCAGTGTTGCTTGGAGCATGTTTTAGTACAGCAGCCTTGTCTGTGGGGTTGGGGTGAGGTGGATGGAGAGAGCACTTCAGAGGGGGTGTTGGGAGAGCTCAGGCTGCAGGTTTAATGCAGGCCTGTGCTCGCTGGGGCATTGGCTGACGCTGTGCCTGAGAAAGTAACTGCTCTGCTTTTCTGCAAGGAAAAGCTGTGATTTGGGAACCGGTGCTGCTTCTGATTAAAGTGGTAAAGGACTGACAAGAAAAAGTTTAAAAGTTTAAAATTTACTCACAATTTGCCTACCTTAAGAGGTTTGCTAACCTGACTGACAAAATGCTTTGTGCAAATAAGGTTAGATTTCAAGCTGGTGGGTTCTTTTCATAGCTCAGTGTTTTATGAAAAGATGATTTGTCTGGTGTTCAATAATTCTGTTGATTCAGGAATCAGAAAGAAAGGAATGCATTTTGCATTTATTTTCCATATCTTCTAAAACTTAATATAAATTGTGGTAATGAACATGATTATCTGTGACAAGTGAATCCCTTCTGCCTAAAGAGAGGGAAAAACTTGTCCTGCTTATTCAAATTAGGGGCATCTAACTTCGTGTGGTGCTCCAGAGAGTCAGTTCTTGGTGCTCTTACCACAACAGTGATTTTTAAAGTTAATTTTCTAGTTTAGTCTTTGAACTTGCCACCTTGCAAGTGGTGCTTGACGTGCTGTTCATGTCTAAAGAGACTCTTTCAGACACTTTGCCATGAGAACTGTGAGTAAGAAATGGAAATGGGGTCTGAATGCAGTGTGCTCTCTTTGACAGGCCATGCTGTGGTGCTCAGTAGAGGAACGAATGTCTGGTTATCAGTGAAGGAGTGCATGTGTGTCGTTTGTCAGCTCCTGCACTGGGTGATAAAGCCGTGCTGTGTGCTGGGCTGTCAGAAAGCCAGGAGCACACTGTGGTGTGAGAGTCTTTCCCAGCTGGGAAGGTGATCCTGGTAAGCTGTGAAAGCTCACCTTGAAGGGGCCTAGACCTCCCATGTAATGTAGGAGACAGATACAGAGAGAGTAGAGCAAAGTTTGTTCTTTGCTCCCCTCAAGCAGTAGCCTGACTTCCACTGGCTTCACACAGAGAAAGGTGAGAATGCAAACTTGGCAGCTTGTTAAGGCTGTTTCACCACTTGGTTTTTATTTGCTTTACTTTCTGAGAAGGCTTTATTGTAGAATTGTCTCCTGCTCGTCTGCTCTTCTATTCTTGCTCATGCTTTTTTCCTGTTTCCAGCCATTTACATTGTGCCACTACTCCCATGGGCTTTGCCCAGCTGCCTTATCCCCTGGAATCAGTGGTGAAATAGTTAATGAAGACCTTCAGGTGTCATTAGTAGGCTGGGGGTTGACACTGATAAAGCTATTAAGGCGCAAAGGGAGCTGATACATCATGAGTCATGGTTTGTGCTGGCAGGTCCAGGAAGTTAAAGCACAGCTCAGTTCAGAGAGGTTACTTTGTGGTCATAGAAGCTATAAATCTGCAGAAAGCATTTTCTTCTTTGTCTTTCTTACTATTAATGTGTAACATACCCAGGAAGGGGGCTCAGTGTGTAGGCAGGTATCTACATTTCTTCTTCAGTTATGCTTCAGTATTTGCACATACTTGAAGCTTCGCTGACTTGTGTAGATCCTTCTCCTACAGTCATCTTCTAAAACAGTGACTCATCCAGGAGTAGTGTGTAGCTCTCAATACCCTGGATTTATATGGAAAGTCACTCACCATGCTGAATATGAAGAGGAACTGTTTTAAAGGTAAAATAGTTAAGATGGAAATTCTTTGAAAGCAGCGTGTCAGGAATACAGTAAACATGATGTAAAAAGTTGCTTGGTTCATATATTTCTAAAAAAAAGTTTTTTGTATTACTCCTCTCTTATAGTCTGCTGTTTTAAATCAAACAGCATTTAAGGTTATTATGGGTGGAGGTTATCTAGCCTGATATATAGAGAGAACTATGTTTATAGATTGCTTTCTTCCAAGCCATTGCCCAAAGACTTTTAATTTCCTGTTCCCATAGCCCAGTACACTTTGACAGTGGTCTATAAAAAACTGTGGTTTCTTGCATTGACCTGATGAATAATGAAGAATCAATTAATTGAAAAATCTTGTCTGGGGGGGAAGAAAGGGTGGATAGGCAGTCCAAAAGAATTAAAAATAAAAAAGCCTTTGATATGTCACACCTTCCTTGATAAGCAAAGCTGGTTTTTGAGTTGATGTGTCCAAATTGCTAAGCTCTTAAAAAGGAAAAATGGTTGTGTGAAAGTTATGAAATATTCACAGCATAACATAGTATTATTTTCTTTTCCTCTTTAAAAGTGTCTGCAAATAAAATAAACTTCAGCAGCATTAAAGAATGGAGGAACTAGTACTGGTACTGAGGCAGATGTGGGTATTGCTGCCTCAAATAAGGAGCCTGAAAAATACTAATTGTATAAAAACACAACTGTAACTGAGTCTCTAGTACTAGTACTAATTTTAGAATTCTAGAACTAGTACTAATTTTTTGGAGGGAGGGCAGTTAGAGCACCTGAGAGGATTTTGGTAACAGTGGTGTGTCAGGTTCTCTGCTTACCCTTATGCCCATGTATACACAAATTTGTAATTGACAAGCAGAATATTTCATCTGGCTTAATAACTTTATTTTGGCTCTTGGGGAAAAAGAAATATGTTGCTTCTGTTAAAAGAATGTTACTGAGAAAGCTTGTTCAAACCTCCTACATGCTTGGCAGACTTTTGGGGCAAAATATTGCTCGGGCTGTTGGAAAAGGAGCAGAGTATAGATCATTTTCCAGAGATAACTGACCGGCTTGAACTGTTCCGGCTGTATTCCAGGAACAGGAATGAATGGCTGCAATTGTGAACTGTCAGCTGTGGCAGCTGAGCTGTTGAGAACCCGATTGTGCAGGGCTCTCTGCAGCGTGTCTCCCAGCTCAGCTAAATCACACATTTGTATGGAGCACTAGCTGCTGGGAGAGCTGTGCTCTTGAGCCCGTGTTCATCGTGTAAGGACAAAACTGGCCATGGGGTCACTTAGGTATTGCCCTAGATGTATATTTTATTGTGCTCTTAAAGAAAAAAATAAGTATTCTGCAAATACATACCAGTACGTGATACTTGAATTGCATTAGTACTCAGTGTTACTCCTTTTCTTCACCTTGCTCATAAACTCTGTAGAGGTTTGAGCTCTCCTACGGCTGCCAGCTTGTTCTCAGCTTTCCACCTGAAGGCCTGTGTTTGCAGGTGTGTGTGTGGAAGCAGGTGAGAGTGAAACCTGGACAGACATGCTCCAGAGCCTGGAGAGCCTTTGGTTTGACAGACAGTTGGAAAACTGAGCTGGGACTTCTGGGGCGACCTTTGCAGCTGGTGGCAACAAAGGATGGTTAATGCAAACAAACTCCTGTTGGTTGTGTTCACTGCTTGCTGTACTTTCTGTAACAAAAACTACCAAAGGGAGCTGCAGCACTGCATGAGTTTCTGGGTGGTAGAAAGCCTGTCGTGCTGTGCAGTCGGTTTTGGAGTGGCACAAGATAGCTAAACAAAACCATGGCTACTCATTCGACAGTGCTGTTTCCCAGTTTAAACATTCAAATGCCTTTGTTAAGGAGGAGTCAGTACATCCTTAAAATTAATGAGGTACAAGTGTTTCAGATGAGAGAGTTATTAAAAGGAGGAAATGGGGAAAATGGTTGGAAGAAATTCACAGTGATACCGTTCAGTTGGTTTTAAAGACTGCAGTGACCAGCCCTGACAGGAGAGGTTCCCTGTACCTCAGACTCCCGAGTGTTCTGCTCAGCTGCTGGGGGTTAATTTTTTTCTCCTCTGCTATAGAAGAGTGCAAATGTTCCATAGCTGATTTCTGAACGCTGTCTGTATGGCAGAAATAACAGCCTGTGTTTTATGGAAGCTATTTTAAACTTCTTGTTAAACGCAGAATATTGAAGTAGTTGGATGTTTTGAGAAGGCAGGACTACCAACTACCTACTAACTGCTCTCAGACTCCAGAAGGGCTGAAAGTTCTCTGAGGCTGCATTTTTACAGGAGATGCTGATAGTTTTTATGACTTCAGGTGCCACTATAGTAAAGAGGAATTGCTCCCTGTTACTATATTGGATATTTGAGTTACCAGCCTGTTGCGTGTTGAGGCTGTATATTAATTTTCCTTCTTTAAAGCTGATGATTAGCAGTTTCTGTTGCTCAGAAGTGCAAACCTTGTTTGATTCCTTAAACTTCTGTGAGACTCCTCCTGCTAAAGTACATCTGGATGGTTCAGTTCAATAAATCTAGATAGTCAGGCACAGGTGTCTGTTTTTATTACTATTTTGGACAAAGTATAAAGATAGACATATTTATAGTAACTGCTAAAGCCACTGTCTTCTGAGAAGATTCTCCAGACGTAAGAGGTCACTTGAAGTGCAGAGTAAGGTTGTACTTTCATTCCTCTTGAAAATTATTCTATCTTTAAACTTCACACTTCATAAATACAAATGTGTATTACGTGCCAGGAAATCTTTGCCTTATGGGATAATCTATTTTTACTTGGGCAGGGCAGGTGAATTAATTGGCTGCATGAAGGACAGCTGGATGCTTGTCTTAATTTTCTTTGTCAAGCAAAGCAAAATTAGTCCAGGAGCATGTATATCTGTTCTCCCTTTGAAGCTATGAAGGATGCATTTGCATTGTGACAGCTTGCTTGAGTGCTTTTGTCAGTGCAGAGGGAAGGTAGAGATATTAATTAGTGCCCTGGAGAGGTGTCAGCTGTCTGTCACACTGACAGCTGGCGGGTTTGTCTGGTGCAGCTAAAGGTTACAAAGGGGAATGGGGATCTGGGCACAGCCCTGCAGGTGTGGCCTGAGCAGTGCTGAGTGGGATCCCCTCCCTCCAGCTGCTGGACTTTGCCTTGTGCAGCCCAGGACACCATTCACCCACCCCTCTTCAGTGAGGGCACAGTCCTGACCCCTTTGTGTCTGCCTGTGGCAGGTGTGTGAGCTTGCAGGGGAGAAGTGTAGATTGGGTAGGAGATGAGAGAGTGCTTTCAGTGAAATATCTGAAACTCTTGCATTCATCTCAAACAGGTTTAGTATCCGGTAGAGGATGGGGTGGTCAGAAATGAGGGTTAAAAAACACTGCTTGCTTCTCCATCAGGTTATTTCAGCTACTTTTGTACGGGTGTAGATGAGAACTCCTGGGAATGTCTCCTATGTGGAACACTCTTTGGTGGGTGCAAGGCCTGTAAATACCTTGACCAGCCCTGCAGATGCATTTTTAAAAATACTGTTTCTGTAAACCAAGTGGTGAGCGCTCACTGACAGCGCAGGCTGGCCTGAAATTTGAGTGGTAGAGACTTTGTAAATGGTGTGGGAAGGCAGACAGATTTTTAATATACTGTGTAAATAACCATGCCATACGTGGCCTAGGATATAATATCTTTTTTTAAAGCTAAGTGTGTAATTTGAAGCATTTGCTCATAGATGCATTCTTGACCATTATCACATGAGTAGGACAGGTGGGATTTGTCTGAGTCTGCTTGAAGCTGTTTTATCCACTCATTTTTTTTCCCTACAGATACTGAAATACTTTATTGCCAAAAAACCGTATTTATAGATGGCCAAAATAGCTGGAAGTGTTGTCACTGCAACTTTGTGGGAGGAAAAAAAATCTCATTTTAGTGCAGTTTTATTTGACGATGAGTATTCAAGCCCTGTTCCACTATGAACCTGTTCCACTTTTACCAGAAATCACAGGCAGCCTTCCCTTCATCACTGTGTTTGAGAAAATCAGGTTTTGTGGGCATCACAGGCAGCAGGAGCCTGATCATCCTCAATAACACATTCATACCTACAAATACATGCCTTTTCTCTACCAGCCACGTTGTATAAAAGTCAATACTTTTGAGGAGTTTTGCAGATTTTTGGGTCTATAATGCAATACTAGCAAATGCGTATCTTTTTATTTCAGGACTGCTGAATTTATGATTTTGCTCCCACCTTTATACCAGCATATCAGGGTCTGCTGGGCAGGAGCACTCAGACCTTGCTCTCTTGGATGGGATCATTTGCAGGAGAGTATCATAGTGATATTCTTTGGCAAATCTCAGTAGATGCTGAAGGGCTCCATCCCATGTGAAGTGGAGTTCAAGGTGTTTGTTGAAACCGTGGGAGTTATTGTCAATAAGGCTTTGTTTGCTTTTGGTTTTGGGTTTTTTTTTAACTTGTCTCAGTTCATTCAAGTGTGGATAATATTGGTGAGTTTTTCTGTGGCTTTTCTTGAAAGCTAATTGATAGAGGCAAGAATCCCTGACTAGGTCAGGCAGACTTTCTGCATTGCTGTTATCAGCTTGTAATCTTTAAATTTCTCTCTGAAAATGTGATCTGTTGTAGGTTTTTTTGCTTTGAAGCCAAGCTGTGCATCATGTGAACTATTTTGTTCTGTATCCTCCCTCCAAGAACTGAAGGTTGACTGTATCTGGTGAGAAGACAAGTCATTAATACAGAAACCTTGCACTTGTTACATGTTTTGATTTGAGAACAGAAGCTCTCAGATTAGTCCTCACACAGTTTGTAAGATGATGTAATTAAATTTCAGCCTGACTGGCAGCCCTGACAGCCTTCAGAGAACAGCCATGCTTCATTAGCAGGGGGTGTGTTAATCAACGTGTCGGTGGCAATGCTATCTGGGACAGGAGGAGTGTTGGGGGCCTGGCTGGGACAGGAGTGCTTTAAATAAAAGGTGCTAAAAGTAAAGTGAAACATCTTTTCAAAGGAGAAAGATGGAGAAGGAGTTCTGTTACTAGTGTAAATATCGTCTCAAAATGCAATAAACTGTGCTGTGAGTTCCCTGATAAGCTGTGATCAAGTGTTCATCAAACCCCTCATGCAGATCCCAGATGAACCCTGCCAAGTGCTGTAATTTTGAAACCAGCTGTAATCAGTCCCCATTGTAGGTTGTAGTCAGTATCCCAGTAAACAGCCTTTTTTGGGGGAGCACTGAGACACAGAACTGAAAACTACCTTGGGTTTGAAATACTTCTGGCTAAAAGTACATCCAGTCTTTTATAAACTTCAGGCACTAAGGAAGGATTCATTTGTTGTCCTTTAGTGTGCGAACACATCCATGTATGGTGACAGTTCTCTTGAGCTCATTCTGGGTGCTTACCTTACTATTGGCTCTCTTACCTATTCAGTAATTCTGTAATTCAGTAATTCTAATGATAAAAAAGGCTGAGTATGGTTGTTTGCCGATTCTTTCTTCAAGCTGTCTTGGAATCAATTCTCTCTCCAAGTGCTTGGTTCAGTTCTGTTGCTGTAGCAGTAGCACAAAGTTCCTCTAGTGTGCTTCCTTTGAATGTGACCAAAGAACACTTCTTTTTGGGCAAAATGCCCAGCAGCTGTATCTCTGTGCCCAGGATGAGGGCTGGAAGATTGCTATTGACTTCCCCATCCTACTGATGCATTACTGCATGGTGAATGACCTTACTTCCAGGATCAGGGTTATGAGAATAGGTAGGCATGTGTCCTTCTGGAGAGCTGGTATCCAAACCTGGCTGTGAAACTGGAGCTAAGGACTCAGGCTGAATAAAGCAAGATTTCAGTTACTCTGTGTACATCCTGTGTAGAGGTTTGGCACCTTTGCAAGGCTTTTATTTTTAAAATTCTGTTTAGATTATTTTCTGTGGGATTGCAGTCAGCTACTCTTATTTTGTACTTGTGCAGCTGATTATTGCTACCAGAGGTTACTGCTTCCCCCTTATCCTTATTGAATTGCATCCTTTTTATTTCAGACCATTGCTCCAATTGGGCAAGATCTTCCTGAATTCTATTCCTGCTGTGCAGAGTGCTTGCAGATCATCTGCAGGTATAGAGATAGTCTGTACTCCACTGCCCAAGTAATGGATTAAAATCTCCCATAACACAGTTGGAGGAGACCCCAGGAGAGCTCTGATGAATGAGAGCTCCACTGAACCCTTGGAGAGCCACGAGCACAGAGTGGTTGCCAGTGGTGGACTCACTTTGTACGAGCTGAGCTCTTACCAACAGAAATGTCATGCAAGGTGGCATTGAAAGCTCAGCTTGTTTATGACATGGTCACATCTCCTGTGGCTTTCTATATGAGTCCTGTTAATTGTTCTCAGAAGGACTTTTGGCTGACGTGAGCTTCTGTAAAGGTCATCCATGTGTGCTTGCTGCTGTCTGGGTAATAAATATGTGCTTCTGTTCTTTGGTTTTCCTTAGAGGTATTGAGCATGGATTGTCTAACCTGTTGCTTTCATGTTCTTCAAACACAGGTGGTTAGGCCTTTTGAATGTTCTGCATCATTCCTGTTCTCAAACCTGAAAAAAATAAGTCAGTGATACTGAGAGAGAACTGAGTGGTATGAACTTTTTATTTGGGGAAAAAAGTGCTGTTTTTCATGTGTTCTTTCTGTTGTTGCCCTCAATTGCTGAGGTTGGTCAGTAGTTTGAAGACTGAAACTTGTTCATGAATAATGATGTTACTATTTCTTTCAAAGGAAGTAGTTGAGAAAAAGGCATCTGTGTGGCAGCCTCTGTGTCAGGCTGATACCCAGTCCAAAGCCAGTATCATTACTTGAACCAAAAGGCATTTCTCTGTATATATTCTCATCATCTGTATACTAGATGATTTGCCAGCTGTCACAGGCATGGTTTCTAGCGAACAGAGCTCTCAAGGATGAAGTTTGTATTTGACATATTGTCCTGATGAATGGCAGTGGGAGGATACACTTCCAGCTGTGAGGTGAGACTTTGGTGTGGTCTGGGCTTCCCTTTTAAGGGGACAGCTTGATGTCTTGGACATTCAGAGAACTGAGTAAGTTTTCCTTCTTTAAATTTGGATCAAATTTTCTGTGGTATGAAATCTGTTCTTAGAAACCAGAGCATGGGATTAAGTTGTGAATATTGGTGTTTGTGAGCTTTTAGAGGACATAAATGCAGTATGTATTGTAGGACTTGTTTATAGAGACCTGGAAGCATTTTTTCCCACTTGGCATACATTTTGAATGTTTAAGTGTACTAAGCTAGTTGTCTGTCACAGTCTGGGAATGAAACTGAGCCCGTGTACCCTTGGGAATACCTGGTCTCTCTCACCAGAGATGGAGGAAGAGAAGTTCTGGAGAACCTTCTGTGGAAGGGTGGGCGATAGCTTTTTCTCTGGGTCAGCACCTGGGACATCCCTGTCCTGTCTGGCTCCTGGTTCCACTGTGTCAATGTGCCAAGGACTGGGACTGAGTCCTGATCTCAGAGCTGGCACTCTGCCAGGGAGGACACCTAGGCAATCTGCTTTTCTGGTGCAGGCTGTCCCTGCATCTGTCCCTACATTCACTTAGGGCAGTGTCAGGAGGACTTGGGGGCTCCAGCTGTGGCACAGCAGCAGCAGGCCAGCTTTTACTGCTCCTGTGAGCTGTTTGCTCAGTCGTTTCTGCAAACGGAAGGACATTTTTAGGCATTCTCGAACCTTTCACTGGTTCTTATGGTTAAACTAGATGCCTCAGCAGTCTGAAACTCAGTTCAGATCTGCATGTGAGGCATCATTCATGCTGCCTCTGTGGATTTGCTTTTCCTGTTTAGGTACACACACCCCCATTAATTACTTTTAAAATATATAGCTGTGGAGTAGAAAAGGCTCTCTTACTTGTCTGAAGTAATGCAAAAGCAGTTTCAACAGTAGGGGTTAAAAAGGAGACTCTAATAAGGAAAATTCTTCCATATCTTTTCAGATGCTTGCTTAAGAATAGTACAAAATTATAGAGCATGTAGGGTATCAGTATAAAAATAACTATATGTTATACATGCTGTGTGGTTATAAACCCCTTTTGTTACCTAACAATAGCAACAGGGCTTCATATGCGACAAGTAAATTTGTCTTGGAAGTGAGATGACTTTCTGTTTACAGCCTCATTCTGAGGAAGGGGCTGTTCATGCTCCTGACAGCTGCACCAGAAAGAAGGGCCTGGGCCCTCCTTTCAGCAAAGAAATGCTCTCTTGTTCTGCAGATGCCAATTGTTTTCCACCTGTGAAGTCATATTCCATGAGTGTCCTTTAGCTATTGTATTGCTCTTTGTGTAATTACTTGTTGAGTTGTGTACAGTGCTTCTTAGGCAAATGTGAATGTTACCAGCATAGGAGGATGGTGTTTATCAGTTTCCATCAAGCAACTTCTGTAACAGGTTTTAAGCTAAATTCCTGACTCGCATCAATGAATTTCTTTTTTGAAGGGTACAGTGCTGAAGGTGGGAAAAGGAGTGAGACACTTTAAACTCAGACTCTTCCTGATCATTGCTGATACACAAATACCATTATCCTTGCAAGATTTTTGGTATACACCTACTATGAGAATCAAATTACTTCTGATAGTGTTTTGTTATGGTGCTGCTTCTGTGATGCTTTTGTTTTATTTTATGTAATTTTTACAATGCAGTAATTGTACTTAAATTGAAATAATTAAGTAACTTGAGGACAGTTGTCTTTAGAAATATTCTTGCCATAAACGTAGAAAAGGGATTGATACCTGTGCTTTCAGTGTTGCTATAAACTTATCATTTTAAAACTGGTTCTGAAAGGAATTTGAACTCATGCTTGCATTTCTGAAGATTTTTCAGCAAGGTTTTGCATTCATCTCTCGGGCTGGCATAGGTCTGCCCACGTGAGGATGAGCAGTTTGAGGAAAGGAGCTGCTAATGTTCAGTAGAACACTGCTGCACCACTGGCAGCAGAGAGCTCTGTGCTTCATCCAGTGTCTCGTTTACAACAAGCGTTCAGATGAGACTTTGGAGAAGCAAGATTTTCTGCTTCCACTGTCAGTGTAGATGCCATGGTGGGGCTGGGGCTGGAGGCTCGGGCTGCCTCAGGGCTGGGCACTGGGGTTGGAATGTGGTGTTTGGTGTTTGGTGTTCAGCAAGGCTGCTGTGCTCCAGCCTTGTGGTTGTGAGAGCTCCCTGATGAGTGCATGGCCCAGGGCCTCCATCAGCCCCTGCCCTGTTGCACCTCGTGAGGGGAAGTGGGAAGGTGACTGAGAGGTGCTTACAAAGATAGTTTACATTCCATTTTTGATTTCTAACTGCGTCTGTTTTTCAGTTGTAACTCGATCTGTCGTGGTTTGAATGTGGCATATTGAGCTCCGACTTGCAGGTCCCCTTGGAGGAATCATCTCTTTTGAGTATAAAGCAGGGGGTTAAGTAGGATGGAAACACTGGGTGCTGTGTACAGAGGTAGTTTGGGACATACCAAAATTGGGAAAGATGTCTCCTGGGTTTAGGTATGTTTGGCATTAGGGTGGTGTACAGCTAAACTGCACAGTGCTGCCAGCAGGACAGGAGGTGTCTCATTGTTGGCCTTACAGTCTCATCCTTGTACAGGAGCAGCTTGATATAGCTTGAAAATCCACAGGACTGAGAATTACTATTTTGTTTTGGATCCTTGTGTCCTTAATGCAAACCCATAGAAACAGTAGGGCCTTTCAGACATCAGTTTAACCTGTCTGGACAGCTAATGCACTTTGCAATGCAGGTTGAATTAAGAGGGTTGGTATTTTTATTACATACCCATTTTCAATATGTCTGTCTGATTCTTGGATCTCATAGGAATCCGTCAACTGCATTCTACCAAGCGTTCCATTTCAACAAGTTACACGAGTCAAAGGCCTCCTGGGATAGGTATGGATGCTTGAGTATGGAATGCATACATGCTGAGGTATGCATGAACTGCTTTGCTCAATGCAAGTTTCTCATTGTTTTTGTTTGCACAGAACTGCTGCCTATGTTCAGAACTCCCTATTGAAGTTTGAAGGGTTGAAAGCACTCATGGGAGTGAAGTATTTTTTCTGAAACATGGAACTAAACTCTAAAATACAACATGGCTTTTTTTTCTTCCTCCTTCCATTATGCATGTATCATACATGATGTGTAAGCTCAGAGTTTAATGCTAGTCAGCTCCTAGCTGACCTTTGCCAAAATATTTAGTTTCCTTTTCCAAAAGAGGAAATTTTTTGGCATGGAGTCCTGTATCAGAAAACACATTGTGAAAATATTATGTTTAAAGACAATTTTGGCAAAGTTAAGATATTTCTATCTTTGAACCAGAAAAAGAAGCTTTCTGGCTTACTTTTTCATTCTGCTGAAGTAAAGCTGGATGGGGAACACTGGTGAACTGTGACAAGGACGAAGTAAATCTCCAAAGTTAGCATTGAACTCATGGTGAGAAACTGCAGTGAAGTGCAACAGTCTTATCTGGCACGGATAGGACTTGAGAGAGGTGCATTACTAATTCATCAGTAGCTGCAAATTGTTTCTGTCCTGTGCTTTAATGATTTTGAGGGATTTTTTTTTTGTCAGCATTAAGTCAAAGTCCTAGTGATTATGTGATTTAATGCCTTGTGCTGCTCTGGCTTGTCAAAACTTCTGCTTAACAAGCTATGTAGAATGTAAATTTTGTTTGGCTGTTGAAGTATTGATAACCATTTCGTCACTGTACTGGCTGTATTTGACTTGAAAGGCTTCTCAACTTGCACAGCTCAACTGAACCCTTTAAAGTTTGCTTGGCAACAGTTTGTGTACTGCACAATGATGAAGGTTATAAGTAATGCTAAGTGTTCTGCTCTTTTTAAAAAAGTTATTTTGTATTGCTGGGGTGCTGGCATTAAGCTCAGTTTCAATGTACATCTTTTTCAGCTGAAAGTTGGACAAATTTGTTTTTGCTTTAAGCTCTGGATGGTACCACTTCCCTGTATTTATGGAACAGAGTTGGTATTTAGGTTTCAAGGGCTTCATTATTTCATTGGGACAAACTTCAGAGCTTAGAATACACATTTGGTTTGTAGACCAAAAGGTCACTTTGTGGTCTAGCCTTTAGCTGTTTCTCTATTTTCATGCCTTGAAATAAGTCTTAAGATGAGGAAGCTAATTCAAAAAAACCTTAAAATCAAATAATGAGTTATTAAGATGGAGGCTTCACAAATCTGAGGTTTATGTACAATGCCTGAAGCAAATGCTGGAAATGTGGGATACAGAAGAACATTACATTCAGGTAGAGGAATGTAAATGGCTGCCTTTAAAGTAACCTTGCATCTTTGCTGGTGAGCACTGGGTGGTAAAAACAACCATTTGTGAGAACATAGAACGAAATTCATCAGGATTGATGCATATTTTAAACTTATAATCCATTCAAATTCCAAAGTCTTCGACAGGATTTTGCAGATTTTGCATTTCTACCCCAGTTACTGGATTTTAAGGTCACGTTAGGCAGCTTTCTTTCACTGGATGACTGAAAGTGAGAAGCTTTCAGCTATAAACTTGCAGTAAAAGCTGTGGAGGGAAGGCCAGGGGCATCAGTGAGCAGTGCAGCTGGTTGTGGGAGCCCTGGCAGGAGGGAGCTGGGGAGGACACAGCAGGGGCTGTAACAGGAACGTGGTGTGGGGCTTGGCTTCTTTTTGCCAGCTCTGGCTTGGCAGAGAAATATCGCTGCTGTGAAAACAATAAGCTCGTGTGACTTCCTCAGAATCCCTTTGTTTGCCCATCACAAAATGTGGGGGTTGGCACACTGCAGAGCACCAGGACTGTGAGTCTGCTGGCAGTGAACTCTTAATTACATTTTGCAGCTCTTTCAGAAGTACTTTGTGAACCTGAGGGGCTTGACTTAGGAGACTTTGGTGTAAGCAAAAAATCTCTTTGTGTAATTCTAGTATTTTTTTCTGGCAAGTATGGATTATTCTCCTATGAGTAGCTGTCTCTGGGGACCTGCTGAAGTCAGCAGAGCTAGGCATGTGATACTGCAATAGAGAGCAAGGGATTGCTGAATTGCTCCAGTGAATGGAAACTTTTATTTTTCACCAACGTGCTGTGGCAGGAAGAGTGCAGGTGACACTCAGAGCAGTAAGTGTTAGGGAGATCGTGGTTGTTACTGACACTTTAGCAGGGATGTTTTCTTGCACAGTGCTCACATAGGTATTGCTGAAGGCACAGGTTTCATGTGTTGGTCTTTTCAACTGATGTAGTTTAGGAAGGGGAATAGTGGCTGCTTGGCATATTCACGTGAGTCTGGGTGACTGCTCTTCTGGGCCTGGGTCTTTGCAGAGTACAGGTGCCATATCAGCTTTAGGTGGGTCTGCCTAAAGCTCAGACATCATTTGTAAACTTGAATTCAAAGTAGTAGGATTTCTGTTTCCATTGCATTTTATGTGTGAAGTATTAAACCTTCACAGTATAAATTAACTCATAACATTTGTGTGGGAACTCCTGAGGTGGTGAATTCACTGCCTCAGGTTGTCACATTCTCACATGACTTTGACAAAGAAAAAGAATGGAAATCTACAATACTCTCACAGATACTCTTTCCAGACTGGATAGGTGATTTCATTGGGATGCTATCATTATAAAATCTCTTCACGGGATGGAGGCTAATTAAATAGACTTTAATTCTTTCAAGAATAGAAAGGATTTCACTGGATAGACTGAATAGCTCAACCAGTGGTAAGACAGTAGCTCATAAATGAGTAAACAATGAGGGAAAAGAAGTGACCACAGGGCTTTAATTCACTCGTAAGCAAAACAGGTGGGAACACTCCAGGGTACCCTATTGGTGTTTATGGAAAGGTTGTTTGATAATTTGATTCAAAGCAGTAACAGCAAAAGGGAGAAGAGCTGAGGGCACTCACTTGGCTTGGGGATGTCTGTCAGACCACTGGTAACACCTTTCCCACTTAAAGTGAAGCACATGTGGTGCTTTCAAGGAGGATTTGTCTTGCAGAGGCTGTTGGACAGAGCATTGGTGTGCCATGTGCTCTGCCCTGCAGGATCATCTGTGAGATGTGATACATTTTATGTACATAAAAAGCAAGAAAACTCCTGCATTCTGGGAGTCTTTTGGGGTGTAATTTGGTGTCAAGAAAATCCTTGGGATAGTAGTAAACAGCTAATCATTAATACAGCTGAACAAAGAATGTTTTTTGTTACTGACTGAAAAGCTTTGGAATTCGCTTATATCATCCAGTCAGTAGGATTTCAGTGTCATTTTGGTGTGAAACAGTATTACCTAGTCTAGTGCTTGACTGTGCCAAAGTAGGATCTATATAACTCATTCCTAATGTATCCAGCATTGGCATAAAATACACGTGTTACTGAGGTCTGTGAAATATCTAAAAATGGATACTGTGCTTCTTTTAAGCATGCAGGATGAATTAAGCTGCAAATGCCTTTGAAGTTTGATTCTGTTTTTACCTAGATGTTGAGGTGAATTCCAGCATTCAGAATGTGTCTTGGAAGGATGATAGTTGTATCTAAAGACATCAATGATAAAAACACCAAACTGAGTAGAGTAGCACTTGTTGGATTAATAATTGAAATGGATCTTGGTGCCCATGAATACGAGGTGGTGTTGTAGGTTAATTTTTCCTGTGGCCATTAGCAAGTTAACATTAAGACATTGTTTTTTGTATAAGAAGCAGAAAAGGCCTTGGTGATGGGCACGCAAGAGCTCCTCAGCAATAACAAAAACACCTGTATTATTGACACTATGATCAGTGCAAATCCGAAGCCCAGCCCCATAACTACAGTGGAGAAAATTAACTCTACCCCAGCCCAAAGCAGCACATTATCTGCCCTTTATTCCATGCCATTTACCTCATTCTCAGGTGGCACACTACCCCATCCAGCCTCCTTAACCACCACCACCCTGTCCTGTCCTTTGCTCTGACACAGAGGTGGTGGAGAAAATTAACTTGCACCAGGCCTGCAAACTGTGCACAGATCTCCACTGAGATCATTTAGTCTGTGAGTTTGGGCTCCATCTCTCATGGTGGTCACTCAGGACAGGAGAGGTTAGTTAGTGTGGTGTGTGGAGCTATTGGGCACCAGAGCTGAGTCAGGTTGGGTCCTGCAGCTTCCTCGCTGTCGTCTCACCCACACCCTGCAGGGCAGGCTCACACTGTCCCCTGCTCTAGCCTAGCACCCACAGAGACAGTCCTCCTTCAGCCTCTCCAGTGTGGCCAGGCTGACACTGTCCNGGGCCCTTCCCATGGGCTGCAGCTCTTCATGTCCTGCTGCACCATTGGGTCCTTTCCACAGGGTCAGTCCTTCAGGAACAGGCTGCTTCAGATCCTTCCAATAAACCTGCTCCAGTGTGGACTCCTCTTTCCACTGGGCCACAGGTTCTGCCAGGAGCCTGTTCCAGCATGGAATTCCCAGGGTGTGATGGCCACCTGCTCCAGTGCCGGGGTTCTCCGTGGGCTGCAGCTCAGTCTCTGCTGCCCCTCCCCCCATCCTCAGGTCACAATCCTTCTGGCTGGAGCCCCAGCCTGCCCAGTGTGGCAGCACTGCCCTGGGCACCTGCCAGCCCAGGCACATGATAGTGGCTGTTATCAAGTGTTCCAGGCACAGCAATGAGGTGATAAGAGCAGTGTGACAGCAGTGAGAGCAAAAAGTGGCCACTAACAAGCAATGGGTTCTAACAGACTCAGGCAGGCAAGCCCATGGCAAGCCAGGAGCTTCCAGGCAATAGCTGCACAAAAGGAGCAGCTCTCCATTCAATCTAGAACATCCCAGTCAAATCTGTCCTTACCTCAAACCCTTCCAGCCTCATGCTGGGTGCCAAAAAGGGCTGTCATGGTTTAATCCTGCTGGCACTGAGCCCCGTGCAGCCACTTGCTCAACTCCCCCTCCCAGGAGAGGAAAAGTGAGAGAACTTGTCAATTGAGATAAAGACAATTTAAAAGGTAAAGCAAAAGCCACTGAGATTTTTTTAAAACCATCAAAATGAGGATTTTTCTGACAAAATAGGGTTTTGGCTACCTGGTGTTTAAGGTAGGAGAATATTGGGTTTACCATCCATCTCTGGAAATGACAGACTGTGCTTGGGGGGTCTTTGATGTTTTTGCTGACTGTAAATCTTGCCAAGTACCTTGTGGGCTTCAGTGTGAGCTTGGTGCACCAATTTAACCTTTTTGGGTACAGCCTTCATTGATGTGACCTTAACTGGAAGGTCCAAGTCAAAATGAAGTGTGCCCTGTTCAGTGTATCTGTTTGATACTTGGGCTGCAGAAGCTCAGTGTGGAGTGGGGATTGTGCTGTTAAAAACAAATACAACGTGCATGATACACCCCTCCATCTGCCCTGTGGTACTTGATACAGATTTTTTTGCAGTTTTGACAATAATTGTCAGACTTCTGTAGCTCTTGGAGCAATTGGTAGTTGGTTTTTTTTACAAGAACTAAATGGTGTTTTTCCTCTTCTAATTCCAGGATTTGCAAGTTGAGGCATTGGCTCTGTATTGGATGGTGCACTCACAGAATATCAGACTCTCTCCATTCAGTCATCCAAAAAGACTTATTTAAGAGATATTTTGGGTTTCTTCCTGGCCTTTTCATAAGAGCTGGATTGTATTTATAAATGTCATTCTGCTGCCATGGGATAAAATATTTTTATGCAAACTGGAATTTGATTTCAGGAGTTTGGGATTTGAGAAAAGTACAAACTTTTAAGATTTGGCAGCACATTTGGAGTTTCCTATGAGAGTAGCTGTCACTGGAGGGTTCTGTTCATGAATGTCCCACAGGAGCTGCTTGGTGTGGGGAGCACTGTCAGATGAATAAAGAGCAAAATTGTGTGGGAATAGTGCTACCATAGCATTTAATTCTCATCTGCTTTTAGAAAGTAACGTGAAGTATAGTCAGCTGGTTTTATCCTGATGGCAGACTGGGCACTCTGTGTCAGTGTGGAGCTTCTCCTGGGTGGGTGGGGGTCTGTATGCTCCCAGCCTCTGCCTGCTGCAGCTGGGAGGGGCACCAGGATGTGTTCAGGCAGCAGGGCTGGAATCCAGGCTCAACATTTCTGTCTTAGCACAGCTGCTCGGGGGATAAGGGCTGCAAGAACATTACAGAGTGGTGTGTAAAGCTGCTTACAGCTTTCAGCACTGTTGGTGTCATGTCAAGTGTGGGGTTGGTGTGGTAAAGCAGTGTTTCCCTGGCTCATTGCAGTCACACTGCAGGGAGGGACAATTCCTGCCCCCAGCAGGCAGAGGGGAGCTCAGAGCACAGGGCACTCACAGGGAAGGGGCCTCTGCAGTGCCCCATGCAGGGACAGCTCTTGGAGAGCCTGAGGAGCACTGCCTGCCTTTCTCATGGAGCTGCCTGAATGCCTGAACTTGGAGTGATGTAGTGGGGTTTACGTTTTAAATAACCACACTCCAAAATAGCTGAAACAGTGATTGAAGAACAAAGTTCCAGTCTCAAGTTTGACAGGTATTGACAAAAGGTGTACGATTGTGCTGCAAAGATGGGGATGTGGATCCCACTGCCAGGTGTGGTGTTTGCTTTGATTGTTCTCTTGTTGTTACCTCTTCAGAGCTGCCTCATCTCACCTGTAGAGTGGTGTCTGTGAAGGACTGAGAGGACATGGAGTCTTGGGGATTTAGTGGTTCATGAACACAGATACTTCTGACAGTGCCAGATGTGTCTGATGCATGTTAATTCAACATACTTCCCTTGGCATGAATCATAAATAGTTTTTATTCTGAGGAGGTTTACCATAGATAGGGTTTGAAAGAGGCTTAGAAGACAGTAAGAGATTAGAACAATTTTCTTCTGAAATGGGTGTTCATCACTTTTGGTTTGGGTTTCAAGATTGGTTCAGTAAAATAGAGGCTGTTACTCCCTCAGTCTGCAAACCTGATGCCCTCTGCTTGTAAAAGCCCAGTGCTGGTACTGAGAGTTCTGTGGGAGCCCTTAAATTAACTTCTCTGACCAGTGTCACTCTTCAGGAGCTGAGCCGTGTTTCATGTCTGTGACTAGTGCTGCTGAGCACATTGCCATACTCTTTGTAAAAAGCCTTGAGTGGTTTTTTCTTAACACTTGCTTTTTGTGAGTTCATCATTCCAGAGTGGTGAGTTTCCCAACATGACTTTTTGCCATGTTAACTCTACTAAATGTGACTGCATACTGCTGATAGCCATGTCCATGGCTGGGAGTGTTATCAGCAGCTCTCACTGGTGGGGCTGTCACAGCCCCGGAGCTGGGTGGAAAATGGGACCCCTGAGCCCCGGGCTGGGAGGGTGATGTGGAGGGTGTGGGGCCAGGGTGGGTGGGGAGGTGGCTGCTGCAGCCCTGCGTGCCCTGGGGAGAGCTACAGCTCGTCTCTGAGCTGAGGGACCAGAGCCTGTGAGAGAACAGGGACACAGAGCCCCAGGCTGCTGCAATCCCAGCTCCAGAGCTGGCCTGTGAGCCTGTGGTGTGCCTTGGAGACAGACCCTGGCTGTGAAGGGCTGGATTTCTGTCCCGCAGGGTTCAGAGGCGCGGTTTGGGATGGTGCTGGCACAGTGAATGCACATCCTGACGCTGTTCTGAGGTGTGCTGGGGGACACTGTGCACGTGTGTCTGTGGAACAGGCCTGGCCCAGCTGTGACCCACGGCCGTGTGTTTGCCATGTCAGCTGTCAGACAGGATCCAGGGAGAATTCCCTGGGAGCCTGGAAGTGGCCACAGGGCTCTGGGCTCTGGTTGTGTCTCGCCCTCCTGCTGGTGGCTGCCACAGGCTGCACGGGCAGTGCTGAGCCAGGAGCTCCTTACCTGCAAGGTGGACTCAAGTGTATCCAGAGAACAAGTATTAGAATAGGGTTTTTTTTTCTCCATTGCTTTATAAAAACAGTTTGGAAGAAATAATACTAGTGGTAAGAATCCCATGAATATCCATGAATTCTTGTTTTCCCCAGTGAAGAAAGCTGGAAAATGAGACCAGGAATCAAAGCAGTTGATTCAGTGTTTATTCTAATGCATTTTTATGATTATGGGTGTCGTAAGCCCAGTATGAGAAGGTATAAACTGAAGGAGCAGTGTCTCTTGAGGAGTTCCAGCTGTACTGGGCAACTGGGTGGGGGGGACATGGGACACCTCCCTGTGAGCGTGTACTGAATTCCTGACTCTAAGCTTCAGCCTTCCAATGACAGCATGAT
Source organism: Drymodes brunneopygia (assembly GCA_013400955.1). NCBI lineage: Eukaryota > Metazoa > Chordata > Aves > Passeriformes > Petroicidae > Drymodes > Drymodes brunneopygia. The sequence goes on along the minus strand of VZTZ01039721.1, from coordinate 39,569 downwards.
CCAGGAGTTCTGCGGGTGCATGGTTTTACCTGGCTGATACAATAACACTTACGGAGTTTTCTCGTTGTATTTACAGTGCGTCTGGTGCAAGTGTTGTTGCAATTGACAACAAAATAGAACAGGCAATGGTAAGTAAAATATAAGTCATTATTTCTAATAGGGTTAATGTGGTTCATCACTGAGCATAAGTTTCCTGATGTACTGTGTCTCTGTGAGGCTGTGATATTCCTCCAGGTGGGTCAGACTGGGAACATCAGTTGAAAAAAGGATCAACTGTTGATACAGTCAGTACAGTTTTCTGTATCAACTGTGAATGACCACCAACCATTATTGCTTTTACTTTTGGCCCAGAAATGTTTTTCAGTTAATTTTCTTGCAAATTGCTGTGAACAAGGTGATTGAACTTGAAGGAGTGCTGAAAATGTAGTACATATTCCAGTCTGTTACTCTACCCAAGTTCATTACTAGTTTTTCTGAAGGGTCAGGTGTGCCATCCTTAACATACTGCTCAGCTTCAGTTACAGCTGCTGGATCTTTGCTTCTGATGATGTAAAAGCTTTCTTGTGTTTTTGTTCTCATGTACCTCAGTGACTGGGCCTGTGTACCACATACCTGTACCCCAGGTCACAGTGTCAGAGCTGGTGCTTTCCTTCTGAGGGGCTGGGACATCATTCTCACCCTCGGCTTCCACGTAACCGAAGGGACTGCAGTGCTGGAGACAAAGCTTTTGATACCAGGCCTCCTTCACAAAGGGGCTGGGTTGTTTGTTCTCAAAGGCTGATTTATTCATACATTTTTAGCGATGAGTGCTTTGTTTTTCCAGGCTTTCTGCCGTGAAAGCAGTAACAGTAAGTCCTGGGGCAGGGAAGGAAACTGTTCTTTCCCGTGGTGTAACTGTCCACTCATTCTTTGCAGGATCTAGTGAAAAGCCATTTGATGTACGCAGTGAGAGAAGAAGTGGAAGTCCTGAAGGAACAAATAAAAGAATTAGTTGAAAGAAACTCTTTACTTGAACGAGAAAATGCACTGTTAAAATCCCTTTCCAACAACGATCAGTTATCGCAGCTGTCCAGCCAGCAGGCCCCCAGCAGCTCCTCGCAGGCGCAGCCGCCGCAGCCCAACGTGTCCTCGGCGTGAGGAGCCCGCGGGCTCCCGCAGCCAGCAGCAGCCGTGCTTCTTGTGTCTTTGGCCTTTTCAGTATTAGACAATCATCCTCCCGGGGCTGTCCCCGCCGAATATGCTTGAAGGAGTGCTGAAAATGTACATCCTCGCTGCCCACGGGAGGTGGCGGAGCGGCCCCTGGAGCCTGGGGGCGTTTCCCTGCGCTTCGGGAGGGAGGGAGGTCTGTTAGAGCTTGGCTGGCTCTCCGAGGTTCCCATTGCTCCTGGGTTGCTTTTGAGCCTTGCTGTCTGGTAAGGAGCAACAATTCCTCTTCAGAGCCACTGTTCTTTTCATATAAGTAACATTTGCCTATGTTAGTTTCATTTATTTGTTTTATTTATTACAGGGCTGCTATTTTCATAATGTACATGAACAATGTCACAGAACTTTTGAATTTTTTTTTTTAAATAAATGTCTGTATGGGTAAAATGATAGATGGGATTGCGTTAATAGATACAATGTCTAGGCAATAATTGAACAAAGAATCCTGGCATATTTCTAACACTAATGGCAATTGACCTTTGGTATTTATTTACGGTAGTAAAGATCCAGCTTGAATGTAAATTTTGTATAGAGTGTAAGTATGAAGACCATAGTGCATCTGTACAGGTAGTCACCAGTCCTTGTGATATAATAAATAAGTGATGGGCTATTTTGATGAAGAAAACTTTGCTCATTTCTGTTTCTACTTTCTAATAGAGAGAAAGGGGCCATGATTCCTCTGCTTTTTTGACATTTCGTTTTTGGTTTGGTTTTCTGGGTGGGAATAAAAAGCTGTGAAATTGTTCAACCTACTTTGTAACCAAAGAAGCAAAGCTGTGTAATTGAGTTGGTTGTTGGTTTTTTGTTTTGTTTTTTTATTTTATAATGCACATTCTTTATGTATTTTTTATTTAGTGTTTTCTCATTCACAACTTTCTTTGCTGTCTCGCATGATCTGCATGACCTGTAATCTTTGAACCACTTCCGTACCTCATGTTTTTATCCAGCACTCTTAGTGTAATATGTACTAGTCTGTGAACAATGTCAGTAAAGAGAAAGAACAGCTGGTGTTGGTGGAGCTAAGCTAGTGTGCTAGGCACTAGTTGTTAAAACAAATAAATGAAGTGAGCCATCTTTTGTTCATTTAAAATGGTGTTTTGAATTTCGTATGCAGAAAACGTTTTGTTACATTGCAGATTTAATGTATTTAATAAATGCAACATGCAGATTAAATGCAGTGTATACTGAGTATTTAAATTAAAAATGTACATTTCATAAATACAGTTTCAAGAAAGACCATCATTTGTGTAAACTAATGCAGTGTGTCAAATTGATGTACAAATATATATATATATTTTAACACATTTTCTGAAATTAAACCAGTTTTGTTGAATTTTTTGGCTGTAGATGTTGTTGCAGTATAATTAAATTCAGTAGCTCTTTTCTGAACAAAATGGAGAGATGCAGTGTCAGTGAGGCAGTAACAGACCAGTGCCAGGGTTACCACTTCTCATGCAACAGACTGGTTTCTTCTCTCCTAGGAGAAGCATCTTCTGGTGCTGTCAGTGGCTGCCTTAAGGGTTTGGGTTTGCACTGATAGCTCTGAGTGAATGTCTGGGCCTGCTGAGTCACTGCTGTGAGTGTCTGCTTCAGTACCTGAGCCCTGGGCAGCTCTCACTCCGCTCAGGTTTATGTCTAAGGTAAAACAGAAGGAACATTGGAACTGCAGTTTGGTGTCTGCAGGTCTCAAAGAAGTGTCCATGTCCTGGAGCATCTCCTCCTCCTGGTAAGCATCAGCCCAGCACAGTTCAAACCAACCACGTGTTGGGTGCTTATGAAACATCTCCTGCTGAAGTAACTCCAAAATGCTCCTCCCATTCCGTGTGGGTTGGTGTTTGCTGCCTGCTGTCCCCTGTGCTGTGAGCACTGCTGGGAGACCTCAGTGAATGAGGGCTTTGCACACAGATCAGAAAACAAAATATTCCAGTAGTTATGTGTTTCCTCTCCAGTGCCATTCACCCCAGCTGTACAGTGAGGATGATGCTGGTGAAGTAAGAAAAAAGGGACAAAGCAGGGACTTGTGGCAACAAGAGTCCCTCAGGTGAGTAGTTGATTAAAACTTCTGTGGAGGATACACTGTACCTGTCAGTTCACTTTTGAGTGAAACGAGAGAGACACATCTGACCCTGAGTCGGGTGGTTATTGTTTTTGTGCTGGGAGCAGAGGGGCACTGAGCCCGTAGGGACAGTCCCGGGCAGTGCCTGTTCCCCCTCCCGGGTGTGAGCAGAGCGGCAGGCACATCCCTCTCACCGCGGCGCTGCACAGGCGCAAAAAGCAGTCAGTAAATCTGAAAAAGAGGGGATGAAACAAAGATTGAACTGATCCTGTTAGAAAGCCTTTGCTTTGCTCTGCTCCTGTCAGGTTTGCTTTGAGAGTTTGAGTTTAGTTTTCTCCTAGAGATAAGTTGTGTTCAGCTCCGGACAGCTGCTCGGTTTGTGAGAGCACTGTGAGCTGGCAGAAAGGGCCGGGGAATGCTGCGGGCTTTTCTCGAGAGGCAGCCCGAGGAGAGGGAACGGAGTTCCCGCAGTGAGAGCACCGTGGTGTCGGTAGCTGTGCGACTGCAGAGGGCAGAGAGCCTCGCTGGGTACGGCTGCTGCTGCCAGCCCGCCCCGGTGCTGCCCGTGCCCCCTTCCCTGGCCCGCGTCTGGCGGCTCCGCTCCTGCCGCTCTTCCCGGTACAGGGGGGCTGCCGTGGGAGCCCCACGCTCGGGGTCTGGCCGGGTGGGGAGCTGTGGGGAGCACAGACCCTTCCCCAGCTGTGGGGCCGTGTCTGGAGCACAGACCCTTGCCCTGGGGCCGTGTCCAGAGCACTGACCCTTCCCCAGCCGTGTCCGGAGCACTGACCCTTCCCCAGCTGTGGGGCCGTGTC
>VZTZ01039721.1:19076-35493 GCA_013400955.1 Drymodes brunneopygia | reverse complement strand
TCCCGGTCCCGGTCCGCCCCCGCTGTCCCGGTCCGTCCCCGCTGTCCCGGTCTGTCCCCTCCCGGTCCCGGTCCGTCCCCGCTGTCCCCGCCTGGTCCCGGTCCGCCCCCGCTGTCCCGGATCCGTCCCCGCTGTCCCGGATCCGCCCCCGCTGTCCCGGTCCGTCCCCGCTGTCCCGGATCCGCCGCCGCTGTTCCGGACCGGTTCCCCGTCGCTCGGACCCTCGCGCCCTCCCTGCCAGCGACGCTGCCGCCCCCTGTCCCGGCCGCCCGCCTCGGCTTAGGGGGTTGTTCCCTCCCCACGAGGTCCCCGCGCGCCCGCTCTGGGACAATGCGCGGCTCCTGTCGCTGCCGGGTCCCCTCGTGTGCTCAGTGTGCGCGGATGGGCGGGACACGGGCGCGGCGCCGGGGCCGTGGCTGCAGCCCTTTGTGCGTTCCGGCAGCTGTGAAAGGCCTGGCAGGAGAGCGGGGACCTCTCGCCTTGGGAAGCGACCCATGTGCCCCTCCGGATGCGTTACCGGGGCGCAGTCCTGCAGCCAGCCTCGAGGAGGCTTCACGGCAAAAAAACCCGAAAGGCTGAGATACAAATGTGTTGCAGGTGGTTACTGAGTCACCCCAGCAAGCTCCGCTCGCTGAGGAGCCCGACCGGCCGCAATTGTGGCACAGCCGGCACGGCAGAACGGGTCAGCTGCCGGGGCCCGGAAAAGAGAAGCTGCATCTCACATGGGGAAGTAAACTCGGGTACTGCTCTGTAAGGTTTCTGAAAAGAAACAAGTGTGTTTTGCAGCTTTTGGCTGAGATACAAAGGAGCCAGAGCACAGCTGGGGCCAGAAGGCCCCTCCAGAGCTGCCCCCACGCAGCCCCAGCTGTGGCACCGCAGCTGCCCCTGACCCCACACGAGTGCCACTGCCGGGCACAGCTGCACGCACACTGTGACAGCTCACACCACAGCAAGAATTTACTGAACTTTGAAGAACCACCTTGTACAAACCTCCCTGAACGTCCCAGTGCCCACGGCCCTCAAGCAGCTGCTGTGCTGGTACAGCCAACGACTCCTGCAGCAACAGCAGGACCTGGCCAGACCCCTGGGGCCTCTCTGCATCCCCAGGGACAAGAGGTGAAGAGAAGGCACCTGCTGAACCCCTGTGAGAGGATGGCCGGGCCCCAGAGGGAAGGGGAGCAGTAGCTGGGAGTGTCCAGAGCCTCGGCAGCCCCAGCTCAGGCCCCAGGCTGGCCCAGCACCCGGACAGCTGAGCACGGGGGTGCCCCATGGCACGGCAGCTCCTCCCAGGGAAAAGCCAATTAATCCCTGCTTGGTGTGAATGGCCGAGTTCCAACAGCCAGCACAGCCCTGCTTTGCCCACGTCAGAGCAAACACAACTTGCGTTTGAAAAGAACTTTATTTAAAATCAGCGATTATACAGACTGCCCCCGCCACAGCACACCAGTGTCCCAGCACAGGTCCCCGTGCCCTCGGCTCCACGCTGGGCACGCCTGGGCTGCGCTGGCTTTCACCAGTCCCAGTGATTCCATTTGGAAATACAACGCATACAAAAGATCTGCTCCTTCACAGCTAACAGACATTTCATTAACCTCACCCCATTTAGTTTTCTATTATTTCTAGTGTAACCAGACTTAAAATTTGTCTTCTACTAAGAAATCTGGAAAGAAGAAATCTTCCTTTAGCAACTGCGTGCACCAGCAGAGCAATTCCCACCACCTTTGTCACCACGCAGAGAGCGAGAGCCAGCAGGAGTCAGGGCCATCAGCAGGGAAATATGATCAATAGCAGCATTTTCCATGTGATCTCAAGTTACAGTCGTCTACAGAAGAAGGAACTGTCATCACCAGTAGGGAAGCAGTTAAGTACTGGATCCATTGTTAAAAGAAATTGAGTTGAAGGCAGGTTTTACCTTAAATAGGATTAAATATATATTGCAAGACACACCACACTCTGCAGGGGGCTGCACATACAGAAGCAGAACTGTGGGCAGGGGGGCAGCGTGTCCCCCTCCTGCACCCAATATTCCCACACAACATCGTCAAATTTAAAACTATCACCACTTGTTGAAAGTTGTCCAAGAAGTATTTACAGCACAGGCACGGCCGGGAGAGGCTCGGGGAGCTGCAGGTCCGGTCACGGTGCTCCCGCAGTCCAGGGAGCTCCAGCGCCGCCCGGCCGTGCCGGTTCCTCCCTACCCCACTACCCTACACAGACAAGCATTTCGCGTGGATCGGGACAAAGCGACAGCGGTGCCGTGCTGTGAGGACGGTGCGGGCACTGCCACATGCTGCAGTGGGCCCGCCCCGCACACACGGGGGATGCGGGCGGAGCTGCACCGGCTCCTCGGGAACATGCTGCACAGTCGGGCTCCAGCCGCTGCGGGATCCTGGCTGCCGGCGGCAAACGAAACCATTTCCAGCTGCACAGCGAGGTGACACCGATCGGGGACCGGTGCTTATGACAGGTGTCAGTTCCTACGGACCTGTGTCGCGTACAGCTCCACGTACTACAGAGAGCAGGCTGGGTCTTCAGCGAATAAGTAGGTCCACGATTGTAGATCAACAACAGACTTTTATTGCTTTATACATGTGGTGCTGTTCAAGGCACTGTGGCACGGGCTAGAAAACTCGGAATGACTCGTGAAGGGACCTGGAATGCGACACGGCCGGTGCCGGTGCCTCGGCAGCTGCGGCGGCGGCCGGGGCCGGCGGGCATGGCCCGGCACTGCCCCTCACATCCCCATCCGGATGCTCTGGATGATCTGGAAGATGGCTGCAAGAGAGCGGAGAGGGGAGCGCTCGCCGGGCAGCGCCCGCAGTGAGCTCAGGGGCCCGGGGGGGCAGTGCCGGGACCCCCCAGGGGAAGTGCCGGGACCCCCGGAGGGGCAGTGCCGGGACCCCGAGCGGGCAGTGCTCGGACCCCCGGGGGCAGTGCCGGGACCCCCAGGGGGGGCAGTGCCGGGACCCCCGGGGGCAGTGCTGGGGCAGTGTCCGGAGCCCCGGGGGCAGTGCTGGGGCAGTGTCCGGAGCCCCGGGGGCAGTGCTGGGGCAGTGTCCGGAGCCCCGGGGGCAGTGCTGGGGCAGTGTCCGGAGCCCCGGGGGCAGTGCTGGGGCAGTGTCCGGAGCCCCGGGGGCAGTGCTGGGGCAGTGTCCGGAGCCCCGGGGGCAGTGCTGGGGCAGTGTCCGGAGCCCCGGGGGCAGTGCTGGGGCAGTGTCCGGAGCCCCGGGGGCAGTGCTGGGGCAGTGTCCGGAGCCCCGGGGGCAGTGCTGGGGCAGTGTCCGGAGCCCCGGGGGCAGTGCTGGGGCAGTGTCCGGAGCCCCGGGGGCAGTGCTGGGGCAGTGTCCGGAGCCCCGGGGGCAGTGCTGGGGCAGTGTCCGGAGCCCCGGGGGCAGTGCTGGGGCAGTGTCCGGAGCCCCGGGGGCAGTGCTGGGGCAGTGTCCGGAGCCCCGGGGGCAGTGCTGGGGCAGTGTCCGGAGCCCCGGGGGCAGTGCTGGGGCAGTGTCCGGAGCCCCGGGGGCAGTGCTGGGGCAGTGTCCGGAGCCCCGGGGGCAGTGCTGGGGCAGTGTCCGGAGCCCCGGGGGCAGTGCTGGGGCAGTGTCCGGAGCCCCGGGGGCAGTGCTGGGGCAGTGTCCGGAGCCCCGGGGGCAGTGCTGGGGCAGTGTCCGGAGCCCCGGGGGCAGTGCTGGGGCAGTGTCCGGAGCCCCNCTGGGGCTGGGGCTGGGGCGCTCCTCCGCTGCTCACCCCGGCCCCTCGCCCGAGCCGCCGGGAGCTCTCGGGGCCGCGTGTCGGGGCCCCGTTCCTCAGCCGCGGGTGGTTCACTCGCGGGGTGCCCGGGGCGCGTTCGCTGGGCCGGGCCGGTGCGTGGGGAGCTCTCGGCGGCCCCTTCCCGCTGCCCCGGGCCCCGCAGGACACGGGGCCGAGCTCCCGGCAGCTCGGGGCGCGCTGGACTGCCCGCTGGGATCCGTGGGCTTTGCACTGCGCTTTGTGAAACTCTTCTCCAAAGTCCTGTTCCTTTTCAGTATCTCACTGTTTAAACTGTCCCTAGCATAGGGGATGTGTATTTTGCTTTTCTGTGTTTGTGAGCTTTAAACGCCAGCCTGTTTCCTCTCACTCGGAGCCGAAGGTTCCCTTCGGGTCTCTCGGGTCTGTGGTGGACGTGAACCCTGGGAAAGGGCGTTTAGCCATGAGGAGAAGCGTTCCACTGTCGGGAGGCTGCGGATCCCATCCCGGGGGTTCCCTCACCATCCCGCGGAGGAGGTGCTCAGGGAGGGGTGGGGTGGGGTGGGAGCTCCAGGGCCGTGTCTCCGTTGTGCCTTGGAATTCCCTTATAGCAATCGTGGGGAAGGGTGTGCGTGTCCCAGGGTTCACAGAGCAGAGAAACGCCTGCTCTGGAGCATTTCCTGCCTTTGAGATGAGCTGTTTGTTCCCCCTGCAGTGAGAGGGTCCGAGGGGCTGTACATGGTGAACGGGCCCCCCAGCTTCACTGAGAGCACGGCGTTCCCAAGGTACCACTGGCACAAAGGAAATCGTTTTCTGAAAAGTTAAGGTAGACTCTGGAGTTGGAAAACGTGTGAGTGTAAGCAAGTTCAGAAAATGGATGGTCTGGAAGGCTTTGGGCCTGCCTGAGCTCTCACTGCCAGGTGACAGTCCCTGAGCAGGGGTGGCAGGGACTGTGTGTGGCACAGGGCTCCTCAGGAGCACAGCAGGACAGTTGTTGTGTTCCTTCTTGTTAAAAAAACCTCAACTGTGGCACTGTTGAATACTCATGTGCATTTCTTGTTTCTTTAGGGTTTCTGGGAAAAATTGCAAAACTGTTGCTTTTAGCAAGGACGGCTCCCTCTTTGCCTGGTGCAATGGAGAAAAGTGGGTGCATTTTATCATCTTAATTTTTAGCTTGGATGAAATAAATGGGATCAGTTATGCCTCATTTCCTCTTCTCTGTGTAAAGGCAGTTGCTGTTAATGCAAATGTTTGCATGTACACTTTAAATGCAGTTTGTTGTTGCTTTAGTGGCTTTGTGTCTTGGCTGTCAGATGACATTTGATGTTCTCCTGTTTATAATTCACCCATTCCTCTGCAATCTGGACACTCTTTCTTTGGTTGTTTTTTATTCATGGCTCCCAGTACCCAGTCTCTGGGATTAATCTATGAGTAAATTCACAGAAAATAGTGAGTCTACACTCCTTGTGAATGTTACAAGGTTCCTTTCTTATAGATCAGGTGCATTATAGAGTTCCCTCTCCTGTTCAGAGCTTATGTGTTGCAGACAAAAATATGTGTTGTGTTTTGACCAGTGGTTGCTTTTCTTGGCTTCTGTCATGCTTGGGTGTCTGGTTTTAAAATGTGCTCTTGGAAGAATTTAGTAAAAACAGGAGGGGGGAAAAAGCTCTTCTAATTTTGTTTCACTGGCCAAATTTGGGGCAGATCTAGAGGAGTCAAATACTTGAACAATTCAGTTACTAATTAACTATTGTAAGCATGTTTTATTGAAACAGCATCTTTTATTTCCAGAGTCAATGTTGTTAATGTCAGCAGAGCTGGATTACTGCATTCCTTTGATCTCCCAAAGACAGTTTGCCTTGAATTCTCGCCAAAAAATAATGTTCTGGCAACGTGGCAGGCCTATGCAAGTGAGTATTGTAGCAACTGGGGCAGCACAGGGTTTGTGCATGCCCTTACCCACGTCTGGGTTAGTGCCTGGCTGGTCTGTGGCACATTTATTGGCTAAGGAGCAGTGCAGAAAGGGTGCAGAGGGTTCTGTGGGCAGTCAGGGGCACAGTGCAGGAGGGAGGGATGCCATTGTCCCAGAGCTGGTGTTGGCCCTCCTTGCACACGTGCTCATGGTGGTTCTGTCAGGCAGTCAGATGTTTCCAAACTCTGGGAGGTGCTGTGGGGCAGAGTGCTGTGCAGGCAGCTCGTGTTCCTGGGCAGGTAAGGGTCATGGTCTGCTGGTTGGAGTAGTTGTGTCCTGCCCTGGGGCCTTGGCTGGAGTGCTCTCCATGTCCAGAGCTTTATTCCCTCCTCTGCCTCCCTGGGGGGGTCTGAGTTCCTGATTCTGAGAGCTGCAGTCCTGTCTGTGCCATGGGTGGTGTCAGTGCTGCCTTGGGGGAAGAGCTGGGCATGGCTGGGCCGTGGGAACTGGCCAGGTGTGGGGAAACTGGGAACTGGGACAGGCTGGAGGGTAAGAGAAGGCAGCACAAGCTGTGAGTGAGCTGCTCTGGGGCTGCCATACATCGTGGGCAGGCTGTGCTGTCCTGGGTAAGGAGGAGAGCACAGACAGTTCCAAAGCAGCAGAACCATTTTGCATGGCTTGCAGAAGGAGCTGTGGCTGTGGTGATGGAATGGACAAAATCACCTCATTCCTGTGAGAGCAAAACACTGGAGTGGAGAACAAGCCTCCATTGTTTGCCATGAGGATGGGTTTTGGTTTGGATCAAAAAGCTGTGCAGGGGGTGGTGTTTGCAGCCTTGCAGTGGGGAGCAGAAACCCCACACCTCCAAATGTGAGTCCTTTCTGCAAACAGACTGAGGTTAATAGGTACAGCAATCAGCATTCCTGGGTTTGGTCCCTCAGGGACTAAAGTTGCATGCTTGCAAGAAGTTCCTGTGAGTTTGGGTGCTAGCAGAGCCCTGAGCTGGGGTGTTGGGGTGCAGCAGATTGGAGCCTCAAAGATCACACTTTGTTTTTTTTGCAGCTGCAAAGGATGGCACAGCAGGGGTGCCCAACCTGCAGCTCCATGATCTGAGAACTGGAAAATGCTTGAAGTCTTTTATCCAGAAAAAGATGCAGAACTGGTAAATAAGCCTTCCAGATGCTAATTGTTTACAAAGAAATGTGGTTTTCAAAATCTGATCCAGGTGAATGGGGCTGTTAGTGTGGTGTTGGCTTTCAAAGCAGTGCCTTCTGCTAACTGAAAGCCAGAGTTTGTGCTTGTGAGTGTCTGTATGGAGTTCATTGTAAATTCACTCTCACTTTGTACCACAGAGGAAAGCTGGGCAGACAATAAATAAGTCCAGTTGTATGTTTTTTGCTATGCAGATGTCATCTATTCACATTACACGTCATGTTTGAGCTTATTGCATTTACAATAGAGGGGAAAAGCCATCCTGGAGTGCTAATGATGAGCATAATTTTGTATTTCTGCCTTTTCCCAATGTGCAGGTGTCCTTGCTGGGCAGATGATGAAAGCATTTGTGCCAGGAATGTGAACAATGAAGTGCACTTCTTTGAAAACAACGACTTCAGTATGCGAGTATTTCTCTACCTTTCATTCCTTCTATAAATGCTGTTTCTTTTGAGGGGTGGTTTTTGTTTTCAGGTGTTTCTTTGTTTCTTCTTTTGCTTGCCTTTTATTTTAAATATTGCCTGCATTATATTTCAGTTTGGAATTGAGTCATTGTGCTTCAATCAAGTGTGTTTTCACTTTCTTATTTATCTTTTCACTGACTGACATGGTATGAAATGCATCTGATTCTCAGTTAAAGAGGCCTGATTCTATATTGTTTCTCATTTAATGAGATCCAGGAAATTCTTTTTAGAAAACGTGGTCTGTGGTCACTTCCTTGGGTTGTGCATATTCTGTCAATAGACTCAGAAATGATTTTATATTGATATTAAAAATGGCTCATTAAAAAATTGATGGCAAAAATGAAATAGTGAAGCCTGAAGATTTTTACCAAGGAGATTTACTGGTGATGTTAGAATATCTTGAGTCAACAGGTGTTGAAAAGGGAAAGGAGAAGAAAAAAGAAGAAAGATAACAATTAATTGGAACAAAAATGTAAAGGAATTAAAGAAGACTGAGGGGAGAACAGCAGTGTGTGGTTTTAGTTTTACATTCTTTGTTTTGTTTTAAATATAAAGTTGTTACAAGAGTTAAGGCCATGAGAGGTTCAGTTTCCTGAGAATGAGCCCTGCTGATTTGAGCCAGGCTGTGGGGAGCATGGAATGTCAGGCTCAGCAGCACATCTGCTGTCAGTGCACATTCCTGGCTGCAGTGGAGCTGTGGGTGCTCTGTTCCATCAGCTGTCTGTGGGAAGGGGCAGTGCTGAGCCCAGAGTTACCCCGTGAAGGGGAGAGGGGAGAGCCCCTGCCTGCGTGTGGTGGCACCTGAATGTGACTGAATCCAGCACAGAGAAGTGAAGAATCTCTGCCTCAAACACAAGCTGTGTTCACCTCGGGCTCAGAGGCCTCCTTTGCTTATTGAACTTCCAAATACTAAATGCTGGGTTCCAGACAGGCTTGGTTCAAGTTGGTTTTGTAGGTAAAATGATGTGGTGAAGTGGGAAAATAATGGTTGTTTGCCTGGAAAAAGAGATCCTTTGTGGTTGTCTTTACTGGTCTGTTATCCAGGATCCAGAGGGTGTGGTTAGGTCATCCAGGTGAGAGTTTTGTCATTAACATCACACATCTGTGGCCTTTTTCTTGGCAGGTACCATTGCAAATAAGCTGCATTTGCAGAAGGTCAGTGATTTCGTGTTGTCCCCAGGAGCACAGCCAACCAAGGTACTTCTGATCCACCTTCCAATCTTTTTCCTGGTTTTCTTGAAAAAAAACAACAAACCCACTCTGATTTTAGTACAATGTACTGGTAATAACTATGCCCTGTGCTCCAAGCCTTTAACCTGCAGTGAAATCTCCTGGCTGTTTCAGGTTGCTGTGTATGTGCCAGGCAGCAAAGGTGCCCCATCCTTCGTCAGGCTCTACCAGTACCCCAACTTTGGGGGCCCGCAGTCAGCACTGGCCAACAAAAGCTTCTTTAAAGCTGACAAGGTGACAATGCTCTGGAACAAAAAAGGTATAGCAGCTGTGTACTAAAACCTTTATATTGTGCTCACTTTGGATTGACTTGCTTTGCTTACTGTGTGGGGTTTATGCTTTATTTGCCTATGCTGATAAATCCCAAGGGCAGCCTTTAATGCTTTGCTGAGGTGCATTTCTGCACACCCTGGGGTGCTCAGCACTTTCCTGTGACTTTCATGGGTTTGTATGTTGTAATTGAAAATATTCTATGCATGCTGGTAAATTTTACAGTTGAATAACAAATTCCTATATAATTTTGTATTCTGTGTCGATAATATAATTAGATTTTAAACAGTTAATAGATAAAAATTAGATAGAAACAGTTAATGTGATGGTATGATCTTAATCTGTAGAATTATCTGTATGGATACATATCATAACTGGGGTGAGCTGACAGGCCTCTGTGCTTTGCTGTTTGTTAGCAATGAGCTGTTTCAGAGTGATTTTGTACAAATCATTTTACTTCAACCCACATAGTTTGGAATACAAGGAGGGTGTTACACACATGTAGAGCCCGTGCATGGGGGCTGTGAGAGATGGGAAAGATTGATGTCTCAGGGCATTTTGGGGTGTGTGTGTCTGGGGAAAGGGCAGGTTGGGCCTTGCCCTGGTGAGACAGTGCCCTGCTCCTCAGCCACCACAGGGACACAGCTTTGGATAACAGGTGTGCATACAGGAGATGCTGATGAAATGTTTTATTCAAGGATTGATCAGGATGGTTGGTTTCTGCCAGAGTTTAATATTTTTAATAGCTGCAAAGGATCACTTGCTTGTGATCTAACAGTGAAGGAATAGACTGAGCTGACATTTTCCATCTGGGAAAGGAAGGTCTTCAGTCCTTTTGGGCTAGCATTAAGAAAAACTCAATTCAGAAGTGAATGATTCCAGCACTATTTCACAAGCAACCAGCAGGAACTCACGGCAGAGCCGGTTTGGCTCTGTGTGTGGCGTGTTGTGCTGTGGCTGCTGTGGTTCTCAGCACAGCTGTGCTGCTCTGTGTGTGTGTGTTCACAGCCACAGCAGTGCTGGTGGTGGCCAGCACCGAGGTGGACAAGAGTGGGGCCTCGTACTACGGCGAGCAGAGCCTGCACTACGTGGGGGCCGGCGGGGAGAGCGCCGTGGTGCAGCTGCGTGAGTACCCTGGGCTGGGCTGCCCCTGCTCCCCCTCATGCCCTTCTCACTGCACTTACTCCTTCACCTACCTTTGGTTTTTTACCTCAGCAGGAAGATGTTGCTCTTTTCAGGGTTGGTTTGGGTTTTTTTTTTTTAATAGCTGTATTTTTGTACCTTTGATAGACTTATCATCGTAATGTCAGTGGCAGAGAGCAAACACTTTCAGTTAATATATACTGATAATTTGCTTGGGAAGGTGTTTTAAGTGTACAGGGAGGGAACTGTGCTCGTTTGCTGTGGAAACACCTGGACAATGGAGCCAGCTTGATATCTGAGAATCCATAATGGGCAGGAAGGTGTGCCACCAAGCAGAATAATCCTACCTGCACTTTTACACGTGTAAGATACTGTTACTCAATGAGCCAGGGCAGAGTGAGAGCAATTTTTTGAAGTCTGTTGGAAAATAGAAGTCCTTTATCTTGTATTGTAAAATTGAAGGTGTTTTAAGACATAAAAATGACGTACTGGGCAGCAGCAGATGAATGTGCTTAATTCCAGTGTCTAGCTTGAACTGGAAGTCCACGTCTGAACTTCCCCTGTGGGGGTCTTTTCTCCTTCTCCCAAGCTGTTGCTATTGTGTGCAAACATCTGGCCTGTTTGGGATTGTGGAGGCCAGTCTGTTGGGAATGCCTGGGAGCACGGGGGATGGGGTGACATGGGCTGTCTTTGCTGGCTGTACTGTGAATGTAATTTCCATACCAGTGCTGACTGGGAGCATCTCCAGTTTGCTTTCCTTTGCAGAGCTTGTGGGTGAGCACTGTGCTCCATTTCCCCTCGATGGTAACTCCACTGGGGAAGGAGAATTGGGGTTATGACTCAGTGAATAGTATCTCTTTGGGAGCAGTTTCCCAGCTTGGCAATGCTACTTGTACAACTGCATACTTACTAAAATGTTCTTTATTTCTACTGCATCTGTATTTAACAGGAAGCTTACCACTGCTTTTAACTTAATTTAGCTATTCCTTTTCAAGGAAAAGCCCAAACTGATGTCTTTTTTGTAAAAGCAATTTTTTCCAATAAAAGCAGGTGGTGGGCACTTGGAGTGAGAGGTGCCTCATTCCCTGTGGAGTTGGATCTTTTCTGAGGTGCAGTTTGGAAGCTTTTTTCCACACTGGCATTTGCAGAGGGCTTTTTGTTTTTGACTGAGATGTGGTGCTACTGCAGGCTCTGGCAGAGCTCTGAAGCCTCATCTGTCCAGCTGCTGCTGTCACCAGATGTCATTTTCTGTCACACCTCTGTGTCTGAGCTACATTGGGCTGGTGTCACTGAAAAGGTTTTGAAGGGGAGCACACAGTGTGATTATACATCCTCATTTCTAAAGATAATGAGACTGCAGAGTGACAACAGGCATGAACCATTTAACTGAGTTTGAACTTTTGAGTCAGCCCTGGATTCAAGGATTCAGTAATGCTCTTGGCATTTACTGAACTGTGGGTAAAGATACCCAGATGATGAGAAGTTATAATGGCCTGTGGTTTGTTTTAACCCTTGGATATTTTACTTGAGTTTTCATCACTAATTCATCATTCTTCAGTATCTCCTAATGTTCCAACCCCCGGAACAGCTTCCAACAGTACCAAGTTTTGATCATTATTTGTAAAGCCATTTTTGTGTGCTCACTCACATTAAAATCTGACTTATAAAATACTGTGTATGGGCATGGTCCAGAGATAACTCAGGTCACTATTGCTTACCTCTGCAAAGCTGAGCTACACAATATTTCTTAGATTGAAAGAAGAGAAATTATTATCCAGCTGGTGTAAAACTCCTGTTTTTGCAGGTTTCCAGTGGGACAATTTGAGAAGGTCCTGAGGTCATACTTGAGGAAAAAAGTAATGGATTATTTTTACATGTCGAGCTATGCTTACTGTTAAAGTGTTGGTGCTGACCCTACAGAGGTAATTTGGAATGGCTGCAGTTACTGTTGCAAACTGTAACTAAAGTTATCAGAAGATACAAGCTTGTTTTTCCCTCTGTTGTTAGCAGAATTACTTTTCACTGTCAGTAATTAGAAAACAGCATTTTAGCAAAGCGTGAAGAATCGCTGTGGATTTTATTTTGGCTTGCCCTGAAAAAATGCAATCTCCCAACAGCTGCATGTTTTTCCTTTTCCTTTAGCAAAGAACGGCCCTATTTATGATGTTGCCTGGAGCCCCAATTCTGTCGAGTTCTGTGCTGTCTATGGTTTCATGCCTGCCAAAGCCACGGTTTTTAACCTGAAATGCGACCCCGTGTTTGATTTTGGCACCGGGCCTCGCAATGCTGCCTACTACAGCCCCCACGGACACATCCTGGTGCTGGCAGGGTTTGGAAACCTCAGGGGACAGATGGAGGTGTGGGACGTTAAAAACTACAAGCTCATTTCCAAACCAGTGGCCTCGGATTCCACCTACTTCTCTTGGTGTCCCGACGGGGAGCACATTGTGACGGCCACGTGCGCTCCCCGCCTCCGGGTCAGCAACGGGTACAAGGTCTGGCACTACACGGGCTCTGTGCTGCACTCCTACGAGGTCCCAGCTGATGAGGAGATGTGGCAGGTGCTGTGGCAGCCCTTCCTGGACGGGGTGTTCCTGGAGAGAGCAGTGAAATACCAGGCGGTTCCCAGCGAGCTGCCCAGCGCCGAGCCGAGGCCCGCGCAGGCCTACAGACCTCCTGCCCTGAGGAACAAACCCGTGACCAGCTCCAAGCTTGTGAGTAGCACTGGCCTGTGGCAGCTGACCTCTTGTCCCGTGTGTGTTTGGAGCTTGGCCTCACGCATGTGTGGGTGTTTGAGGAGGAGCATGAGTAACCAGGTGGAGAGCCCTGTGGGGGTTTGGAGGGGTTTTGGTAACCTTCTCTTTGGCACTTTGCTCACAGTTTGCAGGAATGTTTGCTAGAAAGCTCTCATCTCTTTGGCCCAAATACTGTCCTTCCACAAAGCAATTGCCAACTTTTGTAATGCTCTGCAACATGCACTGGAACAATAAACTCCAGGTGTGCCTTGTGGTGAAGTTGAGTGCTCTGGTTGGGACAGAATCCTCTCATCTGGGTGACTTGGCAGTTCTGAACCCAGCCAGCCTGGGGTTGACTGGCCTCCCAACAGCCATTCTTTCTTGGTTTTTTTTTTTTTTAAAGGTAAATTGACTTATTAGAAAGAGGTTGGATCATTAGCAAGTCAGGTGTACCTTAAACATATTTCAGTACAGTGACCCACTTGTATAATTAGTTTCTTTCTGCAGGTTTTCAAAGTAGGCTGAGCAGCAACTAATTCCATGTAACAGCTGCACCCTTAATGTTTGAGTCCTGGAGAGCTTTGGTTTTGAGCCTGGTGCTGTTGCAGGAGACTCAGCCTGTGAGCAGTCTGTTAGCCCTTCTGGGGGCTGCTCTCACAAACCATCTGTGAGCAGAGGGAGTAGGGAAAAGATACAGTCAGTTTTTGCTTATATGGGCAGAAAAATCTCATCATATGCATTAAAACAGTACAGTGCTACAGTTAAGCACTAAGTTATCTTAAAAACACCAAACAGCCTCCCTTCACTGCCCCCCAGGAGCCCCCACCTCCCCTCCCAGGGCTCAGCCTTCCTCTCTGGTCGTCAGGAGTTGCAAAGCTGTCAACCACAGCAAAATGCCGGGTTCAGTCATTTTGTGCTAGATTATTTTTCTTGGATTTTATTTCCTTCTTGAGATGGAAAACACAATGATTTTGTTATTTTGTGGGAAATCTGTGAAATCAGGGCACATAGGGTAGTCCCATGCAAACTTGAGTGGATGCATTTGAAACCCTTGTCATCCTTCTTTGGCTGTTTCAAGGAGTGCTTACGTTTTCCTCTACTTCCTTTCTTTCTTTTTTCTTTCTAGTTCATCTTTGCATATGCTGTTGTCTTGGGTAGATTCTGGGGTTTCTGTGCCAATGTGGAATATGGGGTTTTAACCATTTTGCATATCCTGCAGCATGAGGATGAGCCACCCCAGAACATGAGACCCCAGCTGGGAGGCAGTGATAAGCCAATGTCTAAAACGGCTCTTAAAAATCAGAGGAAACATGAAGCAAAGAAAGCTGCTAAACAGGTATGCAAAAGTCGTTCTGACAAGATAATGTTAATTAGTTAATGAGTTCCCCCAGAGCAGTCAGTCTCAGAGCAGTGACTTGTGCACTGAGAGCCCTCCACGCGTGTGCAGCAATGTGGGGAGGGCAGCACAATTTAACCAGAGTAAAGCAGGCACAAAAAAAAGGGTGATTCAAAAGTAACAGCTTTGCTGAGTCGCTGCAAATGTTAGCTGAAATCAGCGTGGAGACAAAGGGGCTCTGCCTTGTCACGTTCTGCAGAGTGTTCTGCTTTGAGGGAGGCAGGAACAGGCTGGGGGCGATGTGTTCCCAGCAGGTCAAGGCTGAGCAGGGTTTTTGGGGCAGAACAGAGACAGCCTGTCTGTCCCTTCTGGAATGAGCATTCTTTGATTAAGTAGATGAAAGTCAGCCTTTGGTATTAGCCTTCCAATTTCTACAAACCCCTGAAGCAATAATTTCTTCAAATGCCATTTAAAAATATTTCTAGTGCTGGTTTTGAGCCCTTTCTTTTGCTTCAGAGACAATGACCCAGTCTGCTTTGTAAAATATTTGTGTGTGTTTGTCATATTACCCTTAAACTGATCTTTCCCTGTGCTGTGTGTGGTTGGGATCTTGAGGAAGTAGAAATTAAACAAGAAACACCTCAGAGCAAGTCATGTCCAGATTTTGGAATGCACCATCAAACTGGGGAAAGAAGAAACATTAAATGGATCCCCTTAAAGTGATTAAAGACATTTTTCATTCTCTTTGTGGTCAGGGGTTTTTCTGGATTGTGTTTATGTGTCTACAGGAGGCCAAAGCTGATGCAAACCCAGCCCCTGCCCAGGTCAGACCCCCACAGAATGCCCCGCAGAACGCTGTGCCTGCCGTGACCACAGGAGACCCTGAAGTGGACAAGAAGATAAAGAATTTGAAAAAGGTGTGAATGGATTCTTTTTCTAACAGACAGTAGACTTCTCCTAGGGCTGGTCTGTCAGACCCAGTGTGAGGTGAGCTGAGTTCAGGAGGGTGCCTGTGCCTTTACAGCAGTGTCCCCAATTTGTGGGCAGCTCCCTGTGCCCTCCCACCCTGTGCAGCAGGGGAGGCCATCGTGGGCCAGGGCTCCTGAAGGTCCCATCCAAGGGGGCAGGACAGGGAGGAGTTTTTGAACCAGGAATGCTGTTCCCAGCTGAGCTCAGGGGGCACTGGCAGGTGTTGGTGCTCAGACAGGAGCTCTGTGCATTCTGTGGTTGTTGGGACCTGGATCTGGCAAGGGAACCAGTGCCTCGTGGTTTGCCTTGTGGTGTGAGTGCAAACTTCACTGCCAGTCTTGAGCATCCTTGGACTGAATAATTCAGAATAGGAATTGTTTTGTTCTGGCTGGAGAATCTTTCCCATTTCTTTTGGCTGCCTGCTGCTGCTCGTAGTCTCTGGATTAACATTCCAGGCTTTCTGAGGAAAATGTGGTGAAGAGGGACAGTGATCTAGTTTGGATCTAGCCCTTCAGTGAGACAATGCCTGGTGTTTGTTTCAGAGATGAAGAGGTACTGCTGTTCTCTGGGTTCAGTTCTTGAAAGAAATGTCTGTTATGGGTGGGAAGTTCTGGATGAGCATCTGGAGGTGCCATGGGGATTGTGCCTTCCATAGAGACCTGCCTCCAGATGCTTCAGGCAATTGCAAGTGCAGCAACTTCTAGGACTTTTTTTTTCTATTGTACCAATATTTTTGTGTTAGAGTGGCTTTTTGTATTGGTTTTTTTTTTGCAGAAACTAAAGGCAATTGAGCAGCTGAAAGAACAGGCAGCTGCTGGCAAACAGCTGGAGAAGAATCAGGTATGGCTGAGTTCTGTATAGTTTATTCCAGATTCATTTTATAATAAGCTTTACATCTATGACATTTTATGTTTTCTGCTCTAGGTGGAGAAGATTCAGAAAGAAGCTGCTCTCCTTAAGGAACTGGAAGACCTAGAACTGGGCGTTTAAAACTTCCTCGAGCTCCACTGTGGTGCTAACACAAAGTTCATGCAAAATGTAGTTTGTTAAACATTTCAGCAGATGACCAAGGGTGCGAAAGTCCACAGATTTGCTGCTCATTTGCCTTTAAAAAAGAGTTTTCCTGAAGATTTGTGCTCATGAAGCTGTAAGCAAGTACTGAGTATCCATCAGCCAGTTCTGCTGCTGTTCCAACGAGAAGTGCGCTCGTTTTCTGAGAACATATTNCCGGGAGGCGGCGGAGCCGCGGCGGCGGAGCAGGGCGGGCTGCCGGCGAAGAAGCTGCGCATGGCCTACGCCACCGGGCCGCTGCTCAAGTTCCAGATCTGGTGAGGGGCGCCCGCCAAGATGGCGGCGGCCAAAATGGCGGCGTTCGCCGGGCCGTCGCCTCTCCCTCCCTCGTTCGGCTTTCTTTCTTTCCCTT
>VZTZ01039675.1:0-16098 GCA_013400955.1 Drymodes brunneopygia | reverse complement strand
GGTTCCGCGGCGCGGGCGGGCGGGCGGTGTGAGCGCTCGGTGCGGCCCCGGACACCGGGCCTGGCCCCGGAACCCCGGGACAGCAGCGCCAGCCCGGGCGGGTAACCCCCCTTAGACTCCTGCCTAGCTTCCCCCAGCCCGCTCCGCTTCGTGCATAGTATGGGGAAAAAAAGTGAAAAGAAATAGGAAGGAAATGAATTCAGCCTCGCTTCGGTTTGCAAGACGCGCTCCAAAAACGGAGCCCCAAAACATCCTGTGAAAATATTCAGAAACGATTACGAAGCAAAACGTTTTGCAGACCCGTGGGCAGCCTAAGGCCCGTTCTGCTCAGCTTTGAGCAGCGACGGGAGCCGAGGTGATGCTCCCATCAATAGTTCTTGGGAGCGGCGTTGGAACAGCAGCGCTGCTCGGCTTTTATTCCACTCAGTAACATTTCATTATTCCACTCAGTAACATTTCATTATTCCACTCAGTAACGTTTCATTATTCCACTCAGTAACATTTCATTATTCCACTCAGTAACACTTCATTTCAGCCGCGGCTCAGCACGGACTGGCTGGAGGCTCCAGGACAAGGCAGCAGAAAGAAAAGACAAAAAGGCAGCAGGGAGGAAAGAGGAAAAGCAGCAGAACAGAACACGCAGCTAGATGGCACGAGAGCCCAGCTCAGCGGGCTGGGCCGGGCCCAGCCAGTCCAGCTCAGCAGCAGAGCCCACCTGGGCAGGAGGGTTCTCCCAAAGGCTTTGGGCTGCACGGTGGGTGACTCATTTCGCACCTTCCAAGCAGCATTTCCCTCCTAGGCTGCTAAGTCAAGGCACAGGAGGATCACAGAGACAGGCACCACACCTGAGCCAAAATGTCCAAGTGGGATTTTGAGGCATTTTGCAGTGATTTTCCTCAGTTTACTGAAGTGCTGCACTTCCCTGTGCAGCTGTGTTCCCAGACAGCTCTGGAGGGCTTCTGAGTGTCACAGCTGCATGTAAGGGATCCCCCCTGCTCCTGGGATGCATGTAAGGAATCACTCCTGCTCCTGGGATGGACACAAGGGATCATTCCTGCTCCTGGGATGCATGTAAGGAATCATTCCTGCTCCTGGGATGGACACAAGGGATCATTCCTGCTCCTGGGATGGGCACAAGGGATCACCCCTGCTCCTGGGATGGACACAAGGGATCACAGCTGCTCCTGGGATGGACACAAGGGATCATTCCTGCTCCTGGGATGGACACAAGGGATCACAGCTGCTCCTCCAAGGCCCTCGAGTGACCACAAGATCTGCTCACGGTGGGAAACTGCAGCCCTGGCAAAAACTGGAGGCCTGAGAGTCCTTCTGAGGGTCCAGAGAGCAGGGGCCTGAGCAGAATTCTCCGTGGAGGTGAGACTGAAATCAGAGAGCTTTTAAAAGCATTCAACTGAAATGCAGGCCATCCATCCCTGTGGAGTTCAACAGGAATGCCTTATTCTGCTTCAGCTCTAATCTGTTCCTAATCAACTTAAGACAAATTTATCTTAAGCCAGATTTACAGCTGTTAAGAAGGATCCTTTTGCTCCAGAAGTGCCGTATTGATTTTGTGGGAGCAGCCACGTGGCTGGGACAGGGGTGGGACAGGGACCTTGGGAGCTGCAGCTGCACTGGGAGTGGGCAGTCAGAGCCAGGGCAGCCTCAAGAGCCCAGCATCCACCTGGAAAATGCATCTGGAGATTAGCTCTGTCCCCGTTTCTCATAATTAAGCAAGATTAACAGATAAATAATCCCAGCAGCCACCAGTATGAGTAGCTCAGATTTGTTTCCAGTAAGGTGACAGTGGCTGAGGGATGTTTGGGCAGCAGCAATGCCTCAAGCAGCACTTTGGAAGCACAAATTCTGGTGATTTGTGATCCCAAATCCAGTTCCATCCACTGCAGCACTGCTGCTCACTTGGTATTTAAACTTGCACTGAAAAGGGTTCTCAGAGGACCCAGTGCTCCAGGCTGATTTACACAGGAGCCCTGAGCAGCCACCCACTTCTGTCTGGGGCTCTCCAGTATCAACTGAAAGCATTTTGGGACTTCTGCTAAGTGGAAGAATTCTTTAACGTCAAAGCTGCACAGAGACCTGGTACTGACTGTGGCAATGGGAACAGAAAACAGTTTCATGCAATGGCATGAAATTCTCCAAGGGTCTGAACACTTCCATGAAAGATTTTGTGACCAAGGTAGCACAACTGTGATTTTAATGTGCAGAACCAGAGGCTTCTGCATTCAGCACTTTCCACTGAAGGAGAGCTGTCAGGTCCCAACTCCTTCAGAAGCCATCCACCCTGTCTGAAGAAGTGGAGATCAAGGTCAGTCTAAATACCTGAGTCAAACCTTCTTACCCTGCTCTTCAGAAAGAGGCAGTTTGAATTTAATACAATTCACAACTAGAGGAGGGAAAATACCTTACATTTGACCACCAGTAAGCTTTCAGTGAGGCAAGAATTAAACAAGATCCAAATCACATTAACTTTATCAAGAGCCTGTTGGATGTTTTTAGAGAAACTTCTTCACCCCAATTCAGTTGGGGTTACTCCTTTGCATCTAGAGCAGAATTAATTACTTACAATTCTTGAAAGGTGCAGAAGTCTGGTAAAAGTGCCAGGCTCCCAAAATGCTGCCAGGTGTCTCAGGTGTGGGGCTGCACAAGGTGTTGTGCAACCACTGGAGCTCTTGCACCAAGTGCTGCCAGTGCAGCAATGAAAAACAGCAACAAGACTTGACCATGATTAGTATTATCCAACTGCTTTGTTATAAATATATTATATACATTCAAACATCACATTAAAATATTATTCCATTACACCAGAAGAGATTAAGGCTTTATATTATTTACAGAAACAAGCAAGCACCTTAAAAAAAAAATAAAAAGAACAAAATACCAGTCATTGACATTTCCCTTCTAATATTACGAGTTTGATACCTTGAGCTCTTGAATACAGCTATTTGCAGTGTGCCCAATGCTAGAACTATTTCAAACATTTATTGTCAGGGTAGGAAACACTTAATAGAAGACTCAGCAGTGAGCACTCCACACGAACAGACACATGTGTTGTAGGGTGCCCTCCCTCTCCTCAGAGGCTCCTGAAGTCGAAGGCTTATGCAGAAACTTTGCTCAATTCCAGGTGGAGAGTAGAACAATTTTGTTTTAAGGGAAACTGAAGACACTTGAGGATTGGTGGCCCCCCCTGGAGGAGCGGGATTCTCCAAGTCTGCTCCACGTGACATCAATCAGGTCGAACATGATAGTGAAGACAGAGCTGCAACGTTGATCAATCACCGAGTGCATTGAACAGTCATGATTTTATAGGCTTCCATTGCTCCCCCCCACTGCTCTCAGGCAGTGCCCTCACACTCCAACACCAAGTGACACACTTGTCACCATTCTCCCTGTAGGTCTTAGGCAACAAGCAGTTTAGGAAGTGTTCAGTAATGTTGATACAACACAGGTTTCCTGTGCCCCCACGTCCCCCTGGAGTGCCTGGGGCGTGCCCGGTCCCTCACGGATACAGCGACGAAGCGAGTTCTAAGGTGTAAGCAGACATGGCTACACAAAAAGGTGCTCAGTGAGAGTAATCATCTTCATTTCAAGTATTGTTTTAAGAATTAGTTCTTTTCATTGCAGTCTGTGTTAGCACTTTTTTAGTTTGTGCTTTAGAGTCTGTTATTTCTTTGCAGGTCTTGAATTTGGCTGATGGCTTTTTTTTTTTTTTTTTTCTTTTAAAAACAACATTGGCAACGAGTTAAGGATTGCAGAAGGCTGGCAAAAGTTATTTGATTTTCTGAGCCCATTTCATGTCATCTGCTCTTGGCTTCTCCCCAGTAAGTCCCTGGATGATGTTCTCCAAACATCTCCAAAATCTTATCTTCTCTAACGGATAATTCAGCCAACCTAAGGGATTGCAAAGGAAAAAAGAGGATTAGTTGGTCACAGCATCCAAAGTCCAATGTATTTTTAATGAGAAAAAAAAGCAACCAGCCCAATACTGCTAATAATGGTCAGGCTTAGACTCTCAGGACATAGTAGGACTGAAAAAATTGGTCTTTGGGTGGCAGGAATTTTGCCACCATCTGTCAAGTCAGGCTTCTTAATTGTACCATGTTTCTACATGACATTCTGCTAATGAGAATTAGATTTCTTTCTTGGCAAAGGTTTCAAAACCCACATGAACTATTTGTCGAAGCCAATGACAGAATGAAGAACCAGAGTGGTTTATTTCCAGCTGTCTAATTAGCTTGATAACTTATTTAGGATCGTGCAACACTGGTGACTGAGCATTCCCACCTGTACAGATACAAAAGGAAGCTAAAGCTTTCTGTAAGGCTGTCCACTCCTCTGAGTCAGAATGAGTGGGTGCTGAAAATCCAGAAGACTGCCTTCAGAAATGAGCATTCCAGAGCAGCTGCAGACATTCTGCTCTTTTGAAGGAACAGCAGCTTTAGTGACCAAACCCCATCAGTGGCCTGAGCTCACCAGGACCCCACACAATTGGATCTCAGCACCACTGACTGCTCCCTCAGGCTCTGAGCTCCCTGCAGCTGATCACAAACCTTCCCCCACACTTGTCATGCAAAAGCCCAGCTGCAGTTTCCCCAAGAGCTTGTGAGAGCACGGCTGAGTGCAGGGCTGTGCAGGTGCCTCCCAGCTGTGCTGGGCAGGCTGGCCCTGCAGGGGCAGTACCCGTGGTGATGCAGAAGTAGGTCTCGTGTGGGGACACGTGGTGGATCCTGTGGTGTTTCCTGGGCAGGATGATGTGCCAGTCCTGCAGGAAGATGACCCAGCGCGGGAGGCCGAAGTACGTGTGGGACCACTTGTGGATCTGGTTGGTCATGGTTATGAAGATGATGAGGGCAAAGACGTAGCACTCCCAGGGACAGGTCTCACACAGAGCCTCTGCAAAACACCAGGGGCAGCTGTGAACACAAGGCACATTCCCACCAGGACACTGCCCTGCCCGGCCAGAGCTGCCTGCTGCTGCAGGAACTGACAAAGGCCTCACCAAAGCTGCTTTGGCACAAGGGTCACAAGGGCCACTGAGCCATAAGCAATTCCCAAATGTCACAAGACAGGCTGGGAAGTGCCAGAGTCTGTCAACACACCATAAACAGGACGTCAAACTGAGTTTACTGTCTATAAAATTAATTTGATCCTGCGGTTCTTGACTTTTAGTTAGCACATAGAGTACTTGTGCACAGAGATGGAGCATTGTTTTGTGTTACACACTTGGGAACAATGAGTTTCCCTAGATGCTCACAGCTTGGTCCCTCTTATAAAAAGAGTATTTAGAATAACTTCTGATCTTCCTTGCACAACTCTCCAGCCCCAGATTCTCCGCTGAGCTAGAGAACCTCACTGTGCCATCTTTTGCCATCATACTTTCAAGGAAAAAAAGTTTCCCTCCCTCCTGCCAGGAGCACCATGCTTCCAACAGCTATTCCTTGTCATAACATATCCATGGATTTCTCCAAACTTCACACAGACATATGTTCATTCCAATAGCAACAAGAATGCTAAATCCACAGCAGTGAGAATTAACAGCTCACCTGGGGAGAAAGAAACAAATTTGTATGCCATGTTTGCCAAGGGGACCAGTGTCATGAAGCAGTTGTCTCCGTTGGTCTCTATGAAATCGTGCCTGGTGATTGCTGTGGGGTCAATATGATGTTCCCTAAAGGGTCTGATGAAAGCCTGGGAAAAGAATTGGATAAACACAATACCACGCTCAATAATGGTCTTGGAAAGAAAAATAACCCCAAAAAAATAACCCATATAAACCCCCCAAACCCTCTCATCCATTCAAATCTGATGACTGAGTTGAAGAGAATTCCATAGTACAAAGCTCGTAAGCAGGATTCCAACTTTTGTCATGACAACACTTCAGATCATTTGATTTACATTTGCAAAGCAATTCAGTTCCCACCCCCAAATCCAGGTTTTCCTTGCTTTTCAGTTTTATTCTTCTTCATTTTCACTTAGGACCTTTGGTACGTAATCTTAAAGCATCAGCATCCTAATTTCATAGGCAAAATAAGCCTGTGAAATTCACTTGCTCAGCAGAATCAACCAAGGGAAAAAACCACTGAAAAATTAGAATTGAGCCTACCATATTTATGGGCTACAGATGCCAGCACTAACAGACTAAATGCAAATTAAGTGACTGGACAAAGCAGTGGGAGACAAACAGAATATACAGAAGTCACCTCTAGGAGCAGAAATCCCATCTGAACACAGAGCAATTGTTTTACTGTGTGGGACAGTCAAACCAGTTACTGATTTGCCTTTAACACTTCCAGAATGTCCAGCCTGTGCAAAGGTGTCCTGAGCAGCCTCAGCTCGTGGTTATTTAGTGCAGACACTGGCAGTAGGATTTTTAAAAATTATTTAAACAGTGGTCCAGAGATACAGAGATTCAAAAGACTACTAAGTCTATCAAAGGTGAACAAAAATAAGTCCAACCCAATAGTTTTAATTCTGCTGTTGCAGTTCATGTACCTCTGCATAATAACAAGGGATAGCCCACTTTTAAAATTTTTTTTAAATAGTGATCCTTCTAATATTGCACTGTTAGAAGTAATTAATGGTAGCTACTAAGAATTTTAATTAAGAAAACAGATTGTTTTTTACTACAGAAGCCAGTGCACCTTCCACTAAGCAACTGGCATTTGTAGCTGCAGGTGTATAATACATCTCAAATTAAATCTTCAGTCACCACCATTCTAATATTACTGTGTTACAACAGGGGCCCATAGAAGAGGGAACTGGGAAGATTCTTCCTGGACCATCCTCACGTTTCACAAATTTTTAGGAGTTCAGCTGCAGGGACAACTCCCCAAATCTGTGTTCCTGACCTTTTGGACATCCCCAGTGGCCAGCCAGGTTCCAGCACTTATGGTTCCCACAGAGCCTGAAAGGTCTGCAAACACTGGTATTGCAACACTGCCAGCCCCAAGGCTGTGACCAGATGGAGCAGTGCCACCTTGCAGGTGTCCCCCAGGCCAGGTGCAGGCACAGCCCTGCCCCAGCAGAGCCCAGGCCATTCCCTGGGCTGGGCGTGGAGCTGCTCACACTGGCAGGGCTGAGCACAGAGCCCAGCTCAGCTGGCACTGCTGCAGAAAGGGACTTTTTCAAGCTCAGAAATAACAATCTCAAACCTTTCCAACAATGGGTAGCTCCACAGATCCCCAGGTATCTGCTCCCCAGTGGAACAATCCTGAGAGGAAGTCGGCCGTAATAACTCCTGCAACTTGAATGAGAGAGAGAGGCAGTCAGACAAACACAGCATTTTTACTGACTCAGTCACATCTTACTCTTGTTTTACAAGTTGACTTGTTTATCTGCCTATAATTTGGGTATTTACAACCACGTGAGATCTACCCAGTCTGAATAAACATATGGTCAGGCAATTAGGAAAAAGAGGTTAGCAAGACACCATTTGGACAGTAACAATCTTCATTAAATCTGTATTTGTGTTTAGCCCATCTCCTACAGAACAGAAATACCTCCCTAGTGGGTACCTTTTGCTTGGCTGACCCCTCACCTCTGCAGTCCTTCCCCTCAACTTTCATTTTCAAAAAGGGAGAAGAAATACAAAAGCTATTTCCACATTATAAATCAGCCCCCACTGTTGAATCCATTATCCAGTTGGCCCAAACTCTTAAATGCAGCAGGAGACACTTCATTCTTTATGTACCTCCTCATTACACTGAAGACAGCTTATTTTATAAGCAGTAAATCCTGTACATTGGTTTTTGTTTCAGACCACACACACAGCTACAGCGAGACCGGGTGGGACAACAATAGCGTTTAGATCTGCTCCTGGCAGCTGAAAGGGCAAGCAGCCGGGGTTCAGGGGAAGATATCCAAACAACACTTCACTTTGCAGCAGCTCAAATGCCATTGTCACTGAGGTAATGCCCCCATTAGCCCGCCTGGCCTCCAGCTGCTGCATCATCGGAGCGAAAGAACTGCAGGAACAGCAGCACAAATTGAGGCAAAACACTGACAGTTCAATACGTGCTCCTCGTGCTGCTTGGATGCCAGCTGGTAAAGGGAAGAATGGAGGCTGCCTGGAGCAGTGCATTATACCAAAGCAATCGGGAGAAAATCTAACTACCAGCAATCCTGTTCTAGCTGTACTGCAGCAGGGTGTGCTCACTCCTCTGCTGTTGTGGAGGATGAGTTGCAATAAAAGAGCAAGAGCTGTGCTGAGGTTCCACATGACCAGCACGGTGACACTTGGTGTGTGTCCCATCCCCGGGCTCAGAGGGCACATCCCACTGATGAGCTGAGCTCAGCACCTCACACCCAGCACTGGCTTTACTGAAAATGGCAAGGCCAAGGCACAGCAGCTCAACTGCTGCTCAGAGGTGGTAAAAGATCTCGATGCTCTGTCATCAAGGCTGGGAGGGTGAGAGGAGATGCACAGCCTGGAGCATCAGTGAAGTGTTAACCACACCGTCAGAAAAAGCAAGATAACCCCAGCTCAGGTACAGAACTGCAGACACTGGATTCAACACACACCAGCAGCATTGGGGAAGTCCTGACTCACACACATCAGCTTTCCTGCAGCTCTCTGGGAGAGGGGTGGAGGATCAGCCCACCCAGGGGTTATCCCTGAGGAGGAGGCGATGCTCGGAGCACACAGGAGGAGGGCAGAAGGCAACGAGCTGCAGGGCTTGCTCAGAATGCTGGGATTTCTTTGGTTTGCATGTTTGCAGAATGAGGAAGGAAGGCAGCCCAGCACACAGGGAGCCCAAAGGTGCAAGAACTGGGCCTCAGAGTGCCCACAAAAAGGGGCAGGACAGCACATGTGTGACTGTGTACAGCACTTCTATCACACTGTAACCAGGGTTTCCAACAAGCGCTGTCTGCCGCAGCCGCACTCCAGAGACGGCAACAGGCACAGGAGCTCCCGGGCAAGGCTGGCACGTCACTCCTGGGGCAGACACCTCTCCTTGGGGCTACTCCCTGCTCCGGGAACGCCCTGTGACCGATGTCCTGCCAGCAGCAATGCCTCCCGGCACGGGCACGCCTCTCGCCAGCCCCGGGGAGCGGCCGCGGCAGCCCGGGCACTGCAGCGACAGCAGCGCCCCAGGGAATCGGGGTCCCGTCCCCCCCAGCAGATCCTAAAAAAATCCGCATCTACAAAAGCTTGGCTTGGCTCGGAATCACCACCCATAAACGCGATCCTCCAGCCAATCCGCCCTGTGACTTTAAGAGAGCCCCTGACAACTGGGCAGCACACAGAGCTGTCTTTGTCCCCGCTGCTGCCAGCCCGTCCCCTGTGCCCGCCCCTGGGGACACAGACGGGGCCGTGTCCCCAGCGTCCCTGCAGTGCCAGGGCAGGCGCCTCGGCAGCCCCTGCCCCACAACAGCTGCCAGCACCCCGAGGAGTCCATCCCTAACCCCAGTGACACCAGGAACAGACAATAGTGCCCGCATCACCTGCTGAGTGCAAACCAGCAATTGTACCAGGGCACTCCGCTTCCACCACCCTCCTCCTCCTCCTCCTCCTGGTGCCAGGGCTCCACGGGAACACACCCCGGCTCTGCCCAGGGCATCCACAGCACACCCCACACAAACTCTGCTGCTGCAACACAAAGGTATCTGTGCAAAGGGTAACAGATTCAAAGTTTCATTGCTTTAGTCACACTTGCGGAGTTTCTCTCTTTAAGGGATGCTACAGTCGAGAATGGAAACAGAAAGTTACCCACAGCTACCAAGTAACTGATGGTTACTGCAGGTGGCAAAGAACTGACTTACTTGGACCGGCACTGAAGTAAAGGATCATTTTCCTTTGCTAACTGAGGTTTCTGGTGTAATTTCAAGAACCTTTTAAAACAAAATTTCAGGAGGAAACTCATTTTAATGCACATAATAAATCCAAGATGAAGTGACATCCTTGGAGCTGCGAGGCAGCAGGATGTGGACACCTGACCCCCATGCCCAGCACTGATGTCTCTGGAGTGTTTTATCTCCAACGTGTGCCACAGCTTTCGTGTGTTACACACTCAGTGCCTGGCTCTACTCTGCAGCTGACCAAGGGCAGCCCTGCAGAGCTGCTGGAGCTTGAAACAAAGAGGTTCTGGGCCTCAATGAGATCCAGTTTCTATTTTGAAACTGCACTAAGTGATTTCTTCCCGTGCGCTCTTTCTGGCTAACCCACAACCTCTGCAATAATGAAACATGGACCTCAAATGAGTTAAAAAAATCGGCTGCCCGTCTTTCAAGAGAGCAGTAATTAATTGTAACTTGTATCATATCACAAGATGTTCCTAAAGATATCTGCCCTATGTAGGGCAGTTCTTAGGAATATAAACAGGTTACAACACAAAGTTAACTCTTCTTTTTTGGTAAGACTGCAATGAACAGTCCCTGACATGAACAAATGTGGCTGCAGATAAAAGTCAAATGTCTGAAACAAGTCAACCAACTTGGAAAAGGGGCATTTCAAACCCTATACAAAAACAGAAGGAAGGAGAGGAAAATGAAAACCAAGACTCACGCTGTGACTTGCCAAAATTTTTATCCAAACTCTATTAATATATGAACTATATACTCAGCTCATGTATATTGAATGATATGCTGGACACCACAAGTCCACCTGAGGGTATAAGGGCTTTCATGCTGATCCTACATGCCTTGATGAGGCTTTTCTGCTTACCACACAACAATCCCTTTGCCAGCCTTGTCCCTGGCACTACCACCCTTCAATTACAGAGGCAGAGGCTGCTCTGGTTTGGTGGCACTGCTGGCATGGTGTCCTGCTGCAGTGGGAAATACGGGGGTGTCCAACCTCCCTCACAGCCCCATTCCCAGCCTGGGCTGAGTAAACTGGGTGCTTGTAAATAAAACAACTGGGTGCATGTAAATAAAGCACCAAACTCAAGTCTGCACAACCCTCAGCTTGCAGAAAGAGGAACAGATCCATGGCTGCCCAGCAGCTGAGGACATCCAGAACAGGGCATGACTGGAGTTAGCACAAACCACAACAGAAATCCATCCTCTGCCCACTCTTTTTCTTTTTATGGTGAGGAGTGGAAGGAAATTGTCTCATCTCTGCTAAATCAGCCTGGAAGACAAGAGAGTCCCGTGGCTCTTCCTGTCCAGCAAGCTCATCTTTAGTCAGCAGGACACAGCCCAAGAGCTGCTCTGAACCACGGTCACAGAGGTGTCCCCTGAGTGCTGCACTCCCCTGCAGACAGCGAGTGACTCAGCAGGGCCATGGCACCTGCCTCCCACATTCCCCCTTTCCCACAGCACACAGGGGAGGACAGGCTGCCCGACTGCCAGCCACAGGAGCAGATCTCTCCTGGCCCAAGAAGCTCCAAGTTAAGGTATTTACAGTATTATTCATGATACAACTCTGTGTGCCTATAAAGGCACGAAGAAAGAAGTTATGACACGACCTTTAATTACAGTCACAGGGTTCAGGCTCAGTGAAACTACACAGAATGTTCAAACTACTTCATTTCCTAAAAGAAAAGATGGATTTATGTAAGAGCACACAGAGGGTCCCCATCCTGTGAACAGGTCTGTGCAGCAGAACAGATCTGATCACTGGATCACTGATGCCTTTCAGATTCCCAAAGGCCTGGCAGGAGCTTGACCTAGAGCTGTGTCTTTATTAGCAGAATGTTTATTTTGTGACTTCAGCTCAAAGGTCAATATTCCAAACCAAGCCTGAGGGAAGCTGTCAGTGGAACACACCTCACCCTGTGGGTGACTCAGGATTCCCAGCTGTGCCCGTGGGGCTGCTCACGTATTTAGGAATCAGGACTTTTATGGATACGACTTTCACAATATGCAATAAAATCTAATAATCACTGTGGATTACAGGCATCATTCACACTTCACCTGGAGAAATAATGTATTGAAGGCAGCAAAACAAGATAGCCTGAAGTACTTACTATTTTATGGCACTCATTTTTGTACACACTATCAGTTATTTCCACACCACTTTATTTACACAGAATCCAGATTCTGCGACTTTAATCATTCACTACTACTTAAATAATATTATCAGTGAATTGGCTGCTTTATCAGTTAAACTGGTAACCAGGATATCAGAGAACTCAAGCTTTTATCAATATTAACTTTGAGATGAAAGCCAGCTGCAGACAGATTGCACCACAGGTTAACCATCATTGCTGATTCTCTTGTCAGGATCTGCCCTCAATCCCAAGGAGCAGCTCCCAGGCCATGTTCTCTCCATTCCTCCCAACACCTCCACCTCATCAGCTGAGAGCAGGCAAGGCTGAATTAGGCCAAGAGAGCTGGTGTGACTCACACTGGAGGACACTGCTTCCCCTCAGCCCAAACAAAGCCAGTAATCTCTGCACAGGCATCAGGAATCACCACGTCCCAGCTTTGGCAGAAATTCAGAGCTTCTGTCATGTACCACTGCTTGAACCTGGTGCAGTGTTTTGGGTGGGTTTTGTTTGCTTTGTTTGAACTCATTAGCAATGCACAGCACTGATTGTGAACAAGTAGCATTCTCCTCTAAAACACACACCTCACACAGTTTATAGGAAAGCTATTCATGGAGCTGAACATTCAATCAGAATCCTTCACTGGTTCTTCCTCTCCTCCACAGAAGAGGTGGAATCAACTTTTCTTATACTCCTGGAAAAAGTCATCACTCTGGATAAAGGTCAAACATCACATCCTGACATGGAAGCATAATTCTCCAAAATTTTTGTGTTCAGTCTGCAGTACCCAGAAATGCCTGGAGTGCCTTTTATAACATTTCTCTTGAGCTTTTGCTTTCTGAGAAGTTCTGGTGAATATTTTTGATCGATCAGTGTATTTTGTTTCCAACTCTGACCATTTTGACAGCTCTTTTCCTTCTCCATAGTCCTTACACATGCAGTGACTACCCAAGAACACCAAACTTACCCAGCTACATGAAAACTTCCCCTCTGACACACTGAGAAGCCACTGAAATGTAAAGACAAAGCAGTAACACATTCTGCCCATGGTTTCCATTTCAGAGGCTCACACACAAATGTCCCTCTCCCTTTCCAACAGCAAGTCAAGGATCCCAGATGTGCTTCCCACAGCACAGTCTTGCCCTGGGCAGGGCAGCAAACAGCTCCTACTTACATATCCCTAGGAGAACTGAGGGCGTGTGTTCCAGTCGCAAGTAGAAGAGGAGATTGTAAAAATTGAAGCAGATCAGAGAGAAGCATAAGATGACAGAGATCCATTCTTGTAGTCTCTTTCCTGTTGGGGAAAGGAAAAAAACCAAAAATCATGTTTTACTTTTATCTGAGAGGACATCTTGAAGCCTGAAATAACAGAGACAGAGTATTCTACTGCCTGGATGACTTGCTCCATTTGTCTGACAGGGAACTGAAACAAACTTATTTATCCATGGGAGGTGCACACATTTTGTTAAATGGCATTCCTCTTCCCCGAGCCACTACTAACCTCTTCCCTCTGCCCTTGTCCAAATAGCAGGGCCAAATCAGACATCATCTCACACTGTCCTAGTTTTCCTCTCCCTGAGACTGCTGGCAAAAAGTTCCTCCACGTCACATCTTTTCTCAATTTGCATTTCATCCAATATTCAGTGTTGCTGGAAGGCCTGAATCTGGGAACAAATTTCTGGCCTCAAACATATTTAAATCACCTTGTGATCTGTAATATTTACAAGCTCTGAGATTTTAAATAAAGCTGTTGTACTAACAGGAAAAAGCACCACTCTCACCACCCTGTATTTTGGTGGCCCTGGAATGTCTTGTCTAATGTCACAAGGATTCCCCCTGAAGCTTCTCCCTGAACTGCTGTCTTGTCTGTGCCTTCCTGCTCCCAGGCTGGGAACTCTCAGCCACTCTGAGATGACAAGGGACAGAACAAGACAAGAGAAAGAACTGGCACAGATTCTCTCCTGCACCTTGCTGTACCACTTTGTACCACTATAAAAAAATCATTTGCAGTCTATAAAAAGGGAGCAGGCACATCAGAGTACAGTAACACTTGGAGTGTCATGTTGGCACAGAAAGCTGCTCCCTGTTCCCCACAAGGCACTGAGGCAGCGCAGGGAACACTCAGGGTGAGACCTGCAGGATTAGGGCACAGAAACAGATCTTTAATAGCCCAGGCCAAGAAGATTTGAGCCGCCACTGTGGCCAGAAGGGCCGGGGCTGCAGGCAGCTCTGAAAGCCCTCAGGAGCTGCCAGGCCAGTCCCTGCCTGTTCTAGGGGTCAGCCAGCACAGCCTCCTCTTGCCCAGGGCTCCCACAGCCCCTTCCCCACTGCCCCTGGCAAAGCAGGGCATGAGGAGGGCTCAGGGAGGGCTCCAGTGAGGTGCATGTGCTCTCCCAGGAGCAGAGGCACACTCAGGCCTGGCATGTGTTCAGCTTCTGTCCTGCTCCTCCTCTCTGATGACCTAATGCCTGATCAAATTTCTCCTCTTAAATGCTAAATCAAGTCCTCCTTCTCAACTGTACCATGCAATGAGCAGGGAAAGCAGGAACAGAAATGGAGGATCAGTCTTATCTCCAATGTGCCTACAAGGCAACATTTGGAAGTGTGAACAAAGACTTTGACAAGTCAGTTTTATAAGTTCTAGAAGGGCCACGGGTATATAAATCAACATCCTCTGCAGTATCAGAGGAGAGAATAGTAAAATTAAATTAAGACACAAGAACAGCCATATTTGACATCAGGTCACAAGGTGGGTGATTCTATAAAGAGATCCCTGGAGCAATGAAAGTAAGAGTTAATTAACACTCACTTCCTGCATAAGAAAACCACACCCTGATTAGAGGAGCTGAGTGGGTAGAACCTCATGGAACAATTAGCTGAGTGCTGGAAAGGAGGCTGGCAAGTCCCCTGAGCTCAGTGTGTGCAAACTCCCCTGTACTCTGAACACAGGGATCCAGCATGGCTCTCAGGATAGCCAGGGTCAAAAATGCAGCCACAGCTCTGTGCTGGGAAGGCAAATCAGTCAAGGAACTGAGTCAGCACTGATAACCTGTGTTTAAAGGGCACTCAAAGCCAAAAGTGTGTCCTGAGTGAAGGAATGAAGTGCCAAAGCCCCAAAGCACGTACTTAAAGAAATCAGGGAAATATTCCAGTCACGTTCACTCTGCGCAGTTCAGTGTAATCCCCTTTCTTATGAATTCAGAATTTGAACCTGATATGCTTCCACCATAATACATATTCTGGCATTGCTTACATAAATTATTTATGTAATGCCAGAAGAAACCTGCATAACTAATACACCCTCAGCTCCCTGACATATCACTGTACGTGTGCCACAGCCAGTGAGGAGGGCAGCAAGATATCCAGGCAGGAAAATCTTTTCCTTACGAGCCAGAGCAGTGGTAAAGCCAGTGACTGCTTTCGTGTGAATCACAGGACTCAGTCCTGGCTGGACCAGAGTGGCTGAAAGGTGTCACACAGAACCTTCTCAAGGCAAGCAGGAGGTGAACAAAAGGAACTGAAATGGGCAGACTTGCCCCAGTCACACAAACCAACAAAGGCCTTGGATTTCCTATCATCACATGGCTCTGTGCGAGTAAGAACACTCCTAGAGCAGGAATTGCCTTGGATGTGCAGGCTGGGCTCAGCTGATCTGCTGGAAACCACAAGATGCTGGAAACACATCTTACCCTCCCTGATTCTTCACCAGAGAATAGATTCACTGGGAATGGCAGGAATACCCAGAACTGCTCACACTGTGAGCTGAAAACAAATTATGTTTTTTTTTACAAGGAGTTCGCAATTATTTCCACAGCATAGTCCAACAGTCATTTACTGAGCACTCAAATGACAAACTGAAGCTTGTTTGATGAGTTCCAAGCTTCAGGAAGAGCGAAACAGGAATCCACGCATCCCTGTGCCCCTTTCTGAGGTGCCAGGCCTGGAGGTCTCAGGGCAGCTCACTGAGCCGATGCTCTGAAGGCAAAGCTCCTGCTCTTACCTTGTGCTTGGACCACATCTGCCCACCTGCGTCTAGAGGGAAAGGCTCGGTTCTGTTTGTCGAGAGCAGAACGTCCATTCTGGGCAGCTCCCGGCTGGAAACGCTGCCGCCCGCAGCCCGGCCCGTGCCGCAGCCCCGCTCGCAGCCCCGCCG
>VZTZ01039561.1:53543-63926 GCA_013400955.1 Drymodes brunneopygia | reverse complement strand
AGGAAGGAAGGAAGGGAAGGAAAAAAAACCCAAAACCCCCAGTGACCCTAAAATGCATTAATTTCTTTCTTGCTGTCTTTGGGGTTTTTTTGGTCGAGGTTGGTTTGGTTGGTTTTGGTTTGGTTTGGTTTGGTTTGGTTTGGTTTGGTTTTGCTGTTTTTTTTTTCTTGTCACTTAAGGTCTATTTCAGTTACCAGTTACAATGACACCATCTCTACTTATATTTTACAGCCACAAAACTATGATGGCATGGGAGTTCTGACCAGCATTTTCTCCAGAATCTTGGGGACTCAGGACTCCCAGTGTATTCCATGTATTTTGGTAAACTCTAGGTAGTTTTTATTCTAGTGCCAAACTCTCTCTTGGCGTTTCTTGACTTGGTTATTTGATTTTTACAGAGTTCATGCATAAGTAGCTTCCTGTCACAACGGTTTGCACTTTTTAGGTAGTATCTAATATATTTGAGATAAATATATTCTCTTGTTTCCCAAGAACAAATACCCTGAGTTTCCAACGTGACTATCAAGCTCATTCTTCAATCGCGTTGTTCAATATTCAGCATGGAGTGCTTACCTCCAGCTGAGCATGCAGACCTTCAGCTGAGTCAGAGCACATCTGCTGTCTAATATAAATTTCACTTCTTAATAGTCTGCTGACCTGGACTGGGTGCCAGGGAAACACTGGCAGTGAGCAGCAGCTCCAGTGGAGATGGAGCAGCCAAAATACTGCTTCAGGACACAGTTCTATCTCTCTGTTTGCTTTAAAACTTAATTAAGAGGCAATTCTAGTTCATAAGACATTATACTTACAAGGCTGCTAATTTATTAGACAGGCATTCAGTAATGTGATTGAGAGTTCCTGTACACACTGCATTAACTACAAGTGTGTTGCATCAGGATGAGTGAAAAATTAAAAGCTTATCTCTTTCAGCCTGCTGCTGGAGTCCCTGGGTGAAACTTTTTCAGTGGGCTGTCCAGGTTCCTTGATACAATCCTTTACAACAGTATTCGAATTTTTTATACGTATTGGGTTTCCCCTTTTTTGTTTGTTTGGTGGTTGTTGTTGTTGTTGCTTTTTCCCCCCCTACTTCAGCTTTTAAGTAGTTTGAAATCTAATGAAGGGGAACAGAAATTGTCTGTTTGCTACAGGATGTGTGAGAAGAAGAAAGAACACGTCCCCAAATACAGCAGTCACTCAAAACTTCATTCCTTGTTAGAAATCAGTTTCCATTGTGGACTAAGTTGTATTTGCTCTCAAAAAGCACAATTTTTTCCCTTCCCTGCCTGTTACATCTAGGCTCAGCTTCCAGGTTTCTCAGGATGAAAAGTCTCATGGGTTCCCAAGAAACTCCAGAAAGAAATCCTCTAGCCTCAGTATTCTTCTTTTCTGAGCAGAGACATAAATGAGCATTTTCCCTACTGTCAGAGAAGAGGGTTTGTAGCAGCTGGTGTGCATGGAGTGCTTTCTCCAGCAGGCATTCCAGACCCCAGCAGAAAGGGGCTGCAAACCAAGCTTCCCAGCCTTTCATGTCATGCTCTCTGTGGCAGTGGCCACAGTCTAGCCAAGAGTGGCCTTTTTCAACTCCATCCAAACTCTGAGCTAGCCAAGATCTGATGAGAAAAAAAAATACTGAGTATTTCACTCATGGGAGGGGATACCCACACCAGAGTAAGAAATGCAGGACGCTGGTTCAGTACAGTTTCTGTGCTCTTCTTCTTCCCTCCTACCTAACCAACTTTGGAGCTTTTCCCAGATAATTTGTGAATGGGTTGCAGCACTCAGCTGTGCAATTCTTCTGAGAAATCTCCTCTCTCTGAGATCATTTTTATTAGCTGCTGTGCTAATCATGCTCTGTCAAATACATCTCTGAAAGTGCCTGCCAAACATTTCTAATATACCACAACCCTGTCGGAGAAAGCATCACTTCTTATGTGGGGCAGACAAGTAGCCTGTGCTTAAATCCACATTCAACACAGGATTGTTAATGGAAATTGGAAAGAAAATATGGATGTGAGTATACCTACCATCACTTGATGGGGAAAGAGGAATAAATAAACTCTGCTGGACTTCCCAGATTTGCAGAATAGGATGAAATCACTCCTGCTCTTCCACCTAAGCAGTGGCAGGAAACTGGCATTGCACTTACTCTGCTGCCCAAAATTCATATTCTGATAACAGGCTAAACTCTAAGATGATATTATAATGACTGAAAAAATGACTCTGAGAGTTTAATTCTTTATTCTCTTAACCAGAATATCAGTCCTGGTCCCTGTGGAATAATATTTTTGTCCAACTTGCTGACGCAGGAGTTAAAATTACTTATATCCACCCACCTTTTGGGTAAGGTAAACTGCTGCTGCAGGAGTTTGTGGGGATTATTTACAGGATGGGATGGACTCTGAGCTTGGCCCAGGAGGTATCCCTCACTCAACCTTGAAGATACAAAAACACAGTTGAGGTTCCCTGATGAAGAAAGGTAGTGTAGAACAAGGTGATTTGCTGAACTATGAGTTGAGACCTTCTGCAGATGACACCTGAGGTTAGATGCTCAATTTAAATTTTTGAAGGGTTGGGCTGACATCTCTGACAACTGAGAAGAGCTCACAACACATCCTCTACATCCTCCTCTGATCTGGAGGAAAGGTTTGGCTGAGGAAAAAGACTGTTTTGCAGTTCCCTGCAGGGAGACTTTTGGATACCCTCGTGATTTTCTTGTTACTCATCTGCTGGAGAATTTGGCAGTGAGGCAAAGAGACCATGCCTGCATGGCTTACTGCAGATGGCTCCCATGTATAACAAAACTCAGTGGAAAGAGATCAGTACAATCATTTAGATCACCCAAAAAATCATCCAAACTGACTGTTTAAATTTGATTTGGATTACACCAGAACATCAGCCAGGCAGTGCAGCTCTCTACCAGACTCAGTACTTTCCTGGAAATGTCAAAACATTGGTGACACTGTGAGGGATGGAGAATGTTCAGAAAGAGGGGGTATTTCCCCATGGATCAAGCGAAATGCCAAGTTGCAGAACTGGCTAGTGTGCAGCTCGTGCTGATCACCCAAGCCAGCAGAAGCAGCTCCGCTTTCTGAGACACAAATGATTAGCAAAAACTGCCCTGGAAGAGCAAGAATTCCCAAACACAGTGCAAGGGCTCTGGAAGGGAAAGGAAATGCATCTTCAACAGCTGGTTGGGCAGAGAACACATCAGGAGTAGTTTCAATCAGAGCAGCACTGCCAGTGGGGACTGACTGTGTTCTACAGCTTGAGCTCTGAACAGGATTTCCAGGGGTGAAGTCTGTGGTATAAATGCAGAAGATTTCCTGATTGTCGCAAGTGAGTGCAGAAAGACACAAAACCTCAAAAGAGTAGAAATTAACTCTGGAAGCAAATTCAGCAACCACTGTGGAGCTTTGTTTCTGTCAAACAGATATGAAACAAACCAACCAGTCAAATAAACAAACAAACAAACTCACAGATTTGTTTAACAAGTGTAATATTCAATGGACTGAATTTAATTAATGCCAGGTTTTGTCAGCTGAGAATCTGGCAGCAACACCAGCAGTAACTGCATTTGCTACAGCAGCACTTGTGTGCAATGGGAACCCTAAACCCTGGAGAACAGTTCTGTAAACTTCTGCCTTCTGCCTTGTGTTTCTGTTATCATCCTTTGTCAGCACTAGATTAAAGGCCATGAATTTTTGGATTTTTTTTTTAATTTCTATGAAGTAATATTCATTTAATTCACAATCTTCAGATGCTTAACCTTAACTAAAAGTTACGGCTTTACTCAGGAGATAATTATGACATCAGAGTGAGCAAATGATCATGAAGGTCACTGTCCTGTCAAACTATCAGGTATGACCAACGTGAAAGCTTGGACCTACCTGTTCATTTTGGATTTACTTTATTCTAGCAATAAACATTTGTAACATTAAAACTTCCATTGCTATGGACTAGGAATGATGCCATGTAGTTTGGAAAAAGAGATCAAATTTTCTCCTAATTTCTCCTGTTTCTGACTTGGAGAAGGAAGAAATATGTTTTTTTCTCATGAACACTTTCTCAGGCTTCTAAAAAAATATTGTAGAGAAAAGCATAGGACAAAATAGGAAAGGAGATTAACTAAATATATATGAACATAATAAAAACTTCTTTTTCTTTCCAAATAGCCTTTGTCTTAAGCTACAAGGAATCTATACTACATTATGTTAATTATCTTTCATCTGACATCTGCACTTCACTGGTGCAAGGAGTGCTATTCAAGTGTTAAATATTGGTTTTCTAGTGCTATTTAAGATGCTCTTGCACAGCCTCTCTGGTCTCCTGCTGCATTGCAGAAAGGTGTTTATACCTGTCCATTCTGTGTGATCCTCAGGCCATTACAGCTGAGTGGATGAAGAGAAATTAAACCATTGGATTTGACAGCCCCACAACTTCCATTTGGCTGAGGGGTTGTTTCCATTCTCCAGTGAGACCAAACCACTCAGATATCTTTGCCAAGACAAACACAGCTTTAGGCTGAATGCACAACAGCTCAAGTTGATTATTTAATGTATAGTTTTCCAAACCAGTTTTCCAGTTACAACACACTGGTGGATTTTTTCATTCTCTGTCTCCTTTGCTCCAGCTTTCCAGTGCAGAATGTGGTATTCAAGGCTTGCACTGTGAAAACAGCAGGTTCTCCATCTGAGGACACACATGTTAATCAAAAGCATCCACAAGTTCAAGAGAGTCTGGGACAGAGACGTTTTCCTTGTCTT
The DNA here is from genome assembly GCA_013400955.1 of Drymodes brunneopygia. Classification (NCBI taxonomy): domain Eukaryota; kingdom Metazoa; phylum Chordata; class Aves; order Passeriformes; family Petroicidae; genus Drymodes; species Drymodes brunneopygia. The sequence continues at coordinate 59,163 of VZTZ01039561.1, read as the reverse complement.
TAAGTCCTTCCAAAGCATATATCAGCACTCTATGGATCCACGACTCTGCTGAATGCAATCACATTAAACAGCAGTAGCCTTGTGATGAATGGTGTGGGCCAACTTAGCAATAAATACTTACTGTCGTTTTCCTTCTCTGTTCCTTCCCCATATACACAAAGTGGGAAAAAATCCCAAAGCCTTTCTGCTGCATGCTGAAATCCTCCTGCCAGTGATGTTCAGCTGTTTTCTGCCTCAGAAAGTCCTTCCTGGCCCTCAAAGCTGACCCCAGGACCTGGGGTCCGTGTTGTGAATATTCTGAGTGATGCTCTCCTTTGAAAGGATTGTGTTTGGTTTTTTAACTCTGTTTTCCACCCTATCATCTATTGCCTCCAGTGAAATTTCATCAGCAGTGTTTGGATGCCCTACTCTGACAGAGCAGTCCCTGCTCACTCTGTGCTGTGGGCTGGCAGAGCTGAAGGAAGAGGATTTGAACAGAACAGTACAGAAAATACTGCCAGCATTTCTCATGTTGCTGTCAAGGGCTTAACAGGGTGGCGAGGGAGAAAGAAACAAGAAATTAAAAAAAACCACCAACATATTCTAGGTATTTATGAATAGGTGTGTGTCACAAGCGGGGTGTCAGAGACATGGAGTCGGAATTGTTCAGCTTGGAAAAGATGTCTAAGACCAAGTCCAGCCTTTAACCCAGCACCACTATCTCACATTCAACACTAAACCATGTCCTCAGGTGGCATAGCTGCACACTTTTTGCACACTTCCAGGGATGCTGACTCTACCATTTCCATGAGGAGTCTGTTCCAATTCTTTGAAACCCTTTCTGTGAAAAAAAAAAATAAAAAATTGCTAATATCCAATCTAAACCTGCAATGGCACAGCCTGAGGCCATTTCCTATCATCCTATCACTTATCCGGGAGAAAAGACTGTCTCCCACCTCATCACAGTCTCCTGTCAGGGAGTTGTAGAGGGTGAGAAGGTCCCCCCTGAGCCTCCTTTTCTCCAGGATGAGCCTCTCCAGATCCCTCAGCTGCTCCTGGTGCTCCAGACCCTTCTCCACCTCCACTCCCTTCTCTGGACTCACTCCAGCCCATCAATGTCCTTCCTGAATTGAAAACCTCCAACTGAACACAGGATTTAAGATTATATTTCACACCAGCTGGAAGACAGACCTATGTTTGCTGGGAAATAACCCAAATACTGGCATTTTTTCTGAACACTGAGCCATCACAAGCCAGCTCCACAGATGTATAGATAAAACTCTGAGAAAATTAATTTTCTGGGTGTGGAACTTAGTCTTTTTAAATTGCCCTGTAGTTGGGTCCTCAGAACCTGGTGCCTTTGATCCTGTAGACGTAAAAAATGCAATTTTGTATATCAGAATAATAAAGAGTATTCTTTCCTGACAAAACTCTCTGCATCCAGGGACTGGATCTTAATCTATTGATTTTTGCACTCCTATAACAACTCCAGAAGGAAATTGCTGGTTTATTTGAACCAGTCAAACAACACATGGGTAACCCAAAAGGTGGTGTTCTGAACTGAAGAGACTTCCCAGAACACAAAATAAATGTCTTGCCACAATATCCAAGAAGAAGAACAATTTCCTTGTCCTGCTAACAAACTGCATGTGTTGTCCTAAACAAGATGGTCAACTAAATGGAACTTTAGCCCAGTCCAGAGCAAACATCCTGACATCTCTAAGAATGCCAGAGGACACAAAAGATGGGAAATTGGACATTTGAAATGAAAAAAAATTGTAAATGTGAGGAGTGATATTTGCCTACACTAGATAACACCACAATTGGAAAATCTTCTAGTGGATTTGATCTTGGTCTACATCTAGGTATTTTATCTCTGTAACATGTAGCTACAGTGCACAAGGGGTTTAATTATTTTCTTAATGCTGTCATGATCACAATGGAGAAGATAACTTTAATAAAAGGGGAAGCAACTTGCTAATTCTTCTTTCTTAAGATACACTTACTCACTGAAACTCAAAGGAACTTCCATTACTTTTAAAGGCTACCTAAGAGCTCCAAATGAAAAGTGTGAAATAAATGTTAATGATCGTACTGAGTAATTTTTGTGCCCAGCAGTGCCATGAGCCTTTCCTCCCTGACTGTGATAGAACTGAGCCATTTACTGGACTTGGTGACAATTCAAACATGAACAAAAGCAACCACAACAAAAAAGGCATTTTTGCAGCTCCCTATAAATCTGTTGGTTGCTGGGCTTGCAAGGTTTGATTTCAGCTCCAACTTGTTTAATTACTTGGTTCAGATCCTCTGGAGTAAAAAATTGGCAGTAAGCAGACTGAAAGCTCTCAGGGTTCACTGAAGTTTTGCTTTCCTACACACAGGTCCTGGGAAAGGTTCTACAGTGAAGGAGCTGAATAAAACAAAAATTCCGTTATTAAACCTCTACTGGTGAGTTAAATAATCATGTCTGAAAACATTTGGCTTATTCTTATAATCAGTAATTCCCCAGATTAAAGATTTCCTGTTGCAGTATTTAACTATGTGAAGCTAAGAATAAAATGAAAAACAAAAGCTGGAAGGAACATCTGTGTTTCAAATAGTCTTGGGAATGGGATCAAAGTAGAGTTTTAACTGTTGCATGCTAATATTTTGCCCTGTACTACCTGCATCCAATACAAACCCCTGGTAGTGACACATTCTGTTTCCATATCCATTCTCCTCACATCCTTACATGTGTCTTCCATAACCATTAAAAACGAAGTACGGATTCAAAAATAAATTCTGAAATACCAAACAGACTATGCTACAGCAAGGAAAGAAAGGTCTGTAATAGCATATCCCTTCCTTGTGCCAAGGAAGCTGCTATTGCTAATCAATCAAAAAGACTGTTGTCAAATGAATTTTCAGTGTCATATCAAGCAATGTATCAATGCCAGCCTAAAATGAGCACTTTTTTAACAGAAGAAAGGAGGAGAGTACCAAGATCATTCTGCCTGGAGATCCTTCCCTATGAAAGCACCAAAGTTGTTCTTGAGTTATGTGAATTAATTGCCTGCACAACTACAGGTAGGGGTGGGTAAGATATTTCATTGACTGAAACAGCAACAAAAGTAATTATGTTGCAGTTATTGATTTATTTTTCTCAGTCATGATTTTTATCGTCTCCTTTTAGTATTTTTTTTCTGTAAAGAGCCATATTTTGAAATATGAGAATTTCATTCACCTCTTCCAGTAAATATTTATTTCCAAATAACTGATTGCTATATGCATTGACTGAAGCTATTGATCAGAATACTTCTTTTTATTATAATTTTATGCATGCAATTTAAGCTGAGGTGTTAAAGGATGCTACAGACAAGTTGAGAAGCTGCAAATGTTCTAATCTAACCCTTCAAGATTTGGACTGCTGAAGTCAGGGCAGGCTCATTTGTTAAGGTTAGATTGAAGAATGTGGGCATGAGACTGTGACACAGAGTCTTTGGAGAAGAGCTTTTACTTCAGTGAATTAGTAGAGAGCAACAAGAGCAGGGCCCTGATCTTGATGGATCTTCAGCTACAAGTTTTGTTTTTCCTTTTTTGTAAGAACAGTCCCCTTACAATTGTCCAAGGGAAATGAACTAAGATTGGTTCACCTTTCCATTAATTTAATAGTTCATTTTTACACCATTCCTTCATTGCTGTTCACATTAATGTGGACAGGTCATCTATGCCATGCAAATTTCATGTTAAATTAAGCTGTCCTTGTTTTTCCTAAAGGGGAAAACAACCAGCTACAGGTTGGCTGGCAGTTCCCTTCTGCACCTGAATTCCTGCTGGCCTGGTAATAATTTCCTGGGGTGTGATTTCATCATTAACACCTCCAGCCACATTTGTGGGAATCATATGGGAGAGGAGTTCAAGTTTCCTGGTGTTACTGGACACCCTTGAGCTACAGACAATGCTAAAGTGTTCTTCAAGCAGAAGCAGGAGATGAAGTCAGAAATATGAAACTGCAGAAGTTGTTGGTTAAGCCTCTTCTAAAAGATACAGAAAGTTTATATGCTTATCAGATGAACAGGTTTTGCATAACTGCAGTTTCAGGGATGTTGTTTCTATTTGACTTTCAGGTGAACCTGAGATTCCTCAGCCACCAAAGGAAGCTGTTCTGGGGGAGATAAGTGTGGCTCTGCCCCGTGGGTCTGTGTGTCTGGTGTCTCACTGCCCCTGGAGACCTGCTAAATCATATATTGATTTCAGCTCCTTCTTATCTCTAACGACTGAGATGGACTCAGAAGATTTCTTAGATGAAACCATAAAATAATTTCTTACCTTTCAGAGCTACGAGGTAGAGAGGGAAGAGAATGGCCAGAGGCAGAAAGTCCCAGTGGCAAATTACACAGCAGTGTGAGGACACAGCCCATGGTCTCACCTCACATCCTTGCCACCAGCAAGACTCTGGCAACCATAGCTGCATAAAAGACAAGGCAATAATTATAGCTAGCAAAATTATTTTTGACAAATGCTGTCTTGTTTGGAAAGTGTGTCATTAATTTAATTTATTCCAGTACTCGTTGTTGTGCTGCCTGACTGCCAGTATCTTCTTGTTTCTAACAGCTAAAATGAAATCAGGTCTATTGTGGTTTATTTCACAAAATAAGACTTGAAATTAAAAGAGTAGTTTTCATCTTTGCAAAGTCCTTTCATAATTGTTTAATCAGATTTATTCATACATAGTGTTAACAAATATAGAATTTCCCTATTCCTGTGTGTATTGTTCTGAATACACATCTCTGTGGCCCCAAATATATATTGCTAAATTGGTTAAATTCACAGAACACCCTTTAGATGTACAAGCATCCTCCCTCCTCCAAAATTTCTTTGGATATATGCAATAATGCATGTACAGTCTCAGTAAGAGGGCTGAAACACCTTGTGTTTCAAAAAAAAATAAACAAATATAAATAAGGCTTAGTCCCCTAATCAAAATTATTTTGAGACTTTTACCTGTGTTTTTGCAGTGCACTGAAGACACAGTTGGAAGCTTATTCTGTTCAGTGTTAGGAGATTTTTTAAGTTTTTGAGGTTTGGGTTTTGGTTTTTTGGTTTTCTATTATTTCCATATCCATATGTCAGGCTATGACACTGCGCTCTGATGTGCTGCTGTTGCTTGCCGTTCACAGGAGAAAGCCACACTATAAGAGACTGACAGGGAGTGTCTTGATCAGAACAACCTGTCAGACTTGATACAGCTCCTTCAAGACTCTGTATATGACTTAGGTGCAAAAAAAATCACTGAGCCCACCACAGAAAATTGACTTAGAGTGGAATCAGTGGTGCACTAATAAAAGAGAGGAGTCTTGAGGAGAGGAAAGACCTGAGAGAACCCAGAGAGCAGGCAACTAGGGAGACAATGGAACAGAGGAGGTTGCATACTGCTGGTTTGAGCTGAGGACACTGAGGGTTCCTCCACACACTGCACTAGGAGTAAAGGCAGGCTTTGAAATTAGGGAAAGAGGGAGGAACGAAAAATTTGCATTGCTGAAGATGGGAGGGAGGAAGGGAGGAATGAAGGGAGGGAGGGAGGATAGAAGGAATTCTGGAAGGAATTCTGGAAGGAATTCTGGAAGGAAGAAAGGAAGAAAAAAAAAGGAAGAAAGAAAGG
>VZTZ01039561.1:10764-53508 GCA_013400955.1 Drymodes brunneopygia | reverse complement strand
AAGAAAGGAAGAAAGGAAGAAAGGAAGAAAGGAAGGAAGGAAGGAAGGAAGGAAGGAATTCCGGAAGGAAGGAAGGAATTCCGGAAGGAAGGAATTCCGGAAGGAAGGAAGGAATTCCGGAAGGAAGGAAGGAATTCCGGAAGGAAGGAATTCCGGAAGGAAAGAATTCCGGAAAGAAGGAAGGAATTACGGAAGGAATTACGGAAGGAAGGAAGGAAGAAAGGAAGAAAGGAAGAAAGAGAGAAAGAAAGAAAGAAAGGAAGAAAGGAAGAAAGGAAGAAAGAAAGAAAGGAAGAAAGGAAGAAAGGAAGAAAGGAAGAAAGGAAGAAAGGAAGAAAGGAAAAGAAAGAAAGAAAGAAAGAAAATTGATTTTTTGTTTATGTCACCTCCAAAGCCTTAACAGAGAGAAGCACACTTTTTCCAGAAACCCTTGGACATCTCATTACAAAAGGGACAGTCTCCTTACACTGTCTGCTGTCCTAAGTTTATTCCTAGCAAGAAGAAAAATAATGCATGGAGGCAGTGACACTTATCTTCCACAAATGGATCCAGGATCTAATACTGAGGTGCACCTCAGAAAGGGGGGAAACATACTCCAAAGGTCATGTGAGCCATTTTCCTCCAAAACTTACTTGCTGTGAAAAAAAACCAACCCAAGTTTCCATAGCAACAAGCATTTCCTTGCCAAAGACTTGTTCTCTGGTAACATATCCATTACGGAATATTTATCCCATTATTTCTGCACAAGACAGTGATAACTAAAAGCATTAATTACTGCTCAGTCCCTACATTTGCATATTGTTTTTAGCTCTTGATTATATGAACAATAATGCCCTTAATGGAAGATAGTGCAAGCTTTTATTGCTGCAGTGAAGGTAGCATGGCAATGACAAACGACAAAAATCTCTTTAAAGTACTAATTAATCTTTTACAGAACTTCTATCAAGACTATATTTTTTTGTTGGTGACCCCACAAAATAATGGATTCAATTAGCATTCTGTTATTTCTTCTAGCTCTCTGAAAGCATTTCACATCATTACTTTATCTAAAACAGTTATTTTTTTCACATTAGAGATAAGCAGTGCTTTTTACCCAGCTAACAATAACTAATAGATGCTGATGCTCAGCCAAATTATTTTATAGACTCAGAAATTAAATATATCCAGTTACCATCTCTGCTTTTTTTCTCTGCAAGGGAAGACTCATTAGTAAATATCTAAAGAGGCTTTTTCCTCAGCTAAGCAGGAGCCCTGGCAGGATGTCTGTGGGGCTGTGCAGAGACAGGAGCCTTGGTTTTATTTCCCAGTGGCTGTGTCCAGCCTTTGCTGATCAGGTGTTCGCACCCCTGCACAGACAGAAGCAGTACTGCTCAGGCTCTCTGCTCCTGTTTGGCCCCCACACAGCAGCTGAAGCACTTCCAGGAACTGGTAACTGAGTTTGCAGTTGTGAGGACCAGGCAAAAGTAATTTGCTTTATCTACAGAATGCACTGTTTACCCACCATACCAAAAGCTCCAAATGGCACTTGTTTAGATGTTTCCAGAACAGTTAAAAAGGTGTAGTGATTTTACAGCAGGGGGAAAAGGAGTTCCATGTTTTTCTGATAAAAGTACCTAGAAGTAGTTAATACTATCTCCAAGAATTTCCATGTTTTTCAACGATGACAAAATTCGCTGAGGGATAAAATACAGGTTTGGGACACGCCTGCCTGGGAAGGGAAATTTTGAGGGGATTGCTGCTGAAAGCTACAAATAAAACTGTTTTGTATTCATGACTAAAGAATTTGCTAGCAATGAATACTTAAATAGAAAAATTGGTCATGTCAGCTTCTTCTGGATAAAGAAGGAAAATCGATAGGTACATAGCTTGTTCCTCCTGTGAATGCAAAGCAAATTTTGTTGAAGGGCTCCAAGTCTCTCTTCTCCAGTGGAAAACTTGCTAGGACACAAAACTCAGCATTTGCCATAGCAGAAAATTGAAACTTCTGAAGTTGTATTTTGGGTCCAGTCTGAGAGGAAAATATTTTGAGGCAAGTGGGGAAAAAATATGAGGTCTGGAGTGGCCACGGCTGCCCCACAGAACCAGTGTTTGAACCACATTGTGGCTCCTCATGAGGCTGGACCTGTCCCTGCCTTAGTAGTAAATATATTTTGAAATCAAACACCTAGGAAGCTCAGTTCTGTAGTCATCTTATCAGTATGGGTTTTCAATTGTCGTAGCTTTTTTCCTGAGTTTTTAAGAAACCAAAAAGTACTAAACAGTGAGGAGAGAGAAGAGTCCCAAATTTGTAGGACTGAGGTGGTGCCTGCTTTTGCTTGGAGCACCTGCTTTTCATGAGAAAACCTCATCTCTATGGTGGAAGACAAAAGCAAAAAATATTTTTCTGATTTATTCACTAAAATCTCCGTCTCTTTGAAACAATTCTGATGGAAATGTGCATGGCAAAGGCAAATACATCTGGTAAGTGCTTCACATTTCAGACAGGTAAAAGAGGCAAAGAGTCCAGTCGTGTCTTGTACAAAGTGGGGAAGAAATGCAAACACAAGACAAGTCTTGCTCCTGGGCCTTGAAAAGAGCATTGTCTGTCATCTGTACCAGCCACAGCTCCATAAAAAAAAATAACAAACAAAACAAAACAAAACACCACAAAATAACAAAAAAAACATAAGCAAAAAAGCATCTTCTTGAAAATAGTCCAGCTATAGTTAAGAGAAGACGGGAGGGGGCAATTATTTAATTAAAAGGTCAATGTCTTATTTTCTCTTTTCATCTTTTCAACATGGTGTCCCAAAATTAACTGCTAACACAAGCATGTACACTTATAAAAAATAAAGAAAAAAGTAGAATGAGAAACTCAGATACGTCACAATTCAATTCAATGTGTCTTCAATTCACATCCCTGTAATTTTACTAGATTCCACTGTGGCTGGTAGCTGCTACTATGTCCATTCAATTAACACGTGTTAATGAAAGTATATCAAGAAAAATTTCCCTGCAAGTGCATCTGACTTCACATTGTGATTTGATTCTCATAAATGTGAGGTCTGTTGCACTGGTGATGTCTATTACAACTGGCAGCAAGGGTAGAAGCTATTGATCATTTCAAGACCTGCAAAGCATAAACCTGTGAAACTGTTTTGTGGTTTTTGGGTTCTTTTTGAGCCAGGTTTGCATCTCCTTTAAGATAAGGGAAGCCCTTGAATAAAGAAAAGTTCCTTCAATACAGGGACACTATAGCAGTTATTCAGGGTAGCAGTTTGTAAAGAAATACTACACAAACCTGGGACAAGACCCACAGAAGGATCTCTGCTGAGGTGGCTGCAAACTGATCAATAGAGGTGAATAACCAAGTACAGGAAAAGAAAGACAGAAACAAAAGGGGTTTTTTTCCCTATCCCTTGAATTTTGCCATTTATGCATCTGTAATTAGCAGCAGATGGAGTTTTTAGTGAAGACTGGACAACAATATAGTGTTTTATAACATTTCTGGCATTTATAGTGAGTGAAAATTTAGAATCTAAATTTTTGAAACAAATAATTTCAAGACTGTGCACAGATTTGCCAATCTCTTTAACGCTATTATTAATGACATTAAATATTTAAAATATAAATTATAATAAAAAATAACATCAGTATAATTAATTCCTAATATTTACCTACTTTACCTACCAAAGTTGGAATTCTTAAAAAAACAGCTATCCACTAAATTAGTACTCAAGCAATTAACATTACCACATATTTTTAATTAAGGTTGTTCTCATCTGAAATTCCATACTCAAACTCTGATAGATTTAAAATGTCAGCACGGATTTTTCTTTGTATTTGGGGTTTGGGTTTTGTTTAATTTTTTTAATTGTTGTTGTTGTATTGCTTTGGTTTTGGGGTGGCTATTACAGTTTTTAAGTCCTTATTTTGGCACAGGACATGAATTCACCAAAATACTTGTGTATGAAGAGAGTATTCAGTCCAAATTTCGTTTCATTTGATAATTGCTGCATTAAGTACCTTCATAATTCAGGTGTCAGAGAGATGCTGCAATGAGAAAGCAGAAAGAAAGAGTGGATAAGGAAGGATTGAGCACTACAGGTATTGGAGGTGAGGGATGTTGAGACTTAAGGTGGGAAAAGAAATGTTTGAAGTTGAGCATGTAAAGGGGATGGGAGGATTTTTATGTTATGTAATAATATCCCCTTTTCCGTCCTCAATAGTTAAAGTTTATGTTACTTGACATTAAAATAAATTAAATAAAATTCCTAGAGGTCAGACTGCTCTGCCCCTAATGTGAAATCTTCTGTCCCTTTCATTTCTCTGATTGTCCTTTTCAGGTTCTCTTCTTTCAGTCTCCTCAGCTTGCCCTCAATGTCTTCTGGAAATGTTTGATCATTTCATCACAATCAGTCTTTAAAAAATGCAGTAGCCTATGATGTCTTTGTGACCATTTTGGTTTTGGTTTTGATTTTTGTTTTTGCTTTTTCCAATTTGCAATGGGAAATGTCCTGTCAAGGTTTTTAGGAAACAAGAAACCCACAATAGTAGGATTTTAAAATGGGTATATATTCGGTGCTGGAAGACATCTAAGTCTGATTGAGGCACTAGAAGCTTTAAAAATTTCGCAAGACTCCCAGCCAGCAATGCAGATCCATTACCTCTATCTATCCATCAGAGCAAGTGAGTTGGAAGTTTCTGTCTGGAGGAGGCTTGCTGGTGGATATTTGTCACTTTGAATGTGATTGGTCCTATCAGGGTGTTAACCTTAGCACTTGACAGCATTTCAGTAGAAAGTAATATATTTCCAGGCAACAATTTCATTTGTAGAAAAGAAGAAATTTTTTTTCCCCCAAGTACAAAGACTGTGTAGAAAGATTGAGACTTTCTGGAAGTGTCACTGGAAGGTAATGATAAATACAGGGAGTTGTACCACTTGTCAAAAGGAATAAAGTGATTTGTGTTGCATCTGCAGCTCCTGGGAGTTTTGGGATTGACAGAAAGAGCAACTCTACTGAGTGCTGCAAAAACACATCCCTGCAGAGTTCTTGCTCCTGAACTCCCTATACCCCAAACAGATAAGTCAAGACAAGAAAATATTTTTGTCACTATTTTATAGATGGTAATTAAAAGCCAGACATTTAAGGCCTGCCAACTTTTTATCTGTTACAGGGCTTAAGGAGCTCAGCTCTGTTCAGGTTTCAAAGGACTCCAAATTAAGTCCTAAAACTGGCTGCAATTAAACTGTGGTTTCACAAATCTTTCAGAACTAAAAGTTCAGAGAGATTGTCAGAGACTTTAAATTCAGTATCCAAAAAAATGCAATTCAGATTAATTTTTCTTAGGTTTGGCCATGAACTTGTGTGTATATATATATATACATATATATTTATGCATATATTTACAAAACTTAATTTTTAACTCTCTGAGAAAACATTTTGAAGCCATTTTTCAGTCTGAGTTCCACTTGTAAGCATTTGTAAAAGAAAGTCATATGAAATTCAGCATTGACTTCCAGCTTATATGTATAAAAGACTGTATGTCTAAAATACTTTGAAACAATACTGAGATGAGCTCTATTATCCACTGGAAATCTGCTTTTGATAGAGCCAAAATCTCAAGACAGTTAGAATCCTTAACCAGAGTTAGATTTCAGGGAAGCAGCAGCACCAGAGCTGCATAATGGGCTAATGAGAAGTTCTCTGAAACTGATATATTTGTCTATTGCATTAACACAATGGACAACAACAAAAAAACCCCTTAATATTCAATACTGGTTAGATTTATCCATTCCCTGAAGCAATTTCTGTCTTCTATCAGATGTTTGGCTTAAGTTCCTTTAAATCAGAGATCACACTCCAGACAATTATTCTATATTCCATCTCTGCCTCCACCTTCATACTTTGTTGTGGAAAAGAGCTACAGAGTTTTGTCCTGTGTTCTGTAACACACTTATGTTTATTTCCCCTAAGCCTGCTGCCTAAGTGATTACTGTATTTTCTGATATGTGCTGTAAATACACGCAAATTACTGAGTTTTTAGTTATTTCTCCCTAGTTAAATTGTTAACTGTGATGTTCAAACATGCCTCCTGTGTTTTTTTTTCTAGTAAGAGAAAAATAAAGAAAGCTAATAGGTACTGTAAAAAAAGAAGCTAATAGTTGCCATAGCAGGTCTTTTGCCCTTATTTTCTTTTAAAATGGTCAGATATCAGACAAAACTTCCAAATCTATTGCTTTATTTGTGAATGTGTAGCCCAAATATTTTGATTATAGTCCCTCTCAGAGTTTTAACTATGCTTGCAGTGACATTGGGGATTTCTCTGTATGTGCAGAGAACATAAAGATTTGAGAAGTTCTAAGAATCACAGGGTCACAGAAGAGTTTGGGTTGGAAGGGACCTTAAAGAAAATCTCATTCCACCCCCTGCCATGGGTAGGGACACATTCCCCAATCCCAGGTTGCTCCAAGCCCTGTCCAGTTTGGCCATGGACACTGCCAGGGATGGGGCTGCCACAGCTTCTCTGGGCACCCTGTGCCAGGGCCTCATCACCCTCACAGGGAGGGGAGACTCATAAAAAGGAGAAATAGAGATTTTTTACATGGGCAGGCCACCCCCTCAGAGTACCAGAAGGCCACAGAAGGTGTTCCTTTTCTCCAAGCTGAATGACCCCAGCTCTCTCAGACTGTTGGCTGAGATGGTGAAATCAGTAAGAACTCAATTTTTATAATTTTTATAATATCAGTAAATTGTCTTTCTGTTTCCAGTGCTGATTTTCTCACTAGTTACCTGCCACCAGTAGTCTATGCATTATTTAGCCATTCTACACTGCTCTGGAAAAACTCTTTTTTTCAGTGCTGGATAAATACTGGGGGAAAAACCAAACAGCCAACAGATATTTAGGTAAAAGACAGGCTCTTTACTGCATTTTATATTCCCTCTATTTGTAGAATTGTTCATTTTTAAGTCTCTTGAGAACATGAAAAGTCTAAATATCCAGTAGATTAACAAGAATAAGGAATGAACGGATTGTTTTGGTTATTATGTTGCTAGTTTAAGTTAACACCATAATATTCATATGTTAGGAGCAGGTCATGCTAATGGTGGGATAGCTTTCTTCAGGAGAACTGGGGACTGGCATCTCGTGGAGACAATTGCAAATTTGAAAATCAAAGTGTGCATAGACTAAAAGCACGTAACATTCCCAGTGAATATAGCTCTATTGATATAAAGAGAAAGGAAGGGCTCTTAACTTCCCACTTTTTGCCAAAACTACTTTCAGCCTTTTTACTGTTTCAGCCTACTTCAACCTTTTTTGTACTTTTAAAAATCAGTGAAGGCAAGGACTTCTGAACATCTTTGGGTCTTTTTATTTACAAAACTGTTTGCAAAGAGCTCTCTTCCCTAAAACCCATGCCTTCTGAAACTCTGATGTTTTAGGATGCCTGAATATACAACCCAGCCACAGCACAAACTCCATCAGCTACAGTCCCAAACTCAAAGGCAGACAGCTCCATCTTTCTGTGGTTTGTGACTGCCCTCTCAGCACACCCATTTCAGCTCCAAAACACATGATTTTGAATTGTTCTCTCAGGGATGAGTTCAGAACAGTCACCTGTGGATTCAAACAGCTGCCACCAAAATCAGCAAAGTCAGCACGTGCAGGGGTCTGAGTAGTGACAGGAGTGGGAAGAATCCCTGTGATGACTAAATAGTCTCTGTTTCAGTGCCAGCCACCTGTGGGGAATGCTAATCCATCCTTTTAAACTGAGGTGCTCAGAACGACATGGAGAGGAATGGGGGAAAGGGGAGGAGAGATGCTCCTGGAGGAGACATGGGATATAATGGGAGATGGATCAATACACCTGAAATGATGGTTTGCTCAAAAACTGTCGTTATGGAAACATAACAGGACAGAGCAAGGGATTCACAGTGCCATTTAAAATGAGGCAAGGGTTACAGCCCTCTCTCCAGGATGTTACAGATTGTTCCAGCAGTCTGGAGTAAGGCTCAGCTGGTGTGAATTTGCTGGCTGGTGGTACAGACTGCTACTCCATTCCCCTCCTTTTCTGGTAAGGGTTTTTTTTTTTTATTCTTCTTAAAATGATGAAACATTTTTGTGAATGGGACATTAGAACAAAAATTGAACCTCGAGGTGTTAAAGTCTAAATTTAAAACTGATGCAAAAGCAGTCTGCTACCAGTAATACTCCTTTTGGCTTCAGCTTTAAATTCACATTAATTACACTGAAATGAATAACTGCTTCTAAGGTTGCAGCAGTAGAAGATTTTGCTCCAATCTTTGCCATATTTTGACTGAAAAATCATAGCCCTGAATATAAGTGTTAAATATTAATACTGAATTTAAATATACATGAAGGGAGCTGTTTCCATATGTTCATATTATTAATCTAATTTCATTTGAGTAGAATGAGCCGCAAAGAGTAGGCCTGTTTCACTGTACCATTAATCTCAAAATGCTGGTAGTGGAATTTAATTGCCTGCATTAAAATTTAAGGCGCCCTTTCTATTTCTGTCTTACAATGCAATTGGATCTTTTCTCTAAGTTACAAATGCCAAAACCCATTTACATTGTGTAAGGAATATAACCTTACACTCTTGTGACATCTGCATCAAATTTCATGAGACATTCCCAAAGAAACAGCTCCCAGGTCTGAAATTGAGATATTTTAAGCTGTAGAGATTGGAGAAGGAAAGGAGAAAAGATGTTAAGTTCTGTGTCATTGAAGTGAATGGAAATTTGAGTTCAACATTGAGGCTTGCTCAGCAGCGAGTCTGAAGGTCATCAAAGTCCCCAGACATGGACAGACAGAAAGGAAACCAACTGTAGACAACCAAAGATGGAATTAAAAGCACAAGGAAGGAGAGCAAAGGTGTTTAGTTCTCACTTTCTGAGATGGTGGAGAAAACAAGGCTTGATAGAAAAAGACAACAGTTGCCTAAATTAACTGCTAAAGATGGAACAGATAAACACATGCTGGGGAACAAAAATCTTGTCACCTGGGATGTGAAAAACACCTGAAGTCTCTCTGTCCACCAGATTGTCCAGTTTTCTGTCTTCTATGCATTGATCTGATAAAGCTCTCTCCTCTTCCAGAAAACTCTGTCTCTCCCACTTCTTCAGGGGCTAAAAATATTGAGACATGGGCATGGAAACAGAAAGGAAGACCAAAAGAATGAAAGAAGATGTGTGAAATCTTAGTAGGCTGTGCCTGATGCAAAACCAACAGCTTCAGCCTGAATTTTTCTAATGACTAGGGTTGTCATTGATCAATAAAGAAAAGAGAAGAGGAAGGCATGTGAGACTAGAGAAATGAAGAAAAAACAGACTCCTTACAAGGCATGATAAAATATAATGCTGTAGAACATAAAAATATAACACATTTTTTTTCTTTCTGGCCATCAGTGAAAGCCTATCTGCCTGTATTCTGAGACAGGTAATTTATTTTCTCAACATATTTCTATAAAATATTCATTCCCATGCTAGCACAGGGTCTGCAAACTGTAGTTTATTAAAAATCCCACAAGTAAAAAATGGCAGCAATGAATTTTTAAACAACTGTATTCTCTCTGAAGATGATCAAACAGAGTTTACCAGGCAGAAAAATAATATTAAAAATGCAAGTAAGAAATCAAAATCAAAATCAATTAAGCAAACAAATCTAAATGGAGCCTCTTAACCTCATTTTCTCAGCAGTAAAATTGATCAATGGGCCAAGTTTATGCTCTAAAATAGTGATTTTGCTTATTCATTCAAGCGATTGGGGGTTTTTGACTCTTTTTAGTAGCTCCTCGGTTTGTAGACTGCCGATCAATGCAATAACATTTTTACAAACAGCCTGTCTTTGGTCCTGGTTTGTGTCATATTCCTTATGCATGGGAGGAAAGAGAGGGAGCCTGAGGGACAAAAATAAAACAGGGTAAAAAAACACCCTTCAAACCCCATTCCCTCTTCAGCATGGCCTCAGACTGAAGTCTTTTTCTGCGTGCTTTACTGCTGGAGAAGAACTGGGCTCTCCATGACACCAGACGGGATTTCTCTCCAGTGTTTCTGTTGTTTTAGGGAAGCTCACCACAAAGACCAGGTACATGCCTGGTGCAGATTACCAGAGAAAATTTCTTCCCAGAAATAACAGCACTGCTTTTCTGCACTTGGGTATTTCACCACAGCAGCAAAAAATGTTTGCTGTCTTGATTTTAGGCTCTCTTGCCTTCTCCAAAAAGCTGTTACACCGTCTAAGAACACAGGGGCTGCTCGGGTCAGGGACAGGACCAGCGACAAAATGATTTTGACATTGGTTCAGCTGCCTTATCAGTCATAACGCACAGCACCAAAACCACCTAAGATCATCCAGCGACAAATCATCCACTTAATTTCCAGTCGTCCCTCACACATTAAAAATTGAGTTCTGTGGACCCTTTTGTATTATCAAGACAGAAAAATAAGAAGCAATATGGCTTCACAAACAAAGCCAAGGTGGTGGTTTTTAGTCAAAAAGATTCACACATTACTGCTTTACCACTGAATCAACTCACAGTAGATTTAAGAATTTCATTGCAACTGTTGTTTCTGTGGATACAGGAAGTTAAAAACTGCAGAGAAAGCCATTCCTGCTGTTCTTGTCTTAACTTTATACTGTGAGAAGGTTGCTTCAATACCTAGTTAGTTAATAGTAGTTAATAACAGCAGCTCCTATTACTCTACTCACAGTCAGAATTATGCAGTAACAAAAAATAACCACAGTACATTAATGTTTTTTAAAGGGCCTTTGGTGAAGAAAGGACCATGTAGTTTGAACCTGAATATTCAGTGGCTTCCACCAGTGGCTTCCAACAGCCCATCCTGCTGTGTTCTGGTGGTGACTGTTCTGCAGTATTTGTGGATCCATGATCCCATATACCTGCAGATCCAATAGCATGACATATAAATCAATTTTTCGCTTGTGCCTCTAACACATATTTCAATCTCTACTGGTCTCACACACTCATCAAAGATTTACAGTAACATCAAGGAGGACAAGCAAAAGGCTAAAATTTGATCAAAATGAAGAAATATTTTGGTGTGATTAAAAATTACAAAAAGCAGCCTTTTGATTTTGAGAACTAAGACTGTTAGTGCAATCTTCCCCAGCTAGAGGTCCACTGTAGAAATGCAAAGGGATTTTTATGCATTGAAAATAAAAGCTGCCTGGTACAGTAAATATGTCCAGTGCTTTAAGCCTGGTTATCAATGAAGACAGTAAAGATTCCACTGAACATGAACCCCAGGCCAGGAAATCAATCAGTTGACAATAACTGAAAAATACGTAAATACTTATGCAAATTGTTCCTCCACTGCATTTGAACATCTTTGCTAGAGCATAACAAAAATATAACCAACCGCCTCTTTCCCCAAGAAGAATGTCATTAAAACCCAGTAGATACAAGAAGAGTGGAACTGACTACAATAATTACAATTTCCACAAGGCCATTATGCCTGTGAAAACAACTGTAGACATGGAATATTTTATCATAGATAGTAATATCCATTAGAGTCAACATCTGCATAAGCTGAGCAATAATATTCTGATTATACTTCCATCTACTAATTTGGATTCTGGGGGAGAGGGAAAAAAACTAAGGGGGGAAAAAGTATAAAATAGAGTTTAAATGATTCTTTATCGGACAAAGAAAGTATGACTTTAACAGTTAACTTCAAATCTCTTCCCCATTCTTTCTGCATGAAAAACTGTATTTCTGAAAATCTTGTAGCATTCACATTTTATGTTTTCCAGTCCACGAACACAGCCCAAGAAAACTCTGTGTTTCCAATGCCTAATAAGTAGCAAATGGTATTTTTGTCTCAGTCAGACAGAACTTCTTTTGCTCTTTGTTCTCTGTCTTGAACTTGATTTGCAATTGCCTTCTCAGCTGAGCACCAAACTAATTTTTCCTCCTTGACTCCATTCCCTGAATAGGTGCTGAGCTATGTTTTTAACAAGTTAAATTGCTAACATCAACCCAGACTCAGAGGGAGACAGATAGCCCTAGTCCTCTCGAACTATCACCTGCTTCTGTTCTCTAATTACAAGATATACTTCAGTGTCTCTTCTTCCCACTGCTCTGTAAAGGTACAGTGTTATTATGGTCCTGGGCCACCTGCTTGTGGTCCTTTGGCTTCCTGCTCCAGGAGGCTTCTGTTGGTCACAAGACATTTCACTGTGGCTGAATAGAAGACAAGTGATTATAATATAGTTTTACATTTCTTTCTAGTTTTTTTAAATACTTGCCTCCCAGGCACACTGAAGTATTTTAGCCTCAATGTATTGAGACATCACAGTCTCTCCCACTGGCACCACATGGTATTCAGGAGGCGTCACACACTGTGCAGCTTCCTGAGGACACAGACACCCCAGTCCTCTGTGGTCTGTAACTTCACCAAGGCAAAACAAAAGCACATCTAAGTGTAAGTGTTCTACCAGAATTTAACATTTCCAATTAAAAACTTGGTCTTTCTGAGGAAAGGAAACAAGAAGCTGAAAACTTGCATTAGAAACATCTTTGTTGTAAGACTTTCTTACAGCCATATGTTTTTTCCTCCTCTGCCCATCTAACACCCTCCCCCTTCCTCCCTCCCTCCCTTTCTCCTTTCCTCCCCACCACTTCCCTCTCTCCCAATCCTGTCAATATCATTATAATGCATGCTTCATTTAACCCAGCATATTGCATCAGGTTTCTCGCAGGACCAAGCAACATAAAAATTAAATCTCAGGCTCAGTTCATGCATTGCCTTGCCTTCATTTTTCGATAAGTGAAGCCAGACAGGTTTCCGTCTGAGTTGCAATGCTGCAGAGCACAGTATCTCATTATCCACCCAGCAGGTTTGCTGGTGGCAGGGGTAGCACTGTCTCCTTTGCATCGACCTGCTTACCAAGTTGCAGTTCCCTGCAGTGACAGTGTTGGTTCTGAATCTATGGCTGAGCAAAACAAGTATAAACAATTTATTCTTTTTTTTGTTAGACACCTTTTAAAATCATCACCTGTGTTTCTTAAACTATTTTATGTACAGGCATCTAGCAAAAAATCTAAACTCCCTTTACATGGTCAGTATTCAGGGCAGTCTTTGTACAGGCACTCAATGTAGAATTACAGAATTATCCACTTTGGAACCACTAAGAGTACAAGCACTTTATAAACTGTTGTCAACATCAGCACTGCTTCTCCAAAGGAGTATGGCAATGTAAGTGTATTCCACAGTGCAATGACTACTACAATTTAAATATAAAAGCATTTGCAGCATGTCGTAGCATTTGGGAAATTTATATCTACCATGATGCATTATTTTAACTGCCCTGAACTTCAGCACCAAGAACATACTTTTATGGTGTAAGGCATGAAAGCTGTCAAAGTCATGGAAACACCTGGTTTACCCTAATTGTGTAAGTCTAGTGTGTCCCCAGAACAAGCACAAGAAATAGGAAATATTTCTATGACACAGCAGTTTGTTCTCTTTTCTGACTTTGTTCACAAGCTCAGCCAATTGGTGCAGCTCTTGGTGCAGTCAACACTTATGTATTGCTTACATATTTAACACTTATTCCTAATCTTATTTTACATATATATTTCAATTATTAAAAAACACTTTCACATAGGTGGTTATTGAAGCAAGTGATAAAAATCTGCTTGTGATCTCTTTTTTTTAACCTATTTTACCTATTTTTAACCTCTTTTTAATGTGTTTCTCGTATTTTTCACCCCAGAAAGGATTAATTTTTTTAATTCCTTTTAGCAAAAACAGGATTTTCCACTATCACACAAAGAATGTCCCTGTCCCTAGGCTGTCGGCCCCTTCAGCACTTCACCACTATGATACAGCAAACTGTTCTGCTCTTCCCACCCACTATTTCTAACAGGAACAGGAGCCATTTTGCTTAAGTGTTTTTCATTAAATCCATGGTTAGACAATTTAATGGGGAACCTCTTCTTACACATATCTGAAGTAAAAACATGCAACATTTTTTAAAATTTGTTTGGGAGGTTGTTTTTGCCACTAGGGATTAAAATCCTTTACAAATACCCATAACCAACAAAGTATTTCATAAATTGTTTGGTTTATTGTTATGATAAGTGCTTCTGAGGTTGCAAAGAGGTGGCTTTTACTAAAGATAAGGCGCATGAGAAAAAAATAGGAGAATGAGCTGTATGTTTTGTATGTTTTGTGCTAGTACACCTGTGCTGCATGATCACATTTTGCAGGGCAGTAGTTTTTTTGCTGGAAGGCAGTAAATTGGAGTTTGACCCAGTATGTTTTCACACTGAAGATCTCTTAGACAAAACATGGCATGAATGTCACTCCCTCCATAGGCAAATGTGTGAGGATCTCACTGACAGTGACAAAAAAAGGGCTCATGAAACTAGTGGCAATTTCAGAGTACTAGAAACAGACAAACAAAGGCAAACAGATTCTTAATTACTTGGAAAAGTTTTCAAGCTATAAGCTGAGAACTTAACAGACAGGAAGAATTAATTTTCTTCTGTCATGGGGACACTAAGATTAAAATGGGGCCACTAAGGCAAATCCTGTTTTTTTCAGGTGGGTTTGGTTTATTTTTTTGGTTGTTGTTATTTTGTGTTTGGATTTTTTTTGTTTGATTGGTTTTTTCTGGGTTTTTTTCTGGGGTTTTTGCAGGGAGTCTGGGGTGGTTTGGTTTTGTTTTGTCTTCCTTTTTTATTGTTGCTTTTTGTTTGTGGTTTTTTGTTTGGTTGTGGGTCTTTTTAGAGTTTTTTTAATGTTTTAGTTCCTTTTGAATTTGGCATTTGGTATTTGCTGTGAATATGGGTGTGCAGAGCAGCTGACATGACAAGGTCTAGGACTCAGTTCTGGGTTCTGTGTTCTGGCAGCCTGGGCAGCCCAGGTATGGAGCTGACGCCTGACAGCCCTCACCCTTTTGCTGATGAATTTCTGTAAGGGCAGGCTGATGCACACACAGCTGGGCTGCTCATAAATGCCTTTAATTCTTAGCCTAATACAGCATCCATTGCTCCCTCAAACCCTTTTATCAGGCATTATCACTCAAACCCATCATCCTCAGATGCTTGTGAAGGGGACTGGTGCTGTTGGTGGGGCTGTAAACATTGTAATTTCCCAAGCATGAAGGTCTCAATATACATAATCCACGGGTGGTGATGGGGGTGGTTGCTCACAAGGCCTCAAAAAAGGCAAAAAAGCAAAGGTCTAGTCCTGGCTTCATTATAGTTCTTCCCACAAAATTAAAAGTTAGGATACTGCCTAGAATATGCCTAAATTTTGCTGCCTAGCCCTCTCTTTCATGAACAGTTCCCAGGATAGCTGAATCAAAAAAATTATTCATTTGAAACACCAGATTCTGTGTACACCGCTGAATTCATTTTTAAGAACAAGGAATTGAAACTTACCCAGGTCTCAGAAACACAGACCTTATCTTCTAATTGTGCTTTTCTTCCAGAGGAAAGCCACTCTCTATCGAGGAATATTTTAGCTCTGGGAAGGGAAATGAGAGAGGAACAACTTGTGGGAGTGTCCTGTTTCATCAAAAAATGCATAAAGGAGTTAACAACTCTGGGCTGTAAATACTGTTCCTTTCTCAAAATGAAGTCAAAACAAATTAAACTGTTAATTGAAAAGCTTATCTGATTCAATGCTTTACAATGCAGTTTAATTAACATGATCCTCCTTTTCTCTTGTTGTTTGGGTTGATCTATAGGTTCATAGCTCTTGCTGCAAGAGCAGAACAGAGAATGAGGCAAAACAACACTGAGTGGGAAACCTGCAAGTGAAATGGGACAAAACAGAGTTATCAACTGATTAGGACAGGAATTCAGGCAAGGGCTAAAGAGATGGAGAAGAACAGAACCTGCCTGACTGGTACAAAATTGGCCCTGGTGTCTCATCCACCAAGCTCCACCAGCCCAGCAGCTTCTGTCAGCAACCTTGTGTTAGGCTAAAGGATGCTCAGTTTAGGGTCCCCAAATTCTTCCTCACTACAACAAGAGCTGACACTCATGCACTTTCTGTGTTGATAAACTGATCTGAAGTCCCACACCAGTGCTCCAGACACCGATTGTGGCAACTGAAGTGGAGAAGTCACAGTTGTGGTAGGGAGACTGTAATTTCTTACCATCTTGATCTACTTCTGCTTCCACAAATCTTTTACATACAACAATTTCAGATTCCCCTAAGCCCTAGGAATAATTTACTGTATGAGACTATGTGATCACTGCCACTCTAAAACAAAAAAGGAGGGGGGAAAAGGAAAGGAAAAGCTTAAGGATACTACAGACATATCTGTATTTCCCCAGGCTAATCCACATCAATATTGTGGCAGGATTAACAGGATTTGTGGAGTCATGATCATAATATCCACCAAGAACAAAACAATATATTACTGTTACTGTCCTTGTCAGCAAAACAAAAAATTCAGGCCCTCAAAGAAAATGTGGGCTTGAAAGACTGTGCACTGGGAATTTTATGAAGAACTGTTTTCTTATGCAGTCTTTACACTCTGTGTGTTTGGAGAGAAGGTGGAAACAAAGGTAATTAAAGGAGGCTGCATATCCATCTTCCCCCAACAAGAGGGGAAAAATCTGTTCCCAGAGCTCTTAAGGGGACTGATGGAATGCACCACAGCCAAGCACAGGGGCTGAGACTCTGCTGCTCTCTCATGGAGACTGACTTCTGAGTTCTTTAGTCTCAAAATGCCATCTTTTCTGCTCCCAGGGTTTCTCACACCTCCAAAAATATTTTTATATTACACTGAAATACCTGTAAAGTCACTTGACTCTGCTGCAATGACCTAAACTGACTCAGAAAGTGTCTCAGCTAGACAGCCTGAGTCTGCTTCCCTTAGCTTCTTTCAACGCAGCAATTCCCGTGGTAGCTCAACACCTGCAACCAATTATATGTTTTACTTCAAGTGAAATTTCACTCTAAATATTAGTGATCTTAATCTGACCTATAAACTCTATTAACATATTTCTGCTGGTAATCCATAACCTTAAACTTTGGCAATAAATTCAAAATTGGTTATCCTCTCATTATTACTCGGAAGTGTTGTAAGCTTGCTGTGCATCATAACAAAAATGTTGATTTATTTCCCAAAAGTGGTGCAGGTATTTTTCAGATTTAAAAAATTTGTGTTGCACATCAGTTCTTGACACAGATAAATCACCAAGGGCTGCTGGCCTAAACCAAGCATGGAGGTTTTCACACATTTGCTTACTGTCAGTCAGGTAGTGCTGACTGACTGATGATGTTTTGTATAGCAATTATCACCACAAACGTGGAAGCCCTGCTTTGAGTGACTCATAATTAAATGAAAAACTAACAGTGCCTGTTAATGGACAAAAAAAATGTTTTGTGATAAATACCTTGGAGATTTTTATATGCAGTATGTGTTTCTCAAGGTGGTGACAATATAAAATTTATGTGTGTTTTAGAAGTGTTTGGTGGTTGATTTTTTTTTTCAGCCCAATTTTTCTATGACTGGTGAGGGCCATTTTTGAATATTAACCTCCTTGAGAATAAAAATAATGATCTGGCAGGTAAGTACTTCTCCTCTCTTCCCCTGGCACTCATATACTGACATAACAGCCAAATTTACAGGGGGTTTTCAGATGTGTAAATGAGCAGATGGAATGCAAAGGAGGGGAAGAACTGAGCTGATTTACTTATGTGCAGAAGCTTGTAAGTGAAGTAAGGAATTAACCTGTAATGTAGATAGCAGAGCTAAGGCAAGAAACTGTGTATTAGGTGTTCATTATTTTCCAAAAACAAACTTTAGGTATTAACCTGTATTCTGTAACCATATAGCACACTCACAATTAGATAAATATATCTAATTGGTTTTGTAGAACTGTGTCCCAATGTTCCCACATGCCACTGGAACTGAGAATTGCTGAGGCTTGGAGCAGTCATTAGTCCCTCTGGGTTTTTGTTCTATTTTTTTTTTTTTTTACAGCTGGCTCAGAGAAAGCTCCAGTTTCCATCTGTCTTTGCATCTGGAAAGATGAGCCGTAAATCCTCTCTTTGTTCTGCACTGCCAGACCAATCCTGAGAAGTCCTAAGACCACACCACTGGAAGCTTTGAAGAAAAGAATTGAGAAAAAGAATTTCATTAAGGATTCTAGGGAAAGTATTGTGAGAGCAAGCAGTGGCTCCACCAGTTCTGTAATAGCTTGTGTTGCTAGAAACACAAACACAGGCATTTGGTATGAGCTGATTTCCCGGGAGCTGGTAGATTTCATTTATAGATACAATCTACTGCTGTAATTGGGGCAGCTGTTTCAAACACAGGTACAACCTAGGAAAAATCCTCATCCACTATTAGAGGACAATTTCCATGCCAGCCTGAGGTGATACATAATACTCTGTACAACAACTGTCGTGCAGAACAAAAGATAAGTAAATATGCCAGAGGCAATGAACTGGCATTCAATGTTCTTATATATGTTTATTTATTTATTAATATTTTTCTTTGTAAACTTACTTATTTTTTTATCTACATTTAAGTCTCCAGCTTTCCTCTGCCTATCAGTGCAACAACAAATACAGCATTTTGGAACCATTTAAGTGCTCAACACAGCTCTGTGTTGCTTTCATTTATATCCCAGGCATGGATTTCTTTAGTGAGGAACCATTCCTATTGCGCCTGAAAAGAACAGCAACTTTCCCGCTACAGAAACGTGAACAGAACTGCCTTTTTTATAAAGGACAGAGGTTTCTTGGGAGTCAAAGCTGATGCATGGGACAGCTTTAAGATTAAAGCACAACAGATCAATTAAAAAGCAGCTCAAGGAACTTTGTCTATTTTTCACAGCAAGGCTGGGCATAAGTTATTCTCCTCTCCAAAGCTCTTTAATCTTTGTTCATGAAACATAGGTAAATATTTTTCACATATACCGCTCTGAGGAGGTGCAGGTACAGGCACATCTTACAGGAAGGATAAGGTATTTCTTCTGCTCCTGATACGACTTTTAACTTGAATGAAGGCAGCAACAAAATAGTGGTAAGTGTCCGTAAATCAATGTGCATAAAAATTTATACCTAAATTCTGAGCTGCAATGGTTTAAGGTCAAAGTTCCAACTTTTACTGTTGGTCTAATTCTGCACATTATGGCATCATTAATAAACAAAAATGACAGCTCTGGTGATCAGTACTTCTAAAAGAATATATGACTTTGGTGCCATGATTTCACTCTCTGATTCATACAAATTCTGCATGAGCAGCAGGATCAAGTGCTGTTGAACATGAAATCACACAATCTTATCACTTGAATGAAATGAAACAGATATTTAAGGTTAGCAGAAGACCCCTGTTCTTTTTTTCACCAGTGATAAAGGGATTTCTCTGAGCAAACAAGGGAAAGCAGCAAAGTATATGTTTTCTCCTTTCCAGGTAAAAATTCGTCTCTTCCCAAAACGATGTATTAGGGTGTTGGAAAGAAAAATACAGTGTTCTTTTCCTTTTACTGGATAAAAATGGGTACATTTATATTCAAGCGGTGGAGAAGACTAAACTGTGCATAATTCAACAGGGCACATACTAAACAAATCACTGTCTGTGTAAGAAGAAAGCAAACAAAAGGAATAGCAATTTCCAAATAAATGCACATGCACAAGGGCCGTGGATGCCAGACTGATAGGTGGGACATGACAATCAGCCCACATTCATTGCTGCTGCTCGTTCCACAGCTGCCAACTTGTGGATGTCTGTCTGCATCTCTTGAAGTCTCTGGAGCCCCACAGAGCTGGGGACACAGCCATGACCCAGGAGCACAGCCTGAGCTTGTCCCCTGGCTGGAGACAGCAGTTTTTGGCCCTTTTAAATTGAGGGTAGTTTTGGGTCGATGCTGTAGCTGGATGTGCCACCTGGAGCAGGGATAAAACAACTCCAAATCTGTTATTTGCAAAGTTACCAGGGGTGGATGGAGAGGGGGGGTCATGCTATGTTTGGTGTTGAAGAACCTGAAATCAGCCTGACTCATCATTCCTAAAGCTAAACGTCCTGAGAAAAAACAAACTACCTCTTAAAGTACCTGATAAGGGAACCAACAAGTTATCAAAAACTTACCTAAAAGCTGCTGAGATGACAGACACAGGAGGCCTGGAGACACAGGACTGGTGGTCTCAACTTCACCATTCCCACTCTTTAGCATCAGCGACCTCTAACACACTCCTCCCAGTATGGAGACTGAGGAGACTCCTCCCCTGAGCAGGAATGTCAGTCAGGGTTACTCCCTGAGTTTGAAATGGGCCCACATCATTGGTGTGGGTGAGTGGCATCAGTATCTACTCAATTATTGGTTTTTGCTACTTTAAATATTGCTTCAAAAATAGTGCATTATACTAGTAGTTATAGATACCTATACTGTGTAGTAAATAATTCTGATGAAGATCTTTTAGTCTAATCATTATCGTAATCAATTTAAGTGATTTTTTTAATATGTAAATATATTCGGAGGTCCATCCTTACTGCTGCAGGACAAAATCACATAAACATTCAATTACATCTGTATAATTCTTTAAATATAAACTGGTGCCTAGGTCTGGGGCAAAGATTGAATGCAGCCACACCCAGGCTCCTTTCTGAGGAGTGTAGAAAGCCAGAGGGTTCTTTCTGCACCTTATGTCTCAATGGAAGATTTCCTGATTAATTTTATCTGCAGCAGCTCTTTGCCTACATTTCAGGTTAAACCTCAGAGAATGGTTTCTGCCAGTGCTGGACTTGGTGGGGAGCTGGGCTCAAGCAACTGGATCCTCCTGGGGTGGGGAAGGGTTGGTTTTGATCACAAATATAGAGAACGAGAAGAAAAAGAGCAGCCAAATGCAACAGTAATGGAATCATCACAGATTTACAGAATGGTTTGGGTTGGAAGGTACTTTACAGGTCACCTAGTCCAACTTACTTGATGTGATCAGAGACACCTCCCACTATCCCAGGTTGCTCCAAGCCCCATCCAGCCTGGCCTTGGACACTACCAGGGATGGGGCGGCCACAGCTTCTCTGGACACCCTGTACCAGGGCCTCCTCACCTCACAGAGAAGGATTTCTCCCCAATATCCCATCCAACTTCCCTTGGGCAGTGGGAAGCCATTCTCCCTTGACCAGTCACTCCATCCCTTGTCCAAAGTCCCTCTCGAGCTGTCTTGGAGCCCCTTTAGGCACAGGAAGGGGCTCTAGGTGTCTAGAGCCTTCTCTTCTCCCTGAATAATCCCAGCTCCCTCAGCCTATTGAAATGGGCTTTATTAAACCCCACCCTGGTGTTAAAACCAGCCTGGTTTCTTCTCCTGTTGGATCCAAGCTAAACCAGATTTTTATGATGACGCCACATCTACCTGGCACGACTGAAATAAAAATAAAAGTAGTGGTTAAAATCAAAACAGAGGCCGTTTTTAAAACCTTGTTAGAAATCACCAATAAAACACCCACCTGAATATATTCCACACTTCTGTCTGCAGTCCTTAGTCCTGTGAAATGCATCCCCTGCCACCAGTGTCAGCATCTCTGTGTGCACAGACAAAGGAGCACAGGACAGAAAAAGGAAAGTTTTCCTTCTGCAGGAGATGATGCAAACAAATGTAGGAGAGAAACCCCCTTTTTGCTTCCCCTCTCAGTTGATTTCGATCCAAGCTGCCCTGCTTCATTTATTAAACATCTTTTCTTGATCTTTGTCAGAACAGGATCTTGCTTAAGGCAGACTCTAGTTCTTGTGCACAGAAGGGAATAACTTGATTTACTTTGCCAGATTTCTTGGCAGTTCCTGACTCCTTTAAACTGAAGTCACTCCCATTTCTGTCTGGGGCAATCGGTGTGAAAAGCTGACAAATTTGTGCTGTCAAGGTCTCAGGTAGGGATCAAAATTTTAGATTAAGGAGCAGTCTAGCCTAAAATGGGAGAAGGAACCTGCTTTGCACATTCCTGGATGAGACAGGGGAACAGCATCACCCCACACAAGGGTGAGCACCGTCAGGTACAACATTTGGTGGCAGCTAAAGGCCACAGAATGGAAAACACAGACTCTGTCAAAGGGGAGAATCAGTCCCCAAAGGATTATTATTCATTATTGTCAGATAAAGGGTCTGTCCCTCAATCTACCACAAGCTTTNCCCCTTTAGGCATAGGAAGGGGCTCTCAGTTCTTCCTGGAGCCTTCTCTTCTCCAGGCTGAGCCCCCCCATCTCTCTCAGTCTGTCTTCACACAGGAGCTCCAGCCCTTTAACCACCTTTGTGAAAAGTACCTTCTCAACCACACAAGGATGTGCAGAATGACAAAGATCCTGGGGTTTTCCCAAGTTGTGTGATGTCTTTTTCTAATCCAACAAAAGAAAAATCTGCACCAGCATGATGGCATTTGTTCATTGTACATAAAAGGTGACATTTCACATCCCTACAATTCTGGAATTAAAACTTCTCTCACAGGTCAGTAAGTGCAAATATCCTGGCTTTTTCCTTTCCTCTCTGCTACTGAGATAGATTTCTATACATTCATATTTACTATTGCAACCAGCTTTACATTGACCAAGGGAAAACTGGCTGCGGTGGTGTTATGGACAAAGCTGGAGTTTGCCTTTAACGTCAGAGAAATATCTCACTCATCACAGAAAAACTGAAGGAGGGAGCTATGTTTTGTATTATTAATTGTTTATCAATAATACTTCTAATAGTTGGAAGAAGTTAGTTCAGATACTATTGCAAAGCTTTACAAGAAACCTTACTGACCAGCGAAAGAGAAAGCCCCAGGAAATACAGGGAAGCTGGTGGACAAATGCTCCTGAATGCAGAAATAAACTGGGCACAATTTATGTCCCTTGTATCTTTATTTTAATCACAGCATAAGTGACACAAAAATAGAAAGCATAAACTGGAACAGTCCTTAAACACCCCCATACTTGCTTAACTGGATTCACCATTAGGAATCAAAAGTGGGTTAGTTCATTGTTCCTCAGTTTCAATGCACAAAAAGTACTGAATCAGGTTTAAAACTGAATGTGGATCCCACAAGCCCTAGCTAGCTCTTAATTTAGCAAATGCATATCTTAAAATAAGCTTGTTTTCAAGTGTCTGCCTGAATCATGGCCCTGCTGCTCAGAAGTATCAAATATTCACCCAATCTCAAGGGGGAAACAAAAAAAGAGGGGAAAGATTTGAAAAATGTCATCCTTCTTTTAGGCTTTACTTCCTGTAGTTAAAAATACTCTCTTTTAATTTATTTTGCTTTTCTGGGATCGAAGATATTCTGGTCATAAAAAATTTTCCATATAAAATAAAATAGGAGCATAACATCACTTTATCTGCTGAAAGCCTTTATTTGGAAATTAATTAATTTTTACAATCTGTCCTGAGAAATATACCCATCAAGAATCTGTTCTGTGGTTTCTTCAGGTAATTAGTATAAATTAAAAAGCAAAATAACTGGTTATTGCTGTCATTAGCTTCATTATTACAAACATAGTTGCCATTATACTTATTAACATTCACCTCTTCCTCTCTCACCATCCAGTAAAGTCCTGTTCCTTAGTACATGTTTTCTGCTGTTTCCAAGGATTGTCCATATTCTGAAATTCCTTAAAACAGAATCAGCAAAGTCCTGAAGTGATCATCTCTGTTTGCCTTTCCATTTCTAATACAAATTCAGCTGTACTTAAAAACTTGCAGAGAGAAAAATGTTTGGCCTCATGAAATCAGCTTCATCAAATCAGGTATGGAATTAACACCAAAACCAGCTTTTAAAATTGAAGCAGGGACAGGAGTGAGGTGGAGGCTGCTGTTATTTTGTGGATTTAATCCTTGCTGGTTGTGGTGGAGGTGTTTAAGAAATAACTGGATATGAGACTTAGAGTCAAGGTCTAGTTGACAAGGTGGTGTTTGGCCAAAGGTTGAACTCCATGATCCTAGAAGTATTTTCCAGCCTTACTGATTCTATGATTCTATGTCTAGCTTGTGTATCAGTTTTGAGAAACAAATATTGAGGAAAAAAAACCAGGTATCCAATTATTTGTAATACAACTGCCTTGCACCTGGATTTCAACATGTTACTTGTTTTTAAAAACCAACGTCTTGCTAGAGTGAATTAAAATCTATAAAGATTCCAGCCTGCAGGCCATGAGAATTATTTCAAGACAGGTGCCTTTGAAAATCAAGGCCATAATCTTGATTGTAAAGCTGAAAGTTTTGGTGTCAAGCTCCATATTTGTCAGTTCTGAAAAAACCTCCTCCCTTAATTCAAAGAGCCACGGTCGATCTCTCACAGGACAGGGTTCTGGTCCCTGGGGAGGCTCTGGGAATGTCCCTGTTTTGCTGCTCCAGCAGCAGGAACTGGTCCCACCCATGACTCAGAGACCACTTGGAAATCATCCAGACAGAGGGCAAAACTCAGGCCCAGGTTGTTATGAACTTCACATTTCCTGCAGATCTGTAAATTACTGTTGGAACTTGAGTTATTCAGGTGCTAATGTTCCAGTTGTCATCTCTTTGGAGGACTATAATACTACAGTTACAACATGTATCAAATAGTATCTGTGTAAAATAATCAATAATGCCTGTGTAAATAAGCAATAAATAGTAGCTATGTAAAATATAGATGTATAAAATATATATACCATATAGCCAATAATCTGGTATGGTACTATATTAGTTATAAATGTAATAGATAGCACTATAATAATAGTGTCTCATTGTTTGACAGTCTTCACTCTAATGCATCAATCAAAGCATTATTGTGTATTATTGCCCCTCTCTGGGGTACAGTCATAAGAGTGACTCCATTTCCCACTCATGACTGAGTTAATGAAGAAACAAAACCTTATAAAACACTAGGAATGGAACAAAAAACAAGTCAAATGTGCTCATAAAATGATTTGACAGGATTAAAACATCCCTCAGAAAATCTAAGTCCTCTGTGGGCAGTTGTGGCAGCCACAGGCAGTGGCCTTGATTTAGTCTCTGGGATAAGGAATGTGTCCATATATTCACAGATGAGTTGAAAGTGTCACAAGGAAGCTGCAACACTAGGAGATTCTGAGAAATTGCTTTGACACAGGCTCATTTAGGAAAGAGCAAAGCATATGGATTCCCAGCTATGGTGAGGGATTATGTTTTAATGAAAAAGCTTCCTTCCACGTAGAATGAAAAGTTATGGAAGGAATTCTGGGTCTTTTGTGAGGCTTGGCATTTCCAAGCATGCTATGTGCAGCATTTGAATGAAGTTTTACTACCTTGCCTCCCTGTTGTCCTTTCCTGAGGGATGAGTAAAATAAGTGTTTTAAACCATGCATGCTTTCCATTTTCCTCTCTTCCCATCACCGTGATCAAAGCAATCTGCAGTTCACATGCAGGGGAGATTTCATCAAATTTCTGGCAAAACTAAACCTATTATTAAAAAAAAAAAATTGCAGACCTAAAGTTTTCCAGAAAGCCCCACTCAAATAACACCACTTTTCAAACACGAGATGTAACCTCAGGTGAAAATCCTGCCATTTAAGGAAATCTTTCAGTGAGTTGCAGGGTAATGACTATGAATGTCAATATATCAGATGCATTCCCAGCAGATTCTTAACTATGATGGATGTTACCAAGAAAAGCCTCCTCCTTGTAAGAAAATAGAAAGTTCTGGCTGAATTTCTCCTTTAAATACTGATAACTTGAAGTTATCAACAGGTTTAAATGAGATGCATCCACTTTTCTCGTTTGTTAATGGCATTAGTAGCCACATCCAGGAACAAAAATACAGTGCTCCGTGTGGCATTGAAAATGCTGGAATTTGTTGTTGCTATACAGTATAATAAGAGATATTAAAAGGGACTTTTAAAAGTTATTCACTCAGAACAATGAAAATACTAATTTTATTCTTATGATACTCCCTGATTCTTATATAATTACCTTTTTGTGAGTCCTAACAGGAGCTTTGAAAAAGAAACCAATATTGAATGAATGACAACACAAGTGAAGTTTCTTCTGTAATATTTTTAGCCTTTAAATTACAGTGTTATCTAGCCATGATTTTCTGAAGACATAAGTGAAGCTTTCATTACTTGCACTTTTTATTTCTAGATCAGCTAGAGAGAAAAAAAATAATTACATTTTGGACAAAACCAATGCTTTTGCACATCTCAGAAAGTCAAGACAAATCAAAGATTACCAGTTGCTGTGGAAGAAGTGTGGATTACCTTTTGAAGAAATGAGAGTTAAATTTTGGTTTCCTTATCAACGTGTGGAGTCAGTCTCTGTATTATGAGTACAACTTCCATAGAAAGGTTCAGAAAGATAAAAGAACTCTGCTTCAGTGATATCTGTCTCATTTTGAAGGCCCAGTAAAAAAAGTCAAGAAATCCAGAGGGCCATTACAGCCTCTGAGTGCATTTTCCTCATGTATGGAGGTGTGAAATGTGAGGGATTAAATAAAATATGAATGTCTGGGACACCGTGGCACTGTCACCCTCTCACCTGGATGACAAACTGCATAAGCACCGCCAGCAATCACATTTGGTGTGGTTCCTTTTGTCAGACTCAATTTCAGAGTTTGCCACACCTTTTCCTGTTTCCTACCAAGGGCCTTGAACCAAAAGAACATTTTCCTATCTAATTCCATCTTTTGCAAACATCTGGGAGGGCAGATATTCTGTATGAATGTTTTCTAGGATGGAAAACAGGAAAATGAAGAAAACTGCTGTTCCTCAGCAGACAAACAGGTTAAATATTTCAAGCTAAGCACCTCGTTACGCCTCAAGGCACCTCTCATGACAAATTTCTGTCCATTCTTGGTTATCAGAAGGCTCACCTTTCTATCCAGAGACATGTGTAAATTCCCAAAACAACAAAAGGCAGAACAAGGAATTTCACTCTCCTTACAAGGGAACCTAATAACATACAATTAGTTCGAGGGAAACTTCAAATTCTACTACTAACTTAGGACCTGAAGCACCAGAACAAATGCAGATCTCTCCTGCTATTGAAATATATAAATAATGTCCACCCTATTGTCCCTCCTAGGTTAGTTCTTCATGTGATAAAAGGTAGACAGAGGAAACACACAAAGCTGCACCATAAAATCAGGCACACTTTAGAAGGGATGTAAAGTTTCTGTTTAAAACACTTCCAGGTAAACCATTATTAGGATAACTTCTGATACAAAGGACATCCTGCACCTGCTGATGAGCAGAGGCTGCTGTTGAAGGCAAAACACCAAATCAGGCAGCTGCCCTGACTTTGTGGCTCATGGCACAGATCAAGGTTTATCTTCAATTCTTGGAACAGTTTCAACTGCATTTATTTTTAATCAGTCAGGATATTACTTCTCTGCATAGGCATTGTCCTTTGTCAGTATTTAATCAATTTGACTCTGTTTATAAACTTTGTGGGTGCTTTCTGCAGCTCTTCAGATGCAAAGTGGCACACAGAGTGTATCACAATTTAAATTAGTCTCATTTTCATAGACTATAAATATATATCAGCCAGGTTTGATCCTGTCTTAGCCTGTGATGGTTGCAGGCTGAGCCCACCCATGTCTCCCCCATCAATGACAATGGCAACAGATCCACAGTGCAATATGCACTAGAAAAATCTTGACAGATGGTACTCAGCCAAAAAAACCCCAATGATTTCTCAGAAAGTTTGATAATTCTGGTTATGTTTTTCATAGAATTAGATCCAAGATAAAGATGAAGTGGACATAAATTCCCCCTCCCTTCTGAAATTTGCAGCATCTCACATTTCCTTCTCTCCACTGGGAATAAAAAAGAAATTAATCTAATTTTAAAAAAACAGAAAATCTTTAGACAATTCAAGTAAAAGAAAGTGAAATTCAGTGAACAGAATACATGCTGATTGGAATCTCACAATTTCAGCAATTTCACCTTTCCTACCTTTTAAAATTCTGTTTCCATGATGAAAATATTTTAATGCAGCTGATTTTCTCTCTTATTTCCCTCTCTGTCAGCTGTATTCAATAACTCCTCAATCATTTTTTCCAGGATTAAATTTAAAAGCCAGATCACCTCATCAAACCACAGCCACGTATTTATTTGCTTTATACAACAATGCCAGCATTATAGCAATTTTTCT
Source organism: Drymodes brunneopygia (assembly GCA_013400955.1). Lineage (NCBI taxonomy): Eukaryota > Metazoa > Chordata > Aves > Passeriformes > Petroicidae > Drymodes > Drymodes brunneopygia. Next base: position 25,429 of record VZTZ01039561.1, on the reverse strand, counting down.
TCCCCACCCAGGAGCACGATAAATTGTGGCTTTACACTGAAAATTGCCTTTGAACAGAATGGTCTGCTCTGACTTGAGCAATCCTTCCTGTGTGCACACAGAGTTGTACCTGCTGTCTTTGCTGACTGAAATAAATTACAAGTAACTCATCAGTGCCAGCACACTGACAGCGACAGGGGCTGGGAGCTGTCCCTGCTCACAATCAGCTGATTCTTTATTGCTGCCTTTGCAAGTGACATAACAAACATCCTGGCCTGACTTTCACATGGAAAACTGAGTTTGTTGATTGGCACTTTTAGAAGACAAAGCTAATTTTCAAAAGCAAGCAAAGGTTGTTTTTTTTTAAAATACCTTCTACTGAGACCTGTTCAGAAGCTGGAAAAAATATGATAAACCAGGGACTCAGCTATTCCAGTTTTAGAATTAATACTGAGGGGACAAGATGAAATCATGAAGGCAATAGCTATGCACATGGTTTTTTGACTTTATTTAGGATCATGACAGTATATCACATTGATAGATTTAGATACGTTATCTAGAAAGACAGTTTTTAATATATGAGGTACTCCCATTTCATTTCAAGTAGTGTACTGGTTTAAGTGCATACCTGATTTGGGGGCTAATTATCTATTTTCTCCAAGTTTTACATTGATATTCCCCCTAGAAAATTCAAATCCTGCACAAGAATGCTGAAAGCAGTTCTGTGTTTATAAGTGGATCCACACTTTCAGAGTTGACTGATGCTACATTTGCCTTGCTCCATCAGACAGCCAGTGAAATGATTTGTCTGTTTGTTCAACTGCAGGTTTTTGTTCCTTAGGGTTCCCTAGAGTATCCAGATTCCTCTTCTTCCAGAAATGAAATGTCTTGTCTGCTGTCTAGTGACACAAATTTAGCTATTTACCCTGATTTCACTGAAATATGCCTGTGTAAATGGAGGGAGGTTTTAACCATCCTAGGATGTTCACTGTTCCTTGGTCTTAAAAAAAAATAAGCTGTATTTTAAACAAATTATGGAAACAATTCCTTCCCTAATTATACTAAAGATTCTCAGCATCTCTTCACACCTTCTCTTTCTAGGGACCTTGGCTGAGAGCTCTGAGCCTTGACTGGCAGCTGACCCCACCCTTAGCAGAATACCTCATTTCTTTTTTGACTCTACTTCTCTGAAACAAGCTGTTGAGATTATCTTTTGAGGAAATGTTTGCTTGATCTCCTTGTCATCTGAGGAGGGGGGAAGCACTGCATCTTTTATTGCTGTCTTACTTCACTCTCCATTTCCAGCACATTTCAAAACCAGGTGTTTAACACAGTTTTTCTGGCTACAGTGCAACTCAGGGAGTTGCAGGGAGTAAAAAAGCCATTGGGTAATTGTCCATCACACAAACATCTGGCAGTTTAATGAATTAAAAAGGCTACCTGGGTACCTGGTGTGATGGCTCAGTCTCCCCATGCTGCCCTCAGGCTGGGGAGTTCTAGAAACATCTTTGTGTTGCATCTTTTGCATCCCATCCATGTGGTGTCCTCACTACTGTCCTAAAGGAGAAGGAGAATGGAGGAAGCAGATGCACAGCCAGAGAGATTTTTTCCTTTGCAAATCTTGACTTTCCCATTTATCAGTATCATTTAAGAACTTGTCACCTTAACTGGGCACTTCCTTTATAAATGCAGGATGATATAATTGAAACTGGGGAGGTTCCCACAATTCTTGCTCTGTTTGAGCAGCCAGTATATGATGAGTACTTGAAACAACCTAGGCAGTAAATCCCATAGTGGAAGAATGTGCAAACCCATTTAGGTTTTGTGTTGGTGCCTTTCAGGGCCTTTGCTGATCTGAGTCAACTCCTAAAACTCCCTTTAAATTAACCAAGGAGAAGGAAAAATTAGGGGAAAAGGAGCTGATTAACATCAGGAAAAAATGAAAAGAGAAGAAAGAAGGAAGGGTAGAAAGAGAAGGAGCCATAAGATTGTAGCAGGGATGGGGAGAAGAGGGGGGAAGAAGGAATGGGACCCTTCAGAAGTTCACCCAGAGTAGCCAGCCAGAGTGGACAGGCACCTGCTGCTGAAATTTGTCCATGTCTCTCAGTGGTAGTTGTGGTAATAAAGTGTGAAGCTCAAGCTCAAGAACAAAGTTGAAATACAGAGGAGACAGATGGGCTTGGCACACATTGTCAGAGTCAGGCTTAGCAAAGAATGTGCATGAGGTAGGTGGGTAGAGCTGAGGAAAAGGGGTTGGCAAGGCCACAGCTGAGAGCAGAGAAGTCCAGAGAATTGTGAATGTTCCTCAGCATTAAATAAAAAAACACTTTCTTTGTCATGTTCTGGTGTTCTGGCTCCAGTTGCTAGACCCATTTCTGAGTATCCCACATCTGCAGCTGAACCCAGCTACAAAGAAATCTTAAAAATAAGGAAAATGAAGTAAACCCCCTTACGGCAGAGAAATCTACCAGTTTATTTTGCACTCTGAAAAGCTGTGGTTCCCATGGTAATATTTGGAGATGAGAAAGTTGATTAAGCATCTTCAGCACAGGGATTTCTGCCTACGTTTCTGTGAAGTCTGAGATGGAGAGATGCAGATCCTTTTGAACTGTAAGAAGTGGGTTTATCAATAGGCATGAGGTGATTGGTATCTAGAACACAACAGCTTTTTAACTGTGACTCTGAGACTACTTGGCTTTAAGGAACTGAGTGACCTGAGATAAAATTTCTTCACTATTTATCAAGTAAATATGATTTCTCCATACATGAATCTTTCTAGTCCTGCTGGTAAGGATGGTTTCCAACTTCACTGCAGCAGGAGCTGCTGTGGAGGAGCATTCACCATCTATGGTAATAAAAGCAGACATAAGAAATACTGCCCTAAACAGTAAAAAATGGAGGCATCAATATTTTCACTTCTTTCTGTTCTTCTATCCAGATCTTATGCAAGTTAAGGAGTATTTTGTTCTTTGTCTGGAGTTTAACAGTTTTAGATCTTCAGACACATTCAATTCATTCTACACATACTGAAGTCCTTGCCTTTGCTGAAAAAAATCAGGTAAAATGGTTTTTCTGATGCACAGTCATCATTTTAAAACCTCATTTCTTTTGTCTTCTGTTATTGCACCCCATCAGAATCCATGTGAATGATCTGCTTCCTCTTAGAAACTGCACCCTTTGAGTTTAAGAAGCATGGTATTATTAAAAAAACACATGATCCTGAAAATCATGGTCCGCCAAGGCACTGCTGTTTTTCATCTTACCTACAGATTCTCAATCCAACTGGACCTACTAGTGGGGGATAATAGAAGGAGAACACACAAAATGCATCAAATTTGCTTTTTAATTTTAAATTGAAAGGTTGCCCTGTGAGGAATACAGAGATACTGTCTGAACAGGCAGGATTGAGACTAGGAAAGCCAAAGCTGAAATGGAATTTAACCTGGCCAGGGATGTCAAAGACATCAAGAAAAGCCTCTGTGAGTACATGTGTGACAAGGACAGGATAATGTGGGCCCACTGTTGAGCAAGGCAGGGCTCCCAGTTGCACAGGATGTGAAAAAGGCTGAGGTAGTAACTACCTTCTTGGGCAGTGAAAATAAACAACACACTCAAACAAATTCTCCAAAGAAGAAAACCGTTTGAGGCATTCACACAGTCTCTGTGGCTTATTTTCTTTTATCTTTTCCCCATTTTTTTCCCCTTTTATATTTTTTCTCCCTTGAGGAAGATTTATTTTACTCTAAAGCACTAGCAGCTAGGAAATCTCTTTGCTATCAATATTGTGACTTTGTAGAAAGTCCATGTTTACTGACCATTAATGCACCTTGCAAAGATATCTCAAAGTTTCTCATGTTTAATCCTTCTGACTCAAAGTTCACATTCAAATGGGCAGAGATTGCCAAGGAAAACAGAGCTAAATACATGGACTCCCAAAGGGGAGACAAATTGGTTGTATTTCTCTGGTTCCCTTTTCTTTTGTGTTTTCCTCCATCCATCTGCAACATCCAAAGCTTAATCAAATAATTCTTGCCTTGCACAAGAGAATATGAAGATGCTCATATTTTCTTATGAAATTTCTTCTATGAAATCTCTCCTATGCTGAGTAGTCTTATAACTAAGCAAATCTTTATCTTCTCCTTCAGAAAATGTGTCAGTTCCAACTTTTTAAAGGAAATGCAGACATAAATTAATTTAACACATTTCTAACTGCTTTCCTGACAGCTTGTGTGAGAGTTTTGCCTGTTCCTGATTTCAGAACAATAACAGAAGCCCATGGGGCTATTTTTCTGTGGTGGTGGTGGTTTAGTTTTCTTTTTTTCTTTTTCCATTGCAGGGAAACATTCAGAGCAAAAGATGCATTAGTTCCAATGCAGAAACAGACTTTCCTGCTGCTCAGGATAACTTCTTGTCCATTCAGAAGGAGGATAGTCTAGGCTCAAATCCTGGCTACACACAAGGATAACAGGGTGCTCCTCCCCAAAAAGTTTCTATGAGAAGCATAAGATGCAGGAAAACAAACTGCCAAAGGCAAAATCATTTATCTTATATTTATTTCTCCATATCCTCTACCATGTTCTGTCTTTCAATCTGATAACACAAGCCTTGTAAACCAGAGAAACAAGCAGAAAAGGGGTCTTGAAAAAGCAGATACCAGCCTAGACACCTCTCTGAGCCCTTCTAGTCACATTCTCCACAAAAATGCTGAATGAACCCTAGAAAATTTATTTGTTGATATTTGTGTTTTGTTTTTTCTCTGCTGCAGCTGTATCCCTGTATGTTGTACTCAACAGCTAAAACTTGGATTTGTGGAATAAACAAGTTGTTTTCTTTTGTAAGTTTGTTTATCAAACATAGATGTTTCTTTTTCCCATCTGACTTAACACATCAAACTGCAGGAAGACTGCCTCAGGACAATTATCGAAATCTCAGCTTTCTGAGATCTCAGGGCCATACAGCTCATCCTGTCTCCCAACTGCAGGCAGTCACACATCAGTCCGACTTTCTCTGTGGTCATCACTATTAATACAACCTTAAAGTGTCCCAAGCCACAGCATAAGTCTAGTTATCCTAAATTCTCTTGGGTTGGCAAAGTTGCATATTCAGAGCATTGAGAATTTCCCCTCAGTTGCTATTAAACCTCAGTATCATCTTTTTTATCTACCATCAGACTTTGTGCGGGGATTTTCTGCTAAAGGAGTGCTGAGAAGATCTACCTCCTCTGGTCTCACAAATACCTCTACCTTTTAGTTTTATCTTTCAAACTGGTTGTTTTGCTTCTTCCTCTTGAAATAAAATGCCCTTTTATGCCTTTTCTGTGGTGTTTTCCCACAGGGCACACAATCAATTGTAAGCCTTTGATTAGTTTGTTTTTGAAAAGAGAAATGTGATGTCAAGTTTGTTGTAGCAGTTTTCTCTGGGGGACACAAAATTCATTTTCATTCCACTTCGAAAGCTTAGTTGGCCATTGCTCAAAAAATTTCCACAAGAGTTTTGTTTCACATCTCTGAATTCTCCTACCACTCTACAAAGATTTTGGGGTGGGGGGGAAGAGAACAAACATTAAATTATTTTAAATATATTAAATTGCACCCCATTTGATGTGTACATCCCTTCATTTTAGATGTGTATCCACCTGTAAGCAGAGACCCTACTGCTGTCAGGATCACCTTTCATCATGAAAATGGAGTTTATAAAGTATCATATTCCCAGTAAAGGGAAAGACATACACTTTGAGGGCTTGTTTGTTTGTTTTCTTGTTTTTAAGCTTGCTTGCCAAATGATGAGTGGACACTAAGCAGGACAACAACCCACTCTGTCCATCAGAGAAACTTGTTTCAGCAGTGCTTAGTGTTGCATTTATTCTTAGTAGTTTCCAAACTGCAGCTGGATTATTTTTCCCAGAAAGAAAGATGCTGGAGCTGGTGTGGGTGAATGCCTCCTGCCTGGCTCTGTTTTGATGGGGTGAGCTTTTGCCACAGAAGCCCCTGGGGTGCTGTGCTTTGTTTGTGGTGGATGCTCACACAGCACTGGGGCTGCCTCTCCAAGGACTCCTTCTCAAACTCCTGTAGGATGGGGATGGACAAGAGGCTGGGAGGGAATAGAGCAAGGCAGCTGACTAAAGGGATATTTCATGCACTACAGAATAATTTTTTTCCTTTTTTTTTGTTTCTATGTGCAGATTTTACTCTCTCTTTTTTTTTTTTTTTTTCATTTAACTCTCTTTATCTGGACCTACAAGATTTTCATCTTATTTTCTCCCCCATCCTGCTGAACAGGGGCAATGAGAGAGAATCTTGCTGGGCCACTGGCAGCTAGCTAAGGTCAACCACCACATTAGTGCAAATAACTAAATTTTATTTTTGTCCATGTATTTGACAGAGCAGCCTGAACAGACACTACAGCCATTATAGGGGTGCAAATACACCGTGCATTGACCAGCTTTGTGCCATGCCTAAGAGTGACTTTAGGTTTTGGCAACTACTCACTTAGGAGTCTGGCTCGATTGCACCAGTTTCAACTTGGTAGGCTTCAGAGGTGGCTTGTGCTGACCTTCATTTAACCTTGGTGGTGCTTTAGAACCAGATTTGGAGATTCCCTGGTCCCTGCACAAGCTGTAGAGGCCTCTGAGGCATCCTGCTTCAGTGTGTGCTTGAGCCTCAGCCTGGATCGTGAGGGAGGGACTTTTGGGCTTTGTCTCACCCTTTTCAAGAATGATAGGTACCTGCAAGAAGAGAGAGACATTCCATTCCGTTCCATGGCCTTGTCTTCAGCAGCTGCCCCTCCTTAACTATTCCTAACAAGTTGGATGGCAAACCAGGGTTAGGGTTACTTTTGGTCTGGGCTTAACCCCAAACCACACTATATTCCTCCCTAAATCAGGATCTTCTGCGTTCATGCACTACAATTTAAACCCCGGCTTCAACCCATTTCCCTACAAGCAGATTAACCCCAGGGTTCACCTGTTCTTGCACTATGTGTGAGTGGGGTTTTTGATGGCTTTGTTGTTGCCCTCATTGTTGTTTCTTATTAAGATCTCTGCTTCATGAGTTAAGTGGCAACATAATTCTTCAAGAGAAAATTTCTCAGGAATATTTGCTATAAATAAAGCTGTTGAACTTTATAAAAGCATCCAACATATGTATTCAGACAAGCATCTCCCCACCTGTAATCCAGTTGTTGTGTCCAAATTACAGCTTAGGTTGTTGACATTTTCCACTGATTTGTTTCTCTGCAATTTTTGTACCTTGTGTGCGCCAAAGCAACACACCTAATATGCAAAATAATTAAGTGTTCCACTAATTAAGGATTGCAGTCTCACCAATGAAATCTTAGCCCAGCTGCAACACTATTAACACACAGTTATATGATGCAGTTATTACAGCTCATTCGTTAAAATGATAAGACCAAAACTGATACACACAAACTTTCTGTGGCATCGTGCTCACCCTTCTGCTCTTAAGATCTGAGATCTGACAGTTTGGGGACATCTTGCCAGCTTAAGATTAATTACATTGAATTAATGAGTAAACATACTAAACATCTTTTTCCTATATACACCAAACATTGGATAAATTGGTGGTTACATATCTAAGCCACCAAGAAAATAGCCAATATTCATTATTATCATTAAATCTATTTGTATTAACGATACAGTTGGGGAAAAAACCCAAATATATCTAACATTATGACTCAAAAACTGACCCAAAGAAATGAACTGGATCTCCATATCATAGAGAGATTAGTGCATGAGAAAGACGACACCGTTTCCTATTTCCTGTAAAATTGAATTCAAAGCGTGAACAATATGTCAAACTGAAAGCCCTGGGGACTCATTAGCTCCTTTCCACAGGTACAAAATAATCTCTAAAAGGACCTGAACAACCTGTGTGCCTCAAAATCCAAACCTACAGGGAGTGGCTGTAGGAATGAGTGAATTTTCAGTCTCTGGCACCACTGAAGCCAGCAGCACTCCTTTCACTGATGCAAATAAGCAGAGCTCAGGCCCTCCATCACTCCTCCCTGGTGAGTCTGCCATGTAGACTGTCAGTGGTGGCAGATGCAGTGGTGGAATAACTGCCCTCTCAGTGGGACATAATCCATAATTTCTACCCTGGTTTGCAATAATTTCTGTAGCATTTTGCGCCCTCTTAAACCTTGCAAATCATTCCTGATAAACCCTACTTTTCAGTACTTTAATGCTGAATCCCCAGACACAGCAAACACAAGAATATTCTGCCATGGTGAGCCGCCTTTTATTTCTTCTTGCCAACCATCATGCATTTATTACATCCCTATGGAAAAAAGATGAGCCAGGATGAGATTCTTGAGCAACAGGCCTGCTCAGACTTCAAGCTGTTGCTAAAGATGTCAGTGGTGTCATTTGGATCTGTTCACATGGCTCTAGCCACAAGCCAAACTTGTATACACTTATTTATTTCAAGACCAGATCCAAATGCTAATGAAATGAGCAGCGTTCCGTTAACAGCAGCATCCTGTGTCTGCTCAGCCACATATTTACAAATATTCAGTAGCTGCAAGAGCTTTTCAGAAGCAGCTCTGTGAATAACTGAAAATTGATGCGCTTACTAAAGCAACAGAGCTTTACCAGGTCTTTCTACAAGCACATGCTCCTTTTCTGGTAGCTGCCTTCAAAAATTAATTCCATGTTGAAACAAAAGTAATATAAAAAGATCATATTTCTGATACTCCCTGTCTTGTTGAAGATATCTTACTCCAATGTGATGATGAGATGCAATGTCCTTTGACCAAAAATAAATTGTGGAGGACTTGATTCAATAGTTATTCAACCACCAGTGCATGTGAGACTACAGTTATCCATCTCAACCCTGCACAGAACCAAAGTTTGCACATTGTAATAAGTGCCACACAACTTTTCCTCCAACATGGAGAGAAAGCTACCTCAAGAGAGAAATCTTTCACTAAAAATTCAGTAGGAGTGACAGACATAGAAGCTAGAATTGCCCTTCTCAGTAAATTTCTCCTCAACGCTCTGGTGAAAAGAGCACAGACACAATCACAGACAGAGCTGCTTCCTTTGGGGTGTGGGGAGAAAGAGGAGTCATTGATGGTGGATATAATTATGAGTCTCACAAGGCTGTGCTCAGCAGTCTCCTGGCATGGGCTCCTGTGTCCCAGCTGAACATTTAATTCCCCAGGATCACCCAAGTACACCAGCAGAGCACCCCAGTGAGCACTCTCTGTTCAACAGAATGAACAATAAATTATGTTCATGGCTTGACTAGTAGCCCTTACATAATTAATAATAGCTAATGTCCAGTTTAATGCATTTTTTGAGTGAGTGACAAGCACAAATAGCATGATGACACTTCACAGGACTGTGTTCTTCAGCTGCAGGACAGTGTCCAGCCGTGCACACCTCTGTATGCATTCCTTGGCAAGGAGAGCTTCATTAACTCACCTCACATCTATGCAGGAGAGTTCTGGCAGTGTGAAACCCTGAGTTTAATTGCTGTAGATTGATTTGTGATGTTTGCCAATGACTGCCATAAATCTGGCATTACCTTTTCTGTGTCATTGAACACGGCCTTCCCAAGAAAATGTTGGAAAGGGAGAGGAACTGTATGCAAACTATAGTGTTACAAATTGCAAGTTCTGTTCATTTAGGATGTTCTCGCTTTATCATTTTGTAAATTGATTTGCACTTGAGCTTCCAGTCAAGGCTGGTCACTCATTATTCCTATTTCAGATGGACAAATGAGTATCTGGCTTATGTCCTGTAGCCTCATTCTTCACATTTTATGCATATTTGTCTCCCAGACACACATGGAGAAGAACAGAGATTGAGCTCCAGAACTACAGCAATCACATCCATTGGACTCATCTAAATGACTGAAAGAGCTTTACAAACGAGACAAATATTCTCCTGAGGATGGGAAACAGAAGCAAAACCAGTTTGCACTAGAATCCAAGCTGGTACAAAGCCAGCAGCCCTATTAACCAGGCTTTGCTGGCTACTTTAATGTGGGGCAGGCAGAAGCCAGCTCTTCTTGGATCACCCTAAGGTGTCCATCTGAGCTCCAAGCACAAACTGCAGTGCCAGCACGTCTCAGGCAGTGAACCTGCATCCAAGGAAGCCATGCTGGCACAAAGGAAGTTACAGTCATGGCCACACTCCCTGTAACTAAGCCTTCACCATTTGTTCCAGCCTGTAAATGAAAGGAAAATGAACATAATTCACAACTCAATCATGCCATAAAAAGTAGAATAAAAGTGATTTAACTGTATGTCCTTTATGTGATACAGTCGCTGTTCTTTCCTTTATAAATGTTACCAACACAAATCATGAAAGCACTCTTCTTCCAAAGAATTATGTAAGAAACCTAAATCTTACTATGTCTTTTTCTTTAGGCATTTCAAGTCTTAGTGGAAATTTCAAGAATGTGCTCATAAAAGAACCTTTCTTCCTGCTGCCTGAGTTTCATGCGCAGTAATACAAGACTTAGTATACTCCTATTTTCTGAGTCACAAATAAAAATCAGTACTCAACAACCCAACAGAAAGTACATCAACCTGGATGTCACACCACTGTGAGGGAAGCATTAAAAGGACATGATCCTCTCTTAAAAACCTCTGTTGCTCTAATGTCTGTAAAAACATTTTAGGAGCACGACATTGAAACACAAACAAACTCTTAGAATTCAAAATTTATACCTACATTGTCACTCTCAGTTTATCCTGCTGCCCATTTTAGAACATTGAGGGGGTTTTTAACCAGTGTTAAGGAGAGCAGCATCATTTAAAGTCAAACTATCAGACCTGTGTTAATGGATTTATGGCTGCAGAAAATTGACAAGGCTGCGGACAGGTCCAGTAATGACCATCAGAAATTGCAGCACAGGCTGATGCAGGAAGCCAGGAAAAGTTTCAGTTGGCACTGTGAGGAATGGCTGGATTTCACAATCTGTGAAAGAGAGTTACCCAAGTGATGGCCAACATGAACAGAAAACCTGGAGGGGAGAACTGGGGACATGTTGGGAAAGGGAATCTTGCAAGAGATGAGCACCATCAACTCCAAATTTGATATTGCCTAAATAATGCTGTGCAAAATCACAAACCTGGGACCAGATGTATCCAAGGTGGAAGCAATGGGGAAGAAGGTGTTCAGGACTGAGTTGTTTATTTTGACAGGAATTGTGCTGGAAAAGTGAAGTGCAAGGACAACTGAGGGAGCTGAAGTCATAGCCAAGGCCTTGATGTCCTTTATGACATCACCAGGGGATGGATTGTGACCTTGTGTCTTACATAATACACTGTGTCTGTGTCTTACACATTTCAATTGCCACATTCAATTGTGCCATCACTGGTGACAGAGAGTGATGTAACTAAGAGATGGATTGTGACATCCAGGGGGGAATTATTGCATCACGTCCCTCACTGCAATATTAGGCACCAGCAGAGCCCGGGCCAGGCTGGCTTGATCCTGGACTGCTGACAAGGATGTCTGCAAGAGAGAGCATCCTGTGGTCCTCAGCTCTTCCCTAGGCTTCTGTGATACACAGAAGTGGACAGGGACTTGGACATGGAAGGGCCATCAGAGTCCCACAGCCAGGCAGGGACAGCTGCCAGTGGCCTGACTGAAAACAGCCCCCATCGCCCCATGGCTGTGGGTGGCCTCCCGCCTGGAGTCTGGGCACGACTTTTCCGCCAACAGCAGCATCTCTTGGACCCAGTGCAGCACTGGCTGCACCAGAGGCTGGTGTATATTTACTGGGATCAGTGGTGGCTGGTAGAGAGTGCAGAGAGCACCATCCTGCACAGCCTGTGTGTGCATGGCCCAGCTGCAGAGGTCCTGATCCAGATGCTGCAGAATTTACTGCAGGAGCACACAGGACCATTGGTCCACAGCACCATCAGTGTCATTGAGAGCTGGTGCAGTGAGAGGGCCAGGGACCTGCTGCACTCCTCTGCTGCCAGGGATAAGGGGAACAACCCTGGAGCTACCTCTAGCTCCAGCAGCTTCAGCTCCAGCAACTCTAGCTGGAGATGCAGTCCAGCTGGACCCCACAATAGTCCCAGCCACCTCCCTTCTGTCCCCATCCCCACAGAGCAAGTGCATCCCAAGGAGGAGCCGGAGCAGGCAGTGGCCATAGGTCCCTCTGCCAAGGGCTCCAGTCACAGCCCCTGCACTCCCAGCCAGGACAGGCACAACTTGCCTGCGGGACCACGGTGCTGCCCAAAGAGGAAGGCTCAGAGGCCCCTGGGTGCCCCCCAACCTAGGAAGAAGCCCCGCCAGCAGCACAAAGAGGGCTGGGGAAAACTTTCACAAAAGGAAAAATAAATGTCTCTTTCTTTGAAAGTCTCTGGGCATGTCTTTCAGCCCTGTGTCCTGGTGCCTTTCTCTGATCTCACACCAAACCTCAGCCAAGAGCCCCAGGGCTGCTGGGAATGGAAGAGTCTCTGGAAAAGCTCCAGGTGATGCTTCCAGAGGAGTCATGAGGGAAGGTTGACTCAAATTTCACCGCAGAGAAGAGGAAAACTCTGATTGTGCCTGACACAATTTCTGCCTAAACCATGAGTGAAAAAGGTACAGATTGCTGGTGTACAGTCAGAGGAAAGGTACAACCTGAAGATACAACCAATTAGAGCTTTTTCAGTCACTGGGGGGAAAGAAATATTTGCACTGATGGAGAAAAAAATGGTATAAAAGGAGGGCAGGAAGAAAGGGAAAGGTGAATCAAACAAGGCAGAGGAAGAGGAGATAAAACAGAAGCATGGTTCATATGGACACTGATCACATGCAGGGATCCTGCAAGTGTAATTACAGGTGTCATTCCTTTTGTTGGAGAGAAGGAAATATTAGTAAAAGCAGCTGAAGAGGGAAAGAAAAAGTAGAAAGATTTAGTGCATCACCAGATGCACACACTCTTGTCTCCCTGAAGTTAAGTATTTCAGTGCTTTTCAAACAAATTCAATTAAAATTTACATTTTGAGACAAACACACAGTGCCAGTGCTACCCAGATATTGAAATCCTTCAGAAACCAAGCAAGAAAGACACTGGGCTCAAAGGGTCAATCAGCAGAATTGAAACATGCTGTGGTTTTGTTCCCACACATGCTGCTCACAAGGAAGGCTTCACACATGTACATCAGGTAATCAGTCAAGACGACTAGCAAAACACTAAAAATATTTTAAAAAGTTTAATATATTTGGTTACTAATTGTTTAATTGCTTTGTCCTGCACTAAAAAGATAGATGAATTTGGGTTAAAGCAAGGGATAGGACTCCAGAAATCTAGATTTCAGACTGTCTCTAGTGCAGAAATCCAGTTTTGACACTGGGTTTTTCATTTTCTCATCTGTGCATCTCAGTTTCCATCTATTTATCTTCAGAAAATGAAGAATGAGGCCATGATTGCATGAGCTATTCTGTTACTATGGTAATGGATGGCACAAAAGAGCCTATTAATAAATATTTGAAAAATCTGCAGCCACCTCCTTACCATCTCCACAATAAATCTTACCCCTCCCACCCCATATTGTTTTGCATTACTATTTTAAGGAAAGGTATGCATATTTCAAATGCTGGGCTTTATATAAGGCAATGCCATCATCCATATACTCATGGGAAGAAGATATAGCTCTTGTACATTCTGTACAAAATTGTAGGCATGTCTTACCCAGAAATATAGCAATATATAAACATAGAAATTAGCCATAAAAATGCAACTTTTTTGGGGGGAAGACAGGGAAATCCCTATTTCCAAAATCTCAATCAATTTGTTGTTAACTCTTGTGCATTCTCAAGGGTTATTCAATAAAATTAGTTCAGGTATGCAAGGAAGAAAAAAGAATATTGAAGCACCTGAAGTAAAAATTCCTTATTTTCCTTGGATTATTTTACTTGGCTCTGTGCACTGAGGCTTGCATCAGATAGTGATGAAACATACATGTGCGACTTTGAGCTTTTGCCTCTGGAAAAAAGCAGCAGGCAGCTCAGGAGGATTAGGAGGATGCTGTGAGGTCATGCAGGGAGAAAATGAGAAGGGCCAAAGACCACATAGAACTTAATCTGACCACTGCTGTAAAAGACAACAAAAAGTGTTTATGGAAATACACCCACAACAAAAGGAGAGTCAAGGAGAATCCTTTGTTGGATGTGGGGGTAAACAGAGAGACAAAGAATGAGGAGCTGCTTTCTTTGCCTCAGTCTTTACTTATAAGACCAGTTGTTCTATAGGTACCCAGCCCCCTGAACTGGAAGAGAGAGGCAGGGAGCAGAACAAGGCCCCCATAATCCATGAGGGAATGGTCAGTGAACTGCTATGCAACTCAGCCCCACACAAGTCCATGGGACCGGATGAGACTCACCCAAGAGTACTGAGGGAGCTGGTGGAACAGCTCATCACCACTGTTCAACATCTTCACTGATTGCCGTGTCAAGGGAATCAAGTGCACCCTCACCAAGGTTACAGACAGCACCAGGCTGGGTGGGAGTGTGGATCTGTGCAGGGCAGGAGGGCTCTGCAGAGGGGTCTGGACAGGCTGGATCCATGGGGTGAGGCCCATGGGGTGAGGTACAGCCAGGGGAAGTGCTGCGTCCTGCCCTTGGGGCACAACAGCCCCCTGCAGATCCAGGCTGGGGCAGAGGGGCTGGGAAGCTGGGAAAGGCCCTGGGAGTGCTGTGACAGCAGCTGGACACGAG
>VZTZ01039561.1:0-10257 GCA_013400955.1 Drymodes brunneopygia | reverse complement strand
CTAGTAGTTAGACTTGCATAGGGAACATGTGTAGGAAAGTGCTTTATAGGAAGCATCAAAAATTATAACACTATAACAGCCCAAAACAGAAGCATGCCCATCTGTCTTTGCAAGTTCAAAGGACGAAAGGCACAACATTTCCAATGGTAATAAAACAAATAACAAAGAAGATTGAAGTAGAATGAAACAAAGAAGAAAGCTTTAAAAAAATCAAGAATATGCCACATGAAACGATCATTTCAAGCATGAATATCAAATAAATGGGAAATTGATCACTAAGCCAATCTTCTGTTGTTATAACTGTTGCAAAACACAGTAATATTTTTCAGATAAGTACAGTGGAACTAATATATTTAGTAATGGAAATATTTTATGCATTCCCTGGAGAGACATCAAACAAGTAATGNTTTTATTTTTTTATTTCTATATAGGGTTTTGTATTAATTGCCTCCTTTAAGAATGTTGACTAATGACAAGGAAAAAAAAAATACAGTTCTCTGACAACTACAGAATCAAAAGCATGAAAAATTAACAGGTTGAGGTGGATCTTTTTCCAAGTTTGGGGATTTTTTCCCTCTAGGTCTTTTGGTGTTGAGGGAGAATGTCACACTTAGCTTTATCTTCTCACTGATGTTTTCCCTACAAAATTTGCTCCAGAAGTTCATGCCAGAAACAACTGTGGCCTTGTAAGAGTGCTGAGCTGCTTAGTTAGACAAGCAGAAATCAAACTGAGTGTGGATCATCAGGCATAGATCCTGCATAAAATAAGGATCAAAATTCATATAAAATAATCACAGAAGTTACTGGAGAAGCCAAGGCAAAAAAGCTATGAGAAAATAACTTGTATATTTCAGAACAAAGCAGTGTTTATAATATCCCTGAAACTGGCCAATTGATATTGCCTTTACATAGAAAAAATGTATTTGAATATTTCTCTTATGGCAGAGAGATGCCAGTGGATACAAAGCTGGAATACAATAGAAATAGACTCGATAAGACTGAACTAAAAATCTTCGAATGCCAGGAAAAGCAGTAGGAAACAATGTGAGGCTTTTATGCAATATTCCTGTCACAATCAAAAGAATGAAGTGGGATTCAGCAGGATTTATCCCTAATAAAAGGCACCTAAGGATATTGCTAGATAACCAGGTAGCTGACAAAACAGAAATAATAATGTTTGCATGTTTCTCACCATGATGGCAAGTTGATAGTGGTAACATAAGCCCAGGCTGGGGAGAGGAATTGAACCAACAAATCTCTTCATCAGATTTGAAAGGAGAGAATACTATTCACTTTAAAGACTGGAAGCTGCTTTGTAGAGGGAAAATTACACTGGAAGATGCTGATTTTGTATTTTTGCCTACTTTGACTTGGAAATAAAAGCAAAAGTCCATGACAAAAATGATGCAATCTAGAAAACTATCATGTATGTTCAGAGATTTTTCAACATAGATTTTAAAATAATGGTTAGAAGAGAAGAAACAAAATATAATTGTAAACAAACAATAGTCTTGAAGATGGTGGCTTTCTGCTGAGGCTTTGGAGGTATCATAGTTCAGGCTACTTCACATTTTAGTGGTTACAAAAAGTATTTTAAAATGTCAGTGGTTATGTTTTTCAAGGACAAAAGGGGAAAGCATAAAGCAGAGTGAAACCATTCTCTGATGGATTTCATGTGTGGAACCAAAGAACTTCTGGCTTTCTTAAAATAAAAAATTGGAGAAGAAAGAGAAAATTATCAGGTATTAAGTTATACAGCTTGCATTGCTGCCCTTGAAAACCTCAACCCATGTAGTTAGTCCATGGTTATTTCCACCCAAAAACGCCTCTCAGGTGTGTATTCCTTTATGTGCACACAGAGATATCCAGTGGTTATTTGTTGCTCAGGAGCCAATGAATCTGATAGCTAAACCCTTAGGAGTTGCTTTCCAAAAGTGGTAACTCTCTGTCTGCTCCCACAGGGAAATTCTGATCTCTGCCAATTATTAACACATCTGGAAATCAGGCTCTTGATTTAAAAATGTAATAAAAATGTGTTTAAAGAGTTCTTGAAAGTGTAAAATGNCAAGCATGAATATCAAATAAATGGGAAATTGATCACTAAGCCAATCTTCTGTTGTTATAACTGTTGCAAAACACAGTAATATTTTTCAGATAAGTACAGTGGAACTAATATATTTAGTAATGGAAATATTTTATGCATTCCCTGGAGAGACATCAAACAAGTAATGGTATTTCTAAAGCAGTTAGTGGTGATTTCAGTCCTAAAGGAAAATGTTCCCTTGTAAACAGCCTGTGCATGCAAGATGTTTTTATGTTTAGATTATGGAGAAGATTATATCAGAACCACGCTGTCTGTGTGAACCACACAGTTTCCAGACAGAGTGGAAGAAGGTGTGTTGGAAATTAAACACTCCACAAGGCAGCTGGGAACACACTGAGTTTGTCCCAGTTGTGATGAGACCTCCCCAGGTGGACACATCCCTGTGCTGGGCTTCCAGTGAAAACCAGCTTTGTTTCACACAACAAAGAGCACAAATCCAAACCTTTCCAAAGAGGCAGAAAGGTAAAATCCCTGGTAGGTGCATGCCTGGATTGGATGTATAAGAAGGCAGACTTTTATTCTTAGCTTTAACAGAGTAAACCCTGCTTTGTTTGTTCCCTTTCTTCATGAGTCTTTTGCAAAAATTTGCTGTTTCTCTATTCTGAATACTGACAACAGATGCTGTAATCTTTTTGTTTTCTTTTAGTTTGGCTTAGAATATTTTCAGGTTCCCCCTATAAAAAGACAACCTTCACTGAAAGACACATCAAAACTATGAGATGAGGTTTTGAGTTTATGAGACATTCAGGTCCCCAGCACTTTCCTCGACATGAGCTGCAAGATGCAGATGGCCAAGCTGATACTCCTGGACAAGAAGAGGGAGATGTATCTTCTATTGCTTGGCAAGAAGTTTTTCCAGCAAGCAGAAGGATGCAGGAGGGCACCAAGAGCCCTGCAGAATTTGTCTGCCTCTCTCAGTTTGTGTGTCACTGATAAACACACAGGCTCATAGCCACACATCTCGATGAGGAAGAGTATTCCAAAATACTCCAAAATCACTTCTGAGCTACCTTAGGCAGTGGCTAAACTACCTGTGACAGCAGCCAGAACGAGATGTAATTATTACTGAAAACTCCTCTTAATCCCAGTTTTGTTCCTTTGCCACAGTCCTCAGCAGAATGTTTCACCATGACCTCTACTCCTCCTGAAGCTACTCAGGCAGCAAAAGCCTCTTCTCCTTGGCAGAGTCACAGACAGCCTGAATGGGCACAGATGATGAGAATTTCTTCCAGCTGAGGTACCTGGGCACTGAAATGTCCCTGGCACGCTTCCACCAGCTCAGCTGACTTGAGGGAGGATAAGGATCCTGGCAGACCTGAGCAGCACATCCAGGAGACAGGGTGACTCCAACCAGGGCATCACAGCTTCAGCTTTAACAAGCCTTGTACAATCATCACACAGAACAGTTCACTGACATGTTCAATTGAGGCTGGGGAATGTGCAGAGAGATTTTAGTCAGGGGCGAGCAGCACTAGAACAGCCTGAAGTGGTGTTTGCAGACAAAACAAACCCAAGTGAGGAGGCAGAGAAAGAGGCAGAAGTTGCTTGTGAAGTTCAACAAAGAACCATTTCACACCAAGTTCATCCCAAAACTGAGGTGCATTCTCAGGGCAGTTACCATGACTTTTTGCTTTGCAGTTTTGCTTTTTGTAGAAAAGACTTGATGTTCTCTCTTCTTACACTCTAAAGTCCAGAGACTAAGGTGCCCCCCAAAGTGCTGGTGAGCAGCTTTCAAAACCTGTGGTTTGAATTCCCTGGACTCAAAAGGATGGCTACTCTGAACCTGGTGTTGCAGGAGGATTCCCTTTGTCTGATGGAATAGCACCTCCTATGTAAATTTCTTTAGCTATGTCAAAGTAAAAATTGGAGTCTAGGTGTTCCAATACAAGGTTAAGACCACACCTGTAAGAAGGAAGAAAATTATCAAGGTTCTCTTTCCCATTCTTTAGAAAAGGAATCCAAGAAATAGATGCTAAATTCAATGACTTATTACTTGTTTTCCAGGATTTTTCTCACTTTTATCAGCAGTATAAGTCCAAATACAGACTCCAGGCAAATTGGTCAGAAAAATATACATTTCTTTCTTCAGCTTTGATGATTCACAGTGCTGTGGTTAGACCAAGTGACCTAAAATATTGGGAGGAACACCCTTTGCCACAAGTATAATGTAGAAATAAACAGGAAAGGATGGGTTCAGGAGCAGCAGTCAGTTCCCACAAGATCAGGAACAGTTTGGGTGCTGCATGCCCACCATACCTGCATCATCTTAAGAGGGATACTGCTATCACAGGTGTTGGAGGAAAAATCATCTAAGCATCTGAGATGAAAATGGGAAGGCAGTGACAGAGTTGTGTGCAAATCAAAGAGAGTTAAAAGTGGTTTTCCTACGCTGCAACGATATCTTACCTGCTAGCAGAAGGGCACACAGGGGAGTTTCAGGTGAAAGGCACACACAAACAAAAAAAAGTGGTTGATTTTACAATCAAGTAAAAGCCCTGGAGCAGAAAACAGGTGGTAGGGAACTTCCAGTTTGAGCACTTACCCAAGAGATATCCTAGATCCACCCGGCTAGTGTGAGAAACCAGAAAATCCACCCTGAAACCAGGAAGCTCATGACAATGGGACTAAATGTTGCATATTTACATGGGATAAAAGGTGTGAATGACCCAGTCCTTCCTGGACAGCCTTATTCAGAGGAGCAGTGCACTTTTGGGAACATACCCATACCATGCTGAGGGAATTTCACATACTCAGGATAAAGTAATTGCCTTTCAGGTTGATCAAAACCTAGACACCAAGCATTTGTGGTATTCCATTAATTGCTGTTCCTATTCTTTTTTCCGCTCTCTGCACCACATTAATTTACACATTGGCATCCCAACAGCTCCCTAGAGGCAGGCAACTTCACTCCAGGTTGTGATGTTTCATTAGCAATGGGCTTCTCTGCTCATTTTTATTTGCATCTGACTGCCTCGTTGTCAAACTTCTGTGCACATTTATTATTGTTTGCAGTTTACTATTTCATTCAATTACTTGAAGGTTTTGAGCCCTAGGGATAATCTTGTTGCAAATTGTTTGTGTAATGAGTCTCTCACTTAATTGTATTAAATGCCAGAATCTGCATTTAAAACAGCATTAGGCACACGGGTGCAGTCACACAGAGACTCAAGAGTTGGTGGATTTTATAGAGGGGAATAGCAGAGGGAAGAAGGATGCCCCAGCCACACTCTCAGGAATATCCATGTCAAAATGCTATCCTGTGTTGGAGGTATCCTGATTCTCTAAAAATGTGAGGTACATAAGCAATGTACATGTCTGGCAGGATCCACATCTCTGTTCTACACTGACATTAATTTTTATCACTAGAACTTCAAGATCATCATAAAGCACAGTGCTGACTAAGGTTCCCATATGATTTCTTTCAATATAGGTGTTTTCTGACTTCTGCTTCTAATGTAAAAAATGTTTAAGAAATAAATTCTATTCCTTCTTGTTCAGATGTTTTTAATATAATCCATAGAACACTTTTGTATTCCCTGTTACTTTGCTTTCACACCTACAGTACTTTGACAAGGGGCTATTCTGGAAGAGACCTGGGTGCAGATCTCATTAACCTACCACACAGAGCCAAAACTGCCTGGAAATTGTTGGGATAACTGACCCAATACTGGAACACTCAAAGCTTGAACTGGTGATAGCATTCACTGACCCTGACACCATCCAACCTTTCAACAAAACATCAGAAAAAGCCTTGGTTCATGGAGCAAAGTGAGCATCTGTCAGTTTCAGAGTCTATTGTGTTATAAAAATGAAATTACTTCACACAGTATCGGGGCTGAAGCATTGAGATTTTTTCAACAGCACAAACCTCACTGTGACCCAGCACAGATCCCTCAAGGTTGATGGTGTTGAAAACCTTTTAAGAGAAAATGCCTTTGTAGCTCCTGCTGAGTGCACTGGCCAAACTCCCACCAAATGACCCTTGCTGTTAACTCCAATGACAACGTATTATTTCCCATTAAATCCTGTTTGTATAATACAGTGGAAAGGAATTAAATAACAAGCCATCAAACAGCATTTGTGGAGGGCTTGTGTAGAAACCAGAATAGAGGTACTCCTCAAATCTGAGAAACACATGCCCTTGTGCCCCTCAGACAAAATGGGACATTCAGCTGCTGGCATCTCATTAAAGTCACAGTGGTTTGTCTCAATAATTCTGCTTAATTGACTGATAAATCCTCAAGCGATGAAAACAATTGTAACAAAACATAAATCCTGTTTTTCAGTAAAAAAATCTTCCATCCTTTACTGCTAGACCTGGATGTAGTCTTCAATCCCTAGACAAAACTCTAGGTAAGTTTTCAACTGATTTCTCAACATGTCACTGAAAATGGAGCTTAGCAATGCTTGTGGTTGAGAAAGAAGATCCACACAGAGCTGTTATTCAACCACTGTTGAGGAATACAATCACACACTTTCAAATCTCAAAACTGCTTTTCTTTATCTCAGACACATAGGGATGGGTCTAATGGTTTTGCATATCTCTTCTATGACAGATGTCTTCCTAACAAGGCTTCTCCTGCCTCCAGAGGTGTTTCTAGCCTGCTTCCATTCAAACCAATGATTGAACTCCCCATGGCACAGGAACTGAGCTCTAGCACACCATTTTAGCAGATGAGTTTTTAAAATCATTGAAAATGAAAGGAGAGTGCTTGCTTTGCTTGTCTAGGAAAGGACAGCTAAGGAAAGTGATTTAAAGGAGGCTTTGCTCAGTGGCAGCAGAGGCTGATTTCAAGTGGTGTCTGTTGTTCAGGGCTTACAACATGCTCATGTTGGTTGAAATTTCCTATATAGAAATCTTTCAGCAAAAGGCTGCTAAGGAGATTAGAAACGGAAAAAAAGGAATACAGATTTTTTTTCTTTTTTTTTTTATACTGGGACTTTTAATAAACTAACTTTTATGTATCTTCATCAAGGCCAAGAATCAGAGGCTGAGGAATTTTTGTCCATATCAAGACAAATTTTCTCCCCTTATGGGGAATGTATGGAAGAAGATGGAAAAATACCTTTGACTGATGTTAATTGTGTCACCCACCTAAGGCACTTCAGGTCTGGAAAGCTTATCAAAAGGACCTTTGAACTTGGAATATGAAGTTGCTTTATGCACAGTTTTCAGGTCCTTTACTAGTGACCTGACAACTGTGTTTTGTTTTTTTCTTTCTTAAACATCCTCCTTCTGCTATTCCCAACTCAAATGGAAATAAAAGCAGTATTTGAAATCCCAGTGTGACTTATACATGACAAACCAATTTATGCAAACCAGCATACCAATAATCAAAGAGAAAATGGCAGGTAAGCAGTAAGTTTCACTTTTTAATGAGAAAATGGCAGGTTGAGAATGAAGTGGGTATAAATCAATGTCAAGCACCAGCACCTCGACTTAACTACTCAACATTTTTGAGCATTTAGAAAACTCAGCGCATTGTTGCCAGTGGCAGGCCGGAAATTAATTGCTATTTTGACACAAGGGAAGAGGCAAACAACATGCATGAAGATGGATATGCAGGATAGCATTAAAATGTCAGAGCCTGTTAACAGAGATGTCAAACAGCGGTATTGTTTCTGACAGCACGTTCTGTGACAAGTGCTTAATGAAGCTTATCCCTTCAGTCCCTCATTGCAGCCACTGCAAACATCTCTGCCCTCACAGGCACAGTTGCCTGTGTTTTCTGGCTCGTGTGGGTCGTGTGCAGGAGAAGACTACAAGGTACTGTTACCTTGTGGTGGCTCTCACCCTGCGTGATAAAGAAACATATTACTCATGATCAGTAATCTCATAAGCATCATGAATCCAATACTTATTGGAATTTCTTTATAGCAGAGGTGTAAAGCAAAGCCTGAGCCAGTAACTCTCAGACTGTATTGGTCAGAAAACTGCCTGGATTCAATGTCAAGCACCAAGTCCATGTGTTCCCTGCAGTGACTTCAGAAAACAAGCTGGATATTTGTAGATGGAGAAATTAATAAAGTCCTGCCTGCTGACAAAGCAACAGCATTCTTGAAAAAGTAGCTAGGCTGCATCTTTTAATGTGACTTCATAATCCTGTTCAGGTCCAGAACCTGAGATTCTGGAATTGCTTTGCAGAATCAATAATTTGAACTGCCACTGTCACAGCACAAGGTATGGAATGGGGTGTTCAGCTGTGGATAATTTTTGTCTGCCCAAACTTATCCATTTTTTTTCCACTTCCATTATCTTAGGTTTTTTATTCCTACTTGATTTAAAGGGTGTTTGAGGGAAAACTCTTTCATGGAGTATGAATGAGGAACCATAGAACTGGTTTAGAATGGAATTCAAGGGAAAAATTGAAAGAACAGAAGGACAAGAAAGATTGCTAAATTCAGGAGTTGACAAAGCGNACCAATAATATGACTCTTGGAAAAAAAAAAAAAAAAAAAAAAGTAAAACCAAACTCAAAACAGTTATTGTCAATAATGAAAAGCAAAAAGATGGTTCAGGATTTCCACTTGAAAGGAGGTGGCTGAAAGATCCCTCAGATCTGAGTTACACTATGATGCTGTGTCTATGTGGAGTAAGCAGAGCATAAACATAATGCAGAAAAGGCTGAACAAAGCAGTTACTTTGGCAATTTATCTCAAAAAGAAAAAAAAGAGTAAGCCAACTGCTAGTTGGTTACACTCTGTAGGAATTCTGCATATTAAGAGGCTACTACTTCAATTCTCATCACCGTTCAGATGTAACGGTAGATTCCTGGGAAAATCCCAAGAATGGAGGTGTGAACAAATGCTTTCACAATTTAATAGAAGACAGCAAATTGTGTAACTTACTCTCAGCTGATGTCACCGAGATGGCAGTAATAGTAAGACATAACTTATGGGTAAGGAGCAGCTTAAATGAATTCAGGTAATTAGAAATTAAAAAGGCTATAATTGTGAGAGGTTGGGCAGGTTAAATTTGCAGTAGCAGATATTTGCACTGTTTAAAAGGAGTTTCTCATTCACAATTTTCCTTTAGTCTGTAGAGCTGTATTAGAAATAACCAAATGTTATTGAGCAATATTTCCCTGTGACTTATTAAACTTCACAGTAGGCAAGTAAACTAATTCATGTAATGTGAATATACATTTATTGTAAATGTGGAGAACACTATTTTCTCCTCTTCAAACAAACAAAAAAAACCAATTAAAAAAAAGGCAGATCTAAGTGAATTGATGAAAGAGGTTTCTCACAAAACTGTTCTCCTTTGTTCTGATCCCAGACACATAAAGGATGTGTCTTTCTGCTGAGATTGAGCTATTTCCACTCTCTGGTTGTGCATGCAAAATCAGATACTAAAATGCATCCCAGTACACATGAATTTTGGCAAGCAGTGTCTCAGGACACCTCTGGCCTTGTCCTGACCTGAGCTGTTTCACCTGTTTTAGCTGAGACAACAGCTGTCAGGCAGACAGGTAACTATGAACTCGATTTGGTTTAATTATTACTTGGTTTACAATGATAACAAGCAGTTGTTCTGTGTGGTCTGAACTGTCTGTGCCTGAAGATGAAGACACCGTGGCAGAGAACAGAGTTGGGACCAGAGGGCCCAGCCCTGACACACATCACAGTTTTAGGGAATGAACCCTATGCACATTAATTTAGAAAAATACATGTGCTTCTCCAAAAGCAAAAATTGTGACAGCAAAATATACCAAACATTTACACAGAGAGATCATTCCATTTCTTCTATAATCTTTCCCACACTCAGATAGGGAATATGCACCTCTAATACAGAGTCATGCTGCATTTTGATCCCTTCATAAGGTTTCTACAAAACGCTTTTTTTTCTTTTTTTCCTCAAAGAAATGTCTTATGTTGGATTGAGGACATAGAAGTTAATGTTTCTGGGTTTCTTTCCCACTTCTCTCACAAATTAGGCAAAAAATTAAATTAATCTATTAGAATACCCCAGAATTTTTAGCTGTCCTTTGAAGTATCCCACCTGAACCCACAACATGAGATATCTGTGGTGTGAGTTCACTGCATGAACACACAGTCAAACAGACTGGCAGCCACCAGCAGGTAAAAACCAGAGTGAAAACAAGGACCCAGACACCTTCCACCAGACATGGTGCTTCAAGCTCCATCCAGCC
>VZTZ01039504.1:0-11719 GCA_013400955.1 Drymodes brunneopygia | reverse complement strand
GAAGGAAAAGTCTATCAGTTGTGCTTGTAGAAAGGATGAAGGGAGTGATTATAAACTAGGACATCTGCAAAAAAAACCAAAAAGAAGTTGTATTTCTAAGGCATCTGCCATGTGAAAGAAGCAATTGATTTTATCAGTTTTGCCTTTTTAGAAATGAGAAAATGTTTTTCAGTTGATGGAGTCTTTAAAAATACAGAAGTATTTTAGTGCAAATGCTGTATCTCCTTCTCTCCATGTAGCTCATTAGGAAGTTTCTTGGGGTTAGAGTACCACAGTTGAAGGGGTTTTTTTCATTTCCATGAACTTTGCTTACTTGTAATGGTGATGGAATTACTTATTTATTGCTTCCTCTGTGGGGATGCTGAGTACTTTGTTGGTAGACAGGAAGGCAATGAACCAAGCTTGAGAGATGTGTATTTTCCAAGAATCTTTGAAGTGCTTTCACTCAATTATTAAATATCTTAAAGGTTATGGTTGATGCCCAGTTTATGTCTGACTTGATGCAATGAAACTCTGTCTCTGCAGCAGTTTGAATTTTCTTTTTGATACTTTGGAAAATTAAATGAAAATATCTCCAAAATGCCTAAAAATTATACTGGCATGGCAAAAACCAGATCATTTATTTATCTACAATTAACTGTCTCACTGTATGTGGCATTTAATGCCATGGTATTGTTGATGCAGTTTTCAAAGGGGTCTAGCCCCTGATCTACTGCTTTACTGAGGTCAGTGGAAATATTCCCAAGAACCTCTAAGAGAGAAAAATTAAATTTGAAAAACCTGCATTTTGGAATAAACAGCCAGACCATTTTGCACATAACTTAGATACATTTACATCCATGGGATGATCACCATATGCAATATGAGCATATTAAAAATATTTTGGATATTAAGTTATGTCACAGTGTGCTGGTAACTTGACAGTACCAACACTGGCATCACATTATAGATTTTGCCTTTTCATATTAGTAAGCACCAAATGAGCATTTTGCAGAGCTGAGACATTTTATACCTCTTTGGCACAGGGCAATAGAGGCACAAAAATCTTCTAAAACTTGTTGATGCTTCCCCACTTTCCATTCCTGCCTTACAATAGATACTATAGCAGCTGTTTGCTTTGGTATTGGTCTTGGCTTTAAAGAAGACGTGGCTGCTTTGACTAAAGCTATGGGTAGGAAGGAGTAGGTGAAGATTCCATCATTTATATGTGTTATGTGAAGTTTTGCTTCACGTTCATTTTCTTATGAGTCAGGATGCAATTTGAAGTCAGTATGGGAAGAGGTGTGATCTTTTTCTGGTATTTAGTTCCTGAGTGATGAGAACACTTGGCCAAATTAAATTTTTATGCTCAGATCTATAAATAACTACTTGAGGAAGAAAAGCTATAACTGAACAGCCCCAGAGGGGAAAAAATAAAACATTCAGCTTTATTTTCACTTATGTGAAACTTATATATACGGCTTTAATAAAAGTATCTATTTCCTCTCCTCCTAGTTGAGAGTAGATTACAAGGACTTGAAAGCTTTGTCCATTTTTTGAGTTAATACAAACAGTATGTTGACATCTGGGCAAAATTTATTTTAGACAGGAGTTTTGTCACAAGGCAAAGCCCTGAACAGATCTCTTGCAACTTGTCAACCTGACTTTAGTTTTCTCTCTGAAAAATTCTAGTGATCTCAAAGCTTCAAATTACAGAACTCCCCTACTTTGAAGGAAAGGAGGGGTATCAGACACCTATAGAGCACTTNCCTGCGTCCGGCGCCGAATAAAATACGTACCTACTTTACAACTCTAACAGGTTGTGGAGTTTTTCCGCGCCTCAGAAGAAATTATTAAAAACTAGATTTTTAACACCGTGTGTCTATGTTTGTTAGCACCAACACCACTCTTTCAGCTTTTTCCTTTTGCGAGATGCTCCTGTAGGGTACAAAACCTGCACCACTGACTGACAGAACTGTTGGAATGAGCTGGAGTATATTTTAAAATTTGGTCATTTTTCTTTTCCAAGGAGATAACTAGGGGGGGGTGTTTTCCCTGCAGAAGGCTATGCTGCATGTTCTGTGCTTTGCAGTAAGGTTTTGCAACCTTCTCAGACCCATTTGCCAGCAGGCTGACTGAGCATGCCAAGTAATCTGAGTCTTGGGAATGGCAAACCACTCAAATTCTGGGTATACTCAGTGAGAAGCCAGCATGAATAATGTATTTCTGTTAAGTGGGGAAAGCACTCAGTCCCTTTGTGCTGTGCTTGTGTGGTGTGATAAACCTGCAGTAGGCAGTATCTCAAATGTGCACATTGGCTTGCAGCATGAATGGGAAAGGATTGCAGATGGGCAGGGGTGTTAATAGCTTGGAGAATTCAAACGAGTTTAACAAGAATGGAACAGGCAGCATATTTAGAAAAACCCTCTTCCTAATTCTTCCTCCCTTTTTCCATACCCAGACACACTAAACCTATTGAATATACAGTAACATGGAATTTACAGAGGAAAAACCACAGGCCAAAATACAGGGAGTTCCCCCGATGAGAATTTACTTTCCCTTGGCATTTCTATCAGTGGCTACACAGACTAGCTCAAGGCTGTCAGGCTGGATGCTGCAGCTGGAGAGTTACAATTGGTCAGGCCCCTTAGAACCCTGGGATCTGACATCTCACCTGCACTCAGCACAGACATTTGCAAACAACCTCCTCCTGTGCTCCAAACTGCTGGGTCAGTGCAAACACTGCCCATGGAGAGGTTATGATTAATTAAGTATAAATCTTACACTAAGTTTACATACACATTTCAGTTTTTCCAAACAGTCCTGATGATAAATTTGCACACATATGCAACGTCCAACAGCCCTCACCCCATCATGCTGCTCCAGATTGGAAATGCAGATATGGGACCAAAACAGGTATAGCTGATTTAGTTACAACTTTGAAATGTGCCCATGTTTAAAAATTAGCATTAGCTTCCTTATCTGAGCTAAAAATGCCTGATGGAAGAAGGCTGAATATTCCAGGAAATACTATATGAATTTTAAATGAAAGTAAGTGACATTTTCACATCACTTCCTCATATATTCAGCTGCCTGGATATGAGTTTTCCTCCCTCAAAACTGACTGTGCAGAGGTACCAGCGTTTGCTGGTCATAGAGTTCTTATGTTGGCTCTGTNTGACATTTTCACATCACTTCCTCATATATTCAGCTGCCTGGATATGTTTTCCTCCCTCAGACTGTGCATAGGTATCAGTGTTTGCTGGTCATAGAGTTCTGTCAAAAAAAAACCCAAAAAATCAAAGCAACCACTACGAAAATCCCCACAAAACAGACAGACAAACAAACCCCCAACCGTATTTCCAGTTCTTGGGCTTCATCCAGAACTGAGCTTTAAGTTTAAAGGATGTCAATTCCTGCTCTTTAGCTCCCCTTCTGGAAACATTCATCCAGTGGGCACACTCCACAATTTGTAGTCTGTGATTTTTGCAGGGATCAGTGGTTAGGACTTGGAGTTGTAAGGAACTTCTGAGAGGGTAGGGCACATTGTGCTAAACATATCTTAGCTTTCTTAGGTGTTTTTCATTATAACATTCTAATATGGATTTGAATTTAGTTTAGATTGTCTTCTCCAATGAGCTCTGATTCTTCCCTTCATTTCACGGTGTATCTTTGCATGAGTTCACTTGTAGTTAAATCTGTTAACAGCTGTCACTGTTAGCCTATACACCCAGGGTTCTGGTTTCATGGAGGTTGTAGTATTGCAAGACACCACAGTTGAACAAAATGAACAAAGTAGCCTATTTTTTAATAGCATCAATTGCAAGGTAAGAATCCATACAGAGATCAGTAATGGGATGTCAATTGCTAGGGTTTAGCTGCCAAAGACCTTTGTCACAATCTCCACTGCTCTAATGTTTAGATGGCCAAAATCTAATGCCGGTTAGCCTGAATTTTAAACTGACTGAAAATCTGAGAAATGAAGGTTTAGGGATATGCCAAGCACTCACTGGGCTTAATAAGATTTATGGCAGCATATACCATCAGCAATGCTTCTCTGTGGAGGCAAAATAGATGCTCCTCTGCAGAAAGCTGGTTATTAATAATAAAGTTCAGCATATGCAATTTAGTCTGCCTCAAAAAAGTCAAAAGACATTGCACCTTTTCTAGTTGCAAATATTAAGTGTCCTGGTTTGACAACCTGTGCTTCATAATGTAGTGAAAAAACCCATTATCACAAATGCTCATACTTATCATGTGCTGCAGGATCGAGAAACAGATAAGCAGGTTCCAAGGATGGTTACCCAGAAAGCCAATGAAACTAGACAAGGAAACACTGCCAGATCTGGAGGAGAATGACTGCTATACTGCTCCATTCAGCCAACAAAGGATCCATCAGTGAGTATTCCATCATATCTCAATTGCAAGATGAAAACTCTTCCTTCTGGATTCACCTTGGAAAGATTTCTTAGTTCACGTCTTAAGGGCTAGTGCCTTCATATTAGTCCTTTTTCACAAAAAGGGAGAGATAGTGAGTCTACATTTCTATTAAATAAAGGTCCAGCTCAAAGCTAAAGGAAATCAATGGGAGAGTTCCTTTTAATTCACTGGAATTTCAGTTACATCCTTAAAGGGGTCAAATGGCTATTTTCTGTCAGGTCAGAATTGCAGTTGTTCTTTTTCACTTAAAGATGTGATTAAAACTTCTTTTCTCAGCATTTCTATGTCTTTAGCATAATCAGAATTAGTCCTTCATCACTAATGATTGAAATACTGAAACTCGCATTTCATTCCTAGTTATGACTGTCGAACAAACAACTCTAAAGAAAACAGACAATGTCAATTTGATTGCATTTCTCTTTCACTTTTATGGAAGTAAAACTGCTTGAAAATGGTTGTGTTTAGACCTATCAGTGGCACTTTCTCAAGCATACCAATAGCACCAGTGTTGCACAAATGTCAGAAAAATCATTTGGCTGCAAGAAGCCTTTAGTCACTTGCAAAATGCAGAACAGAAAAAGCCCCACATAACTTTCAGAACTCGTATGGAATTTAAGGGGTGTCAAATTTTGGATGTCTTATGGGTAGTTACAGTGTTTGTGATATGGGAAACAATCATTGACTGAGAGCAAAAACAAAGAATAGGCAGCACTTATGAGGATACTAAAAGAAGACACAGAATAAATTACAGGTCGCTCAAAATTCTGAAATATATAGTTTTATTCAGGGGGAAGCCAGGTTGATAAAGCTCTGAAATACCTCATTTTGAATGAATAATTTCTCAGGGATTTGATTTAATAGCTGCAATAAGAATGAATAAAAGAAATCTCTGCCACAAATGGCATCTTTCCAAATACAGCAGAAAAACAAGAACAGGTGCAAAACTCCAGGGAAATTTCAATAGAAGTCTATTTGATACAGAGATGGGTCAGTTATTGTGCCCTGCAAGAGGAAGAGTAGGTGTA
Organism: Drymodes brunneopygia; assembly: GCA_013400955.1. NCBI lineage: Eukaryota > Metazoa > Chordata > Aves > Passeriformes > Petroicidae > Drymodes > Drymodes brunneopygia. The sequence continues at coordinate 6,275 of VZTZ01039504.1, read as the reverse complement.
AATTAGTTTGAGAATAGACCAGTGATACTAAAAAATTAATAAATTGGGATGTCAGCATTAATGTTTGTATTGCCAGTAATATTTACTGCTAACTTCCTTAAAATTAATGAACGTAGGAAAGGGGTTGGTGGTTTGTTTTAAAAGATTTTTTTGTGGCTGAAAGGAGAATTGACATATATGAACTAGAATTTTTTTTTCATTCTTCTGCCTCGCTCATGTTCGCATTGGTAAACTGGCAGGAGCAGTTTATTAAGTAGTTTTAGTTTCATTAACACTCCTGCTGTTGTTTGGCACTTCTTTTACACCACTGCAGACTTGGAAACTTTGCTCCCTGGCAGGCCTGACATTTTCTGCTTATCTTTCTGTGTGTAGTCTTCCTTTCCTTTTGTGTAGGGGTTTATAAATTGTTGTCTGAGCTGGCATCCTTCTCCCAAAAGATGCTGGCTCTGACAGCAGTGGTGTTCCTTATGATGCTTCAGCCTGTTTCCTGTGTCTGGCTTGTTTTGTTACGCTAGAATTTTGAATTACAATTACTTGTTCAGTATTTGTCTAGTGAGTTTCATCCGGGTTTATCAATTTTTAAGCCAGAGACCCACAATATTGTTTTAGGAATGTGAAGATAAATAATCACTAAAATCCTTGAGATGCTGAGAAGAAGAATTGCTGTCTACATTAATGTTATGATAATTTAGCTTGCATTTTTTTCAGTGATAAGAAAAGTCCATACATTGTCATATTTGGGACAGTTAAGGTTCTGCTAGAGTGCTCTTACCATACCATATTACCAATACAATGTAATTATACTGGAGACTGCCCAATTGTCATGGGTAGTTACTTGTGGAGTTCAGTCTTCCACAAGCACATAATCCTGTAGGCCAGAAGAACAGTGACAATCTCTTTCCTGCTCTTGGGCCTTTAGCTATGACTCTGCCTCCTCTTCCACCACACAGTTGTGCCAAAAATGATTCAGAGAGAACAGGTACAGGACAGGAGGGGTCCCAGTACCACACCAGTGCTCAGCTGCCTGACCTCAGTGTTAAGACTTTTCATTGAACATATTGAACATATTGAACATTTTTTGAGCAAAGAAAATGTTCCTAACTCATTCAGTTCTTGAAGTCCTCAGAGAATGCAGAACAAATGCAAGGCTTTCAGTCCTTTTGCACTGCATTAAGGTGGTAGCTGAAAAATGCCACTAGTGTCTGCTTTTTGTCACAACTTATGTACAGATTTTGAGTTTTTAGTTTATAGTAAAAGTCATAAACTTTTCCTGAAAATCTAGAATCCTAAGTGAGAGGAAGAGATGAGTGGAAAGTACATTCAACTGTTCTTTGAGAAATACCCACAGGAGCCTAAAATATATAATCAGTCTTTTAATTACACTAATGAGCAAGATGTACTTTTGGCAGTTGAAAATATTTTGGATTTCTGTGGTGTCATAAATCACTGTTTATCCAAGACATGCTTAATGACCATGAAGTAAATCACTCACAATTACAACCATCTTGGAAGCATAAAACTCCATATCCTTAGTTTTCAGATAAGATCTCCATGGCCTCACAGTAGATTTTGCCACCTACCCTACCTGGAGGCTGCCAGATTTCTTCCTTTTTTCCAGGTTTTATGTGCTTTTCATTTTCTGAAACATTATATCTTAAATATTCATATGAGCTTGGCTGTGTTTGATTTTGTCCAAATATTGCAATTTGGGTCTAAAATTCCTTATTTCTTTCTTTCTTCATAGCTTCAGATGTCTTTCATGTCATCAAAGAACAGGCAGTTTATCTTTTGTGATCTAGCCACAGTTTCCACACAGAGGGCTCCAGTCTGATACAGATTTTATAACATGATCTGAGTAGAGACTTTATTTGTGATAGCTTCTTTTAAAAGCACGGAAAGACAAATAACTAACAATACTTACAATTCAGTGTCTGGGGAGGAAAATATTTAAGAAAAAAAAAACAGACCAGACCTTATTTCCATAGGAATTAATATTTTAAAAATATTGATGTTCAATGTGTGTGTGCAATTTTTGTAGATCATATCAATAGTCTTTCTTTTTCTTTCTTGCATTTTTCTTTTCCATTCAGATGGAAAAAAGCCAGATGTGGGGAAATCTAGCTTTCCAAAAAATTAAGTTTGTTTTAAGAGGTGCAGCTAGCCATCTGTCCTCCCTCCAAAACAGGTAAAGAAGAAAACTTGAGAATGACATTTGTGAGATGTGCCTATAACTTTTGCAGTGTGGCTTTAGGTTTTCTTTTAAAGGGATTATGCCATACTTCATAGGGTATATCATAAAATTGTCAGTAAAAGAGAAGACCAAAATTCATCTTTTTTCTTAAGTAATAGGAAATCTCTTTTTGGAGGAAAGAAGTTCTGCCAAACGCTTTTTTTATAATTGTGTGGAATACAAAAAGATAATTTTCAAGATAGACTTCTGAGTAGTTGTCTCTTTTCTGCAGCCACAGCTTAGAAAAGGCCATGTTTATACCAAAGCATTTCTTCCGAAAATTATTGGTTACAGGAATGCACAATATGTGAAAAATATTTACTATCAGACATACTTAGTTGTTCTTCTACTATTCTTAGTTGTTTTATATAGTCAGCTGCTAGTCACTTGGGAATAGTAACAGTAGCAATTAGCTGCAGTGTCTTAGATAATGGTACACTAACTAGGAAAATATGTTAATTGTTGTTTAGAGATTTCAAACTCTATATTAGGAGCCATTTTCCCCTTTGTTTTTTCTTTCCAAGGCGATAAACTCTCTGATTAAATATTTACCTAATATATAATTGAATAATCACTTAAAATAAATATTTATTACTAAGCAAAAATAAGATTAAAAATTTACCTAATTAGGAGGACTAGGATAGTAATTGATCAATTAAGCAAAAATGGCCCTGCATATCAGAGGTTAATGGAGTGATTCTCATTTGTATTATGTCCCCTTGTGGTACATGAGTCTTGTATTTTTTCCAGATTTCCAGGATATGTGTCTCTCAGGGTGGAGCTACTTTTCAAGCTTTTTCTGGTGTTCAAATTGATCTTTACAAACCCCATCTCTACCAAGACAATTCATGTCCATGTTCCACTCAACCTCCTCACCCNTTCCCCTGAGCCTCCTCACCCCAAAATCGTGGAGAGATCAGGGAGCTGCTGCAATTGGAGACATGACACAGGGCTGCAGAGACACTTACTTGTTTTGAACCAGGATGGTCGTTCGGGTGTTTGAATACATCTGCAGTATAATAACTACACATTTGTAAATGGCTTTTATAAATGGGGAATCACAGTTTTGTAAACCCTGCTCTCAGACAAATCTTTGTGCTACCAAACTTGGACATGCCCTGCAATGGGTTTTTTTAGTTCTCTCTGATTCTGGAAGTTTTAATTGCCTGAGAAATAGAATGAAGCAGGGCATCCCTGAAAAATACATAAGGCTCCTTCTATCTCAGGTGAATACTTCTGAGTGAACCAATTTAAATTAAGAAGTGATCTGGGGGGAAGACTGATCTGGGGGAAGGGCACAGGAAGGTGGAGGAGAGATTCAGCACTTTCATGACTCTCTGTTTTACTTTGACAATTTTGAGGCTGTAGTGCCAAATTGGAAACAGAGAGGGCCACTGCAACATTCTTCATTCCAAAGTGACCCTGTTTTAGGCATATGATATGAAAATCCCCCCTTAACCATTAATAAAAATGTCCTTTTATATAAACAAGACAGTAAGCTGCAGCCTTAGAAGTCAAGCAAAATGAAAATTATCAAGTGCTAATAACATACCCATTTTCCAACAAATGAAGTAGAGAAGTGTGTGATGATATTCTCAGGGGATTACTGCAGGCTCATCTTGTTGCTGCTACTGCAGCTGGTGATTTACTTTCTCTATGTTAAATGAGTTAAAAACCTGCTGTTACCTCAGCCAACAACAGGTTAGCTGTTGGCTCAGTGATTTACCATGGAGTACAGAAGGCTGGGCATTTTTGCTGTGCCAAAGAATACACTATTCACATAGAGATCCCTTCTTCCAACAACCTCTGTGCTCTTAGTTTTTACTGCTTCTAGCAGAAGGTACTTTTAGATACGGTGAATGTCAGACATGAAATGTTTCAGTGTCTGAAACCCCATGGTGCAAAGATACAGGTGGATCTGTGCATGCATCAATCCTCCCTTCACAGCTTTGTCACCAGACCACAGGTGTTCAGATTTCAGCTTGTTTATCTTGCCAGTAAAGCAGAAAATACCCTTTTCCTACCTTTTGCTTTCCCAAGATATACAAAGTAAAATAAAGCAAGAAAAGTAAACTAACTTTTTTTCAAATGTGTTTTCAAAGATTCAAGAGCTAAATTTACCCTTTAGGGGTTTGTACAACCTGCAAAATTATCAAAGAGAATGTATGAACAGGATTTCATTGGTAATTTTTTCTTGGTTGAATTTGCACTAATTTGAGGCCTTTCTTTAGACAACAGTTAGCTTTGCTGTGCTTTGCTGTCCACGGAAAGATGGTTTGAAATTTCCAGTTCAGAGTCTAGATAGTTTCAAAGCAATTATCCTTCACTGACTCTTCATGTCTCTTACAGCATAAATGTAAGAGCAATATTTCCAGAATGACATTTTTAAAAGGGACTTAAATTAAGGATCATCTCTGGAACCTTTCCTTTCAAAAGTACTCTCATTATCTTCATTGGAATTTTCCTTTTGAGTATGGAAAGCTCACACAAATAAGACTTACAGGACCAAGTTAATGGTCATAGCTGTTGTGGAACAAATCACCGGCTTTATCTACCTATGCACTAACTTCACAGGTAATAAAAATTATAATGTATTAATCATTACTTACTTTTTGTCTTACAAATGAGGCGACAAAGCGATCAAAACCTTCAGTGAAAAGTCTCATAAATAAAGCCTAAACTCTTACTGAGCCTAAAAACAAGCTGTTTTGCTCTTATGAATATTCAAATCCTTGTGCATATTGAAAATCTACCAAGGGCAGCAGTAATAGAACAGCTGAGGAAATTCTTCCACCTAAAAGCAACAAAGGCTAAAAAACTTACTAGAAAGCCTCTGCTTTATACAGTTTATAGCTCAGTAATGCCTGATAAATTTTTATGTGTACCTAGTTTGAAAATGTCATCAGTTCTGGCCCCTGTGAACTGAAATTTGAAGTGTGAGATTCTTCACAGACTGAGAAAATCTTTCTCCTCTGAATTCTTCATTGGATGTTGTAGAATATGGAATAGCATTGAGGGTTATTCTGTGAATATGGATTCACCACCCACATTCAGAAACAAGACAAGCTGAAGAACAAAAATTTGGGGGGAAGAAATGTCCATAAAGCATGGGAGGGAGGGGTGGTGGTTGAAAGGGGTAAGTCCTACACTGAGCTGCCTGATTCTCACCTGACAAGAACAACTTCTGTGATTTTTGAGATAAATTGAAACCTCCCTGGCATTGTCCTAATTTATGTCAACGTCTAACTGGGATGTTGTAACACATAGATACAACCGCCTGAGATATTCTCAGCCTTTCAATGCCTTCCACTCATGTCTGCTTCTTTTTGTTTCCTGTGCCAGAGGTCCTTGCCCCCTTGATTATGGTGATGCTGCTCTTTCTGGGTCTACTCTACGGGCAATTTCATAGAAAAGAACTGAGTATTTGAGCTAAGCAAATGAAAAAACTCCTATGATTTTTATGTTCAAATATAAGTGAGGATTATTTTTTAAACCTTACCACATGCAATTCTATCCCAAAATAATGATATTGTTAGGGATGATCCAGAACAGCCAGAGGACTCATTTTTGGCACTCCTTTTCCACCTTTGCTGAACTCTAGCATCTCTTCTTCATCCATGTCTTCATGAATAACTTTGAAAAACACTCAAGGGCGTGTTTTTGGCCCACTCTCATCATGGTGAGTTCTTCCTCTCCTTTTCCCCTCCTGCCTTCAGATGCCTTTTACTGGCACAAGACTGGGCAGGGCAGAACCTCTGCAGCTTATATTCTCACAGGTGTTTTAGGACTGCTTCAGCTAGCTCTGGAATAGGCAGAGTTCTTCATGGCAGTTGTTATACTGGAGCATTTACGTCTGCTTCACAGACACATCTGGTTATTTCTTCTTACCCATGTGTGATCAAAAGCTATAACAACACTATTGCTAAGTTTGCAAATGAATGCAAATGACTAAAGTGTTTGTTTAAACAAGTGATTATTTCCTTGTTTTTTAGAGTTTGTGTAATCCTTGATTTTTGCCCTTTTGCATTCATGACTCATGAAAATC
>VZTZ01039483.1:0-11134 GCA_013400955.1 Drymodes brunneopygia | reverse complement strand
GTCCAGCTCTGCGTTGCGTTCCTCCAGCAGCCCATCCCCACCCTCCCGCCTTCCCCGGGCCGCGATAACGCGCACTCCAAGCGGGCCGGGCGCGGGACAGTGACCCTGCCTCTCTTCCCTCTTGCCCTAGGTGTTTGCAAGGGGAGCGTGCTGCCCGGGCCGGGGGCTGCCATGCTGCTGGCCCCCGTGGCAGGGAGATAGCAGCCATGGTGGCCTGAGGGCGCCGGCCCCGCGCGCGGACATGGCCTTCGCCCAGTCCCACATCATGGCAGCCAGGAGGCACCAGCACAGCCGCCTCATCATCGAGGTGGACGAGTACAGCTCCAACCCCACGCAGGCTTTCACCTTCTACAACATCAACCAGGGACGTTTCCAGCCCCCGCACGTGCAAATGTAAGTGTTGGCGGTGTTGTTCTTCTGATGGCTTTTTCCCGGTGTTAGGAAATCAAAGCTCGGACGGGGTTAGAGGGTTGGGGGTCGTTTATTTTGGTATTTATTAGGATCCCATTCCATGGCTTCTGCCGTCCAGGTGGAACGCGTTGCAAAGGCCCTGACACCCCAGTCAAGCACACAATTAAAGCCCTTACTCATTAGCATATCTAACAAGAGGGCCAAATAAGGGGCTGGGCTGGGATAACTTCTACTTTACAGAATCTGTCCTGCTGGGGGACCTTGAGTTCTCACAGCAATAGAATGTTTGGTCTCCTATCTCTACGTAGTTTTTAGAGTGTTTGGTCTCCTGGCCTACTGGACAGCAAGAAACCAGGCTAAAGTATCACACCTAAAGCACCACAAGTGTGTATGCTAATACTTGTGAATGTAGTGAACTGTGTAAGAGGTATTTAAGAGAAAAGGCAAAAAAATCCTTCAGGTATCACTTCCTCCGGCGGAATCGTTGGTGCCGTGTCGATGGAACGGCCAGAAAGAATTCAAAGAATTTTGCTGCCTTTCTAATAATAATTACTGTAACGGCACACAATCAGTCCTTTTGGAAAGCATTTTGTAAAAAGATGGGGGGAAGGATTTAAGTGCAATACATAGTCCTGAAAAAGAGAAATAAAAAGCAAGCAGTGGCAATAAAAACACGAGGTGCTACAAGGACGATGCTTTCTGCAATCTTAATAATGTTTCTTTGCTTTGTGCCTTTGCATGTTGATGTACACAGCTGCTGGAAATACCAAGCCTGGATCTGTGCAGCACACATTCTGTTGGGTTGGTTACACTACAGCTGCATAGCAGGGAAAAATGATATCAGTACATAAAATTCTGTGGGCGCCCATCCGACAACTTCCTCTCCTACCAACGTGCCGAAAGTGCCAAGTGCTTAAAGAGTAATTAAAATAATGTGTTTGTTTCTGACTTCTTATATAATGACAACATCAGTAAAATTAACTGCTCTAGATGATTTACTTGTAACGTAAAGTGGAGAATTATAATTACGAAATGAAACCTGCCGTAAAGTTTAAAGCCACAAGGAAGAGCAAAACAGCAGAGCTATTACAAATAAATTAAATATAAAATTCTACTGTAAAATATTTTTATAGGGAATAAAAATGCCTGCACCGTTTTATTGTGTTTATTAAAGAGAGAAGCAGCCTTATCTTTAGATCTGATGGCTGGTTTTCAATTTTTAAAGGGAACCCTTTTCCTTTAGGAAGACTGAACAAATTGTCAGCTAGTTTAGATTTTTGGCATTTAACACTGTTTGATAACTTAAAAACGTAGGTCATGATTTCTGCAGTTAGAATTCACATTTCACATTTCAGCCCTTGTGACTGGCTGAACGCTGTGAGTCTATTTAGTGAATGCTTCTTTGGCATAAATTAGATTATATAAGAAAAAGCCCTGATGACTAACGTGTATCAGGATGGTGAGCAAGCACTCATTTTTTGGGGGCAGTGTATTATGGGCTGTGTTGGGATTTCTTAGATCCTCCTGCAATGCAAACAGCAAAATGAGTTGAGTGTTAGCACTGGGAAACATCTTTTGTTTATAGAGCTGGCAAATGGTAGAAAAAAGCACAAACAAACAAATGTGGGTTCAGAAACACTCTTACAAATGAAAATGCCAAGTGCAGGTTGCCTGATTTGTGGAGGCTTAGCCATTCTTTGTGAATATTCAGACAGCTCCTGAGCACTCAGGAATTTGTTTCCTGGTCTTAAAAGCTGAATGTTTTTTACTGGGCTGAAAATAAGTTATTTATTAGTATTCTCTTGGTTCTCAACAATATGCTGTTTAAACTTCTAACCAGTAAGAAATCATGGCACTGGAGGCTTAGACAGCCAGCTACATCATAGAAAACCAGCACCTAGGCAAGGAGTTTAAAATAAGCTATCCTTAGAAAATAGTTCCTCAGAAGAGTTTAGCAATCTCTCATGAATGATTAATACCATTGAGGGAGCCTGTGCAAACAGAAAAACAGGCCAAATCAACTGAAACATGTCCCACAACCTGACCCACGCTTTCTCTTTGTGCAGAAATAGTAAATAACGTTTCTGAACACCAGCAGGATTGCTTTTTCTTCCCTACCAGTGAATAGAATGGCAACAAAGAAGGGAAAAGTAGACATAAAAAGGGTGACAAAAGCACCTTTTATTCCCCATGATTGTTGTGGGTGAAATCTTAAGCCCTGCTCCTGTGCATGTGAGATTTGTCCTTCACTTCAGGGAGGTGATGGCTTTGTGCCTGGCTCAAATCACCTCCAGTGGTGATGCCGCAGGAAATCACAAATATTCCATGTGGAGCTGGGAACATCTGAGCTGCTTTAACCACGGGGGTGTGTGCTCCTTTTCTTCTGGAGTCAGGCTCTGGGTGCTCTGTGCAGGTTTGGGTTTCTTAATTCACATTTTACCTCCCAGAACACACTGCCAGCCCTTTCTGGACCTGTCCTGGCATCCCTGGGCTTGTGAGATGGCTGGGCTGCCTCTGGCAAGAAGGGTGAAAAATTCTGCCAGTGCTTTCAAGTCCATCAGTCACTTCTGGAAAGTGCCTGTCTGGCTTCTTCATGAAGCACTGAAATCCTGTGTATAACCCAAGATCTAGAGGTGTTTTTGCTGAGATCTTCATGAAACACCAAAATCCAGTTTATAACCTAAGCTCTAGAAGTGTTCCTGCACTGAGATCTTCATGAAGCACAAAAATCCAGTGTATAACCTAACCCCTAGAAGTGTTTGTGCTCTGAGATCTTCATGAAGCCCTGAAATCCAGTGTCTAACCTAAGCTCTAGAAGTGTTGCTGCACTGAGATCTTCATGAAGCCCTAAAATCCAGTGTCTAACTCAACCTCTAGGAGTGTTTTTGCTCTGAGATCCTCATGAAGCACCAAATTCCAGTGTATAACCCAATCCCTAGAAGTGTTTTTGCTCTGAGATCTTCATGAAGCCCTGAAATCCAGTGTCTAACCTAACCCCTAGAAGTGTTTGTGCTCTGAGATCTTCATGAAACACCAACATCCAGTGTATAACCTAAGCTCTGGAAGTATTTTTGCTCTGAGATCTTCATGAAGTCCCAAAATCCAGTGTCTAACCCAACCTCTAGAAGTATTTTTGATCTGAGATCTCCATGAAACCCTGAAATCCAGTGTATAACCCAACCCCTAGAAGTGTTTCTGCTCTGAGATCTTCCAACTTCGCCTTTCAGTTTCCCTGCAAGTTTTCCTACTGACGACCTAAAGAAAAACAAAAGCATTTGCACAAAAATAATCAGCAGATCTGTATTCCTGTGCTCACGCTGCAAGCTGTGCACTGGGTGTTGGTGTGACAGCTGCTGTGGGAATGTGTTACACAAGGAGATGGGGACTGAGCCTTCAGAAATTATTTCCAGTAATGCAACTTGGATGTGTTTGTGAAACTTGACATATGCTTTTACCTATATATGGTCTCAGTGTGTGCATGTCACTTCAACATGAGAAATCTGCATCTCATTTATTTGAGGTTTGTGGGGTTTTTTTTTTTGGTTTTTTTTTTGGTTTTTTTTTTTTTTTTTTTTTTGGGGTTTTTTGGTTTTTTTTTTTTTTTTTTTTTTGGGGTTTTTTGGTTTTTTTTTTTTTTTTTTTTTTGGTTTTTTTGGTTTTTTTTTTTTTGTTTTTTTTTTTTGTATTCATGCCCTTTTCCCCACGAAAAATCTCTGGCCTGTTGCAGAGAATTTTAAAAGTTACCCACACCTCAGCAAGCAGGAAAATGCTGTCCACACCTTGCCCATCCCCACCCAAAGCTTGTGCATTTTGTGCTGCATGGGGTTGCCATGGTAAGTCTGCTGTTCTTTCCATACATCTTCCCATGTGGAATGCACATTTCTCCCTCTAACACCCAGCTTGCTGCTGGGCTGGGATTTAAAAGGTTTCTGAAGGAGCAGCTTTAAAGGCTGCCCTGCCATGAAAAGGCAAAAAAAAGGTGTTTTAGGGCAGTCCCTATCCTTGTTTGCCAAGGCAGTGTCCATGATTTAAATCTGGCTTAGCAATGCCACCTGTAACTCACTTTGGGAAGTGCTGGGCAGGCAGAGCAATAATTCACTTTGCTGGGCTGGTGTTTAATCCTTTTATCTTGAGCAGCTCCAGTGGTGGCCAAGGCCAGCCCCTCATCATTTCTATCCAACCCTCCCTGCTCATTTTGTGAAATTTTGCATTTTCCTTCCCACAGCTCCCACCTGGGAGCAAATCCTCTTCTTCCTACGTAGGAAAGATGGGTTCAAAATGATGGGTCCATACTCTGGTTTTGTAGTTATGTTGTAGGAAATGCTAAGGCCTTTTTCTTAGGTCCTGGAATATTGAAATATTGCATTTCATCATGAATATTGCAAATAAGTATAAAATTCTACTGTATTTTTATAGGGAATAAAAATGATGAGGTCAGCCCCTCATCATTTCTATCCAACCCTCCCTGCTCATTTTGTGAAATTTTGCATTTTCCTTCCCACAGCTCCCACCTGGGGGCAAATCCTCCCTGCCCAGCCTGAGCCCACCCACATTTCTGCTGCCTCCCCTGCCCTGCACAGAGGAATTTTTAACATCTGGGCTCTTTTCCCTCACCTGCCCTTCCCCACCTGCCCTACCCCAGCTGTTTCCAAGCACTGCCCTCTTTCCCACCCAAATTTTGGAGTTCCCACCACATCCTTGCTTTTTTTGTGGCCTGGAGTTCACCAGGCAGGGTTTGATCCCAGCTGGGTTTGCTCCTCAGCTCATCTTGAGCTCCTTTCTGCTCAAAACCTGGAGCTTCAGAAAGAAAACCCTCAGGTGTTTGTACTGAAAGGCTGCTCCTCCAGTTTTGCTGTAAAAAAACCGCCAACATTTCTTCTTCCTGTATAGGAAAGATGGGTTCAAAATAATTGGTTCATACTCTGGTTTTGTAGTTATGTTGTAGGAAATGCTAAGGCCTTTTTCTTAGGTCCTGGAATATTGAAATATTGCATTTCATCATGAATATTGCAAATCAATTAAGTATAAAATTCTACTGTAAAATATTTTTATAGGGAATAAAAACGCCTGCACCGTTTTATTGTGTTTATTAAAGAGAGAAGCAGCCTTATCTTTAGATCTGATGGCTGGTTTCAATTTTTAAAGGGAACCCTTTTCCTTTAGGAAGACTGAACAAATTGTCAGCTAGTTCAGATTTTTGGCATTTAACACTGTTTGATAACTTAAAAACATAGGTCATGATTTCTGCAGTTAACTCAGCCCTTTGAAATATTCAGCCATTGAAATATTAAACAGGATTTCAATGTTTTAGATTTGTTCCTCACCCTCTCACTAATCCTGTGAAGTTGTCAAAACCACCTCAGTTTATCTGCCTCTAAATCTCATGGAATTTTTTTGCCACAGAGAAAAGGTTGAGTGATTAAAGAATATCTTCTGCCTTTTAAGCAATAAAATGCTTTTTGTAAATTTACCTAGGAAACAGAAGTAGCATTATTAACAGCAAAGATCTCTATATTTTTTCCCCCTGAGTTTGTTTATGTAAAAATAAGTTCCTGAATTGAAGCACAACCAGCAAGGGACAGAAATATGTACTGTGTACTGCAGCAGCAAAAAAAACTAATTTTATTTGTGCCTTCAAAAGAAATGTTGTAAAAGCAAAATAGTCCATAACAATTCTGTATTTCTCTCTGGTTTCCAGTGACATCAATGTAACTCTTGCACCTCTGGCTTTTTGATTTTTATCCCACCCAAAGTGGAGGAGCAGATCCAGTGTAGCTGCATAGAGATGGATTTGATTCTGTGTATTCAGATAAAATATGGATTGAGGTTAAAAAGATTGATTTGAGCATGAGGATTCCTCCTCTGGCAGAGAGGTGTTCTCTGATTTCCTCTGGTAAATTGTGGGGCTCATCAAACTGGGTCAGATCTTTTTGTTCCTTCAGTTTTGGGGGCAGAGATTGGATGCTGAGCAGTGCATCCCTCACCCCTCTCAGCCTCTGATCCCTTTAATTGTAATTAAACCCAGAAAAGTCTTCACTTTGTCCTGACAATAAGCCAGGCTTTAGTGCACATTTACAGCTTTTAGCAGAGTTCTTATGTTGCTTTGCATTAACACACTGAAACATATCTCCAAAATGTGTTAATTAAATTTGCTGAAATTGAGGAACTTGCAGAAAAGAAGTTATAATTAGTTAAAAAAAAAAAAAAAAGCATTTAAATGTATTAATGTATCTAAAATAAATCTTTTTCCCTGTGTACAGTGTAATCATATTTAAACAATGAAATGGGATAGGAGTATTCCTTTGAAAGTGGCAATGCCTTTGATTTATTTGTAAGCATTTGTGTCAGAGTTACTGCCACAGTCCAATCTCTTTTCCTTAATCTCTTTAAATTAATCTACCCACCCAACAAACACCGCAAATGTTGTGATGTGAACATCAAGAATTTTTACACCTCCCATTAGCGTTGGGTTTGTTTCAATAAATCCTTCCATCAGGCAGATTTAGAAGTCTGTGTAATCCTTTGCAAAGGTAAAAAAGTGGCATTAGAATTGCAAAGCAGGCACTGAGGAGCACGTAAATACTTTATAACCTTGTTGTGATGCCTCTCCTGCAGGGTTGATCCAGTGCCCCACGATGCTCCAAAGCCTCCAGGATACACAAGATTTGTCTGCATTTCTGATACTCACTCAAGAACTGATCCCATCCAAATGCCATATGGAGATGTGTTAATACATGCTGGTGATTTCACTGAGCTGGGGCTCCCCAGTGAAGTGAAAAAATTCAACGAGTGGCTAGGTAGGTATTGAAATCTGTGTGGATTCAACAGTAAATTTGTTTACTGATTGTATCTGCCCCCTTCTGCCTGGCAGTTAAAAACCATCCCACCCCCAGAGATCATGAATATTAATTGCACTTTTACATTTGAATGGCAGCGAGCAGGAATCGGATTTTTTTTTTTTCTTTTTCCCCCCTTCGTTTCGACAAATATTTTTGCATTTCTCCAACTGAGCAAATAGGATTTGTGAGACTATTCATCTGTTCTGCCTTCACACTCTCAAGTGTACATTAAGCAACTTCTTGGTGCTAGCAACAATTGAAACCAGTAGGCCTTTAATGATTTACATAAAACCCTTTCCAAACATTGCTGCGGCTCTGCTGCCTCCCCCCAAAAAGTTGTGACTGGAAACATTTTGCCTGTTGAACCCCAGAGGGCTCGTAGGTTTGGGGTTTTTAAATATCTGAGGCTCAGCTGCAGCACAGAGCTGAATTCTGAACAAAGCAAAGCCCGTGCTTGCTGCTTTGGCTGTGGCAGACCAGATGTAGGTGCCTTCTGCAAGGCAACTGTTGGCACTGGTGACTGAAATTCTGTTCCACTGGGCAAGGGAGGGATGATTTACATGTGCTTCTGCAGTGCTCTGTGCATGCTCAAAAATAAAAATGACAGGGAAAATTGGAAAGCAGGCGCTGCATCCAGACAAAAGCCCCTCGTCGGTGCTGCTCCTGCATTGCAGAGACCTTAATTCTGAATAAAAGGGGATTCTGGATTGTGAGACTTCGTTAATATAAAAAAAAAAAAGGTGAGAGGGAGTGAAGGAGTTGGAGAGAGAAAGGACACAGTTTAAGGGGAATGGATTTCAACTTTTTGTGGTGGTTTTCTTTCTTGTCGTTGGTATTTTTGCATTTTTTTTCCTGTATTTTTTTTCTTGCTACACATTGCAGCATTCTGCACTGGGAAGGCACAGAGCAGACAGATGCATGTAGGCTGAAAGGGAATTTAAAAAGGAAAGCCAGGACTTCACAATTTCAACAAATATTTACTAGCAAGGCTGAAAAAATATTTATTTGAGCTCAGAAACCCAATGATAAGCCCTTACATGGACCAATTGTTTTGTTCTGTGGCTCTGAAGGCAGGAAGAGCACGTGGAAGGTCATTCATTGATACAGAGCCATCAACTCTGTGTCTGCACCCTGATGGAACAGGTTGGTTATAAACCAACAAATTCTGACCCTGTTTTGCAGGTCTCCATCATGTATGATAGTAATGTGCTGAAAACAGCATTTACAAATTATTCAAACCATATGGTTGCCCCTCTGAAATAATCCTGATTTTGTTTATCTGCTGGTGTGGGAAGGGAGGTGCTTTGGGATGCTGCTGGTGAGCAAGGATGGGGCTGGGCACAGTTCCTGTCTCCAGCTCTCCATCTGCCTCCCTGCTGCTCACAGCTGGACAGGGCTCTGGGGTCTGAAATTTCCCAAGGCATTTCTGTGGTGTTCTCTTCATCATTTTTATTCCAAAAAAAAACCAAAAAAAGGCTTAATTTGGTGACTTTTCAGGCACGCTTCCAATTTCATGGCAGCGTGCACTCAGGAAAAGGTGATCTTGGTGGTTGGAGTTGTTGTGTTTTTGCAAGAGCATCTTTGAGACACAGAAATTCAGCAAGATCTGACACCTGACTGGTGATGAGTTGTAAAGGACAGAACCCAAAGAGGAGGCTGCAGAAGTTGTTTCCCCACAGCTCCCCAGGGTTCCTAAGGCTGAAGGGAGGTTCTGGGTCCCTCAGGCACTGCCTGAACCCCTTTGAAACCCCAGTTCAGTTGGGTGTAAAATGGGCATAACCCCTGAATTGTAAAAAAACCTCTGTGTTTTTTTCAGGTAGCTCAAAATCCTTCCGTAGAGCTGTGGAATCATAAATCATTTCTCTTACTGGAGAATATTTCTAGAGGTCACCAGTTCTAATGGTTCCTTTCAAACAGGAGTGGGTTCACTTGGAACAGTTTTTCACTCAGAACCCTAAATAATCCTGATTTTGTTTATCTGCTGGTGTGGGAAGGGAGGTGCTTTGGGATGCTGCTGGTGAGCAAGGATGGGGCTGGGCACAGTTCCTGTCTCCAGCTCTCCATCTGCCTCCCTGCTGCTCACAGCTGGACAGGGCTCTGGGGGCTGAAATTTCCCAAGGCATTTCTGTGATGTTCTCTTCATCATTTTTATTCCAAAAAAAACCAAAAAAAGGCTTAATTTTGTGACTTTTCAGGCATGCTTCCAATTTCATGGCAGCGTGCACTCGGGAAAAGGTGATCCTGGTGGTTGGAGTTGTGTTTTTGCAAGAGCATCTTTGAGGTACAGAAAGTTAGCAAGTTAAAAGGTTTCTGTTTAGTTTCTTGGCAATTTGAAATAAAGATTTAACTGAAATAGTTAATAAAGTTTTTGTTTGTCTGTTTGAAACGAGCAGTTTATCAACTCTTGGATATCTTGTGTGGCAAAATCCTCATTAAATGGCAGAATGGTTAAAAGTGTTCCCATTGTGAGGGGATTGCAGAAGGTTTTGCTGTTTGTCCATTTTTTTGTTGAGGCATTAGTCTTCAACAGTTCTGATTTTCCCAGACAGCTGCTTCCAGTATCTTCCATAATTTTGCAACTCCACAGCCAACCCAAACCTGTTCCTTCTTCCTGAATATTCTCCTGGTTCATTGAGAGAGCAACTGCCAGACTCTGGCCCTGCCTTTTCCTCCAGTGCCATTCTTCCTTGCTGCTGCCAGATCTCCCAGTTTATTCCTTCATGCACAGGGAATTCTCTTTCCCCCTTATTTTGTTCTTTGCCCAATCCATGTCTCCTGCTGTCATTAGATTCCGACTTTGCCTTGGAATCAACACCAGGTTTGGAACTCCTTCCCTTGATCTCAGCTTCCCCCCCAGCACGAGGTACAAATCCCCCTCCTGCTTTTGCTGCGTGTCTTTATGTGCAGCACTGATTCCTACCTTTCACTTTGCTGTTTTGACAAATCCTCTGGGGTCTGTGGCACTCTGCTCTGTCTCTGTTTTATCTCCCCAGATGAACTCGCCCTTCAGGCAAGCTCCGATTTTTATCTTCATGCCTGATGTAAAACTCCTGTGCCTGTCAGATGGAAAATTTATCTGACATTCCCATCATTAACTTCCAGGGACCTTATGGTTCTACCAAGCACATGCTCAAGTGTTGTGCTGATAGAGGCACATTGGCTGCATGAGTCATCCCCTAAAATCTGTGTTTTTCTGGCTGTCCCCGTGCTCCCAGGGAGGATATCCCAGCTTGGATCACACCACTCACCATCCCAGGATTGCCCCTCTTTTGGCTGCCCTTTACTCACCAAGTTTTATCCTTCTGACCCCTAAAAGCTCTCTGCTTCATTTCAGTTTGTTCTTTCTGGTAATTGTTTTCTCTCATGTGGTTTTTTTTTTCTCCAAGCCCTTTCTCAGGGAGAGAGCTGAGGTTTCACCAGGGCTGGGTTGGTCTCTGGCTCTGTGGAAGAGATAAAATCTTGGTGATCACTGGATGTGCTTTATTTTCTCAGCCTTCTCTGGTAGGCAGCCCAGCATTCATTTTAATTTCATATATATTTATTTTTCTTCTCTGAGTTTTTTTTAAATTGCCTTTTGGATCTGTGCAAAGTTTGAGCATGGACACATTTTTGCATCAGAGTTCCAGATTATGATGGGGATGGTGAGATTTTAACTGTGCTTGCTCTGAACCTGTCATCTCCTGGGTTCATTTGGTATTTCCTAATCCTGGAAGAGGCAAGTGAACAATTTCTCTTTCTTCATTCTGCTGAAGAATTTTTAGGCTCTTTCTGTATCTGCCCTCAAGACATTTTCCAGGCTGAAGATTGTTCAGAAGTCCTTAAATGCCTTTTTTCATCTGTGTCACTCCTCGTACCTCTTTGTTCCACATCCTTTTAAAAAGAGT
>VZTZ01039456.1:499851-641098 GCA_013400955.1 Drymodes brunneopygia | reverse complement strand
GAAGAGAAGAGAAGAGAAGACGAATTGTCTGATACTGTTAGCAACAAGTTCCACTGACAGCTACAGTTATTCTGACTTTGAGAAATGTGAAACGCAACCAGGCAATAGGAAATTTGCATCTGTTGTTTTGTAGCATAAATGAAAAGAATTAAAAAGAAAAACCAGTCCAAACTCCTACACTCCTCTGCACGCAAAACCAGGTGAGCCTACGCCAATTCTTTCTAGCGTGTGTGTTGAGACTTGGCTGATGTTGCATTCCACAAATAATTTCTCTTCCCTGTGCCTGCAAGACATTTTGGAAATTGTCTTGTAGGAAATAGAACACAATCCAACATTTCAATTAAAATAATTATTCAAAATGAGCAAATCCTGAGATACTTCTATTGTTTCTTGCTTAAATGGTGCCATTTAAACTTTCAGAGACAAGCTTTGTTTATAGATCAGTGCAGTTCTAAGGAAATCCTGCGTCTCACTTGCTTCTCCTAACGATCACAAAACCCCCTCTAAGGCCTCCTTGTAAGGGGACATTTTTAATATGTACAGGTAAGGATCTTATTGCACATTGAGGAAAATGTTCCTAATAAAACATAAATTACAGGTCCACAAATATTGGGCAGGACAGCACATAAAATTATTCTATTGCTTGCATGGAACAATTTGCCTTCTCCCTTTCTAATGCTTTAATATTAATTAAGCATCTTGCTAACCTTTTTACATGCTTAACTTTAGTTTCTCTATTAATACATAGGAAAAAAAAGAAAAATATGAGAGATCATTTTGCTCTGTCTTTATTCGGACTGAGAAAAAACAGGGTTCATGAGAACAGCACCTATAAACAAATAGCCTTTTTAAATTACAAATAGCTATTAAGTCTCATTTCTTATGCAAGATCATTCTCAGAGAGAATCTGGTCTGGTGTTACAAGACTGTGCTTTCTAAGCTCTACTAGATTTTGTGAGTATATGCATCACAGCTTTGCTGAGGCAAGTTCTATTCTTTGACTGTAAATGTCTCCCCTGTGGCTCAGCCCTTTCCTGTTGCTTTCATGAAAATGAGAAATAGTCCTTGATCACAGAGTTCCCAGGTTTTTCCTCACATTGACAAAGGAGATTGTTGTTAGCCTGCTGGCAAGTTGTTTTGAACCATACCAAAGCAATGGGATTCAAGTGAATATTCTCATGCATGGGGAAGAGGTTTGTTAATCCTCACTGGAAGCATCGCGGACACGGAGACGGGAACATGCGAGAGAGGCCAAGGGCGGCGGTGCACTAAACACAGAGCTTTGGGCAGTTTCTCAACTTTTCCCACTCGTGACCTCACTTCCCAGTGCACTTCCAGGCTCATGACCCCACTTCTGATTGCCAGCCCTACTCCTGCAATCAACTTCCCGTCAAGCCACCTCTCAAGTACCGTGACCTCTTGTTTGTAAAGCGGTATTCCAAGAGTCTGGTAAAGAGGGAACTCCCTTGTGATTCCCTCAGCACAGATGCTGCCAGCAAACCACAGAGATCTCAGGCTGCCTGCTCTGTATTTCCTCACACCAGGATTGGAGGCATTTAAACCCAAGATTTTGTCTGCGAGAATAATTGTCTTGTCATTATGTATTCCTGTCCTTTAAACTATAGAAATAAGAAGTTTAAAGCCTCAAAATACAAGAAGGCCAAGATGTCTCACCCTGGCCAGCCTGGTCACCCAGCCTGTGATCTCTCAGGATCAAAGGCACTATTCCACTGACCACCCAGACCTCCATGGATGAGTACAGCCACAAAGAGGATGTGAAACCACACCTTGCCATGACTCTTTCACAGTCAGTTCACCCGCAATTTGCAGTGTTCCTTGGGTTACTGATAGAGGGAAGGGGAAACTAAGCCACCCTGGTAAACCTCCCTTCATTTTTGTCCTTCCTCATAAAACAATGCCTCAGCTCCTGACTCCGTGACCATTCATCTCTGGCTTTCTCCCATTTTACCATTGAAGTTTGAGAGTTTTCAATCACAAGAACTTTCTCAGAGGTGGTCTTTAAAGGAGAATATACATCTAATCACAGAAGAGCTACAGACCCATGTTACGATTAGGGACTGAAACTGATGCCTAATCAGCCTCATATATGCTCTCCTCTTCTTGGTATCTCCTCTTCTGAACTGCCCAAAATGTTTCATTTGTCAGACTGCAGATGTCACTGCAGATTGGTAGAATCCCACAAGGATCCACATTCAGTTCTCCATGGAAGATCCACACAGGCCAGTTTAAGGTACATGCATGCAGGTCCACTAAAACAACAGAGGGGAAAATACATCCTACAAAATGTTTTCCTTTAATCACAACCATTTTCTTACAGTGTGTTGGTACATCTGCCACACATTAAAAATGCCATCTCTGACTGCAACAACCATATAGGGAATCTTGGATTCAACTGAAAATTTCAGATGCCTTTTAGTAGTAATGCCACATGACTCCCTCTCCCTGACCCTGTTTTTCTGAACATGGGGGGAGATCTTCACTCCTATGCACAAATAAAAGCACAGAAGCGTGGACTGATTTTCTTTTCCCCCCTTAATGAACATGCCTGCCAGAATGCAAGCCAGGAAATACCAGCTTCCATAGGCACAGCCGCTGTGGGTGGTTCGAGGCCGGTGCGCCCATCCCTCTGGGGGAACAGATGTTGCCACTGATTCACTTTGCAAGCATGTGAGTCAAAGTCTGCATCTGTGACAACTTACAGTAAAGAATTGTGAGCAGCTGCAGAGCAAAAAAGCACAGAGTGAAAAGTCAATCAAGATGTAAGGCAAGATAATGCATCAACCCTGAAAACTGACAAATGGAATCCATTTGATTCAAGCTGCAGCAAATCTACCTGAGCAGAAGAAAGAAAGAAAGAAACAAAAAGGAGAGACAAGCAGCAATTCACTGAGTGCCCCGTGGACACCGACTGTTCTCTGATGCCTTACCTCCTCTGACACTAAAAAAAGCTGGAAGGACTCTGCAAGATACTGCAGGACTTCTAACAAACTTGTGATCTGAGTGCTGCAATCCCTCCCTGATCAGCGAATCACTCAGGGGGTCTGGCTGAAGGGCTGCACCTTGCCATTTGCAGCCACAGAAAGATCTGGGACACCCTTTATTGCAATGAAAGTGTTGATTCAAGTCTGCTGGTCAAATTCCATTTTTGCCATTTATTTTGCCTCTTTGATACAATATTGGCACACTGTCAAAACAAGGGGAGGTGGCTTCTGATTGGTATGCTGTGCCTACCTCACGCCACAGGCTAGTGCAGTTCAGCTGACACCAATGTAATTGAAGTTTATGTGTTGCTTATTGTCTGCAAAACAGGTTGAATTGTCTACATGAAAAGTATTGCCTACATAAAGAAGTAAAACTACCTCTGTGCCTACACAGAAAAGTGAATACCGGAGAGAAGGAAAAAAAAGTGTGCAAATATTTGATCAACTTTCTAAACAAATGTTTCCCAGCTGTTTTTTCCTCCTTTCTGTTTGTTTTTCTGGATATTTATGATATTGGGTTGTACTAGCTCAAATGCCTGCACAAGGCAGAAATGCACAACGTTGCATATTGAGGAAAAACAAATTTTAAATGGGCTTTATCCCCTAACTTGACAACCAGCAGGATTATATTTCTACACAGTTCAGTCACAAAAGAGAAACAGTTCCACAAGTCTTAAGTAAATTAAGGCTATGATGTGAGAACTTTCTCAGACTTACAGGTAGCATTGGTACACCAAAAGATAGTTATCTTTATAATCTTCAAACAATTTATAATGATAATTAACCTAATTTAGTCAAAGTCAGGGGTTTCACCAGTCAGAACACTTTTCTAGCTAGTTACCAAGACTATAATTATGCAAAGGGAAGCAACCTCTTCAAAATTATGTTCTTTATGAATGTTTTGTCTTCCAAACCCATGTGGTTCTGGGACTTCTTAAATTTGAAAGGAGTGATTTGACTACATGAGTAGTTTCTATTTCTTCTTTGGGTAGGATTTTCCCTACTGCGTATGCTGTTTGTAGCAGTTTAGTAGCTACATGCTGAACAGATATTTTTCAATGTTTTCTTGAGTTGCTGTAACATAGGACTGTCTACAGTGTACAGAGCAATTCCATACATTTGCACTGTATTTTTCCATTGTTTTTATAACGATACTGCATTTATAAATTGCATTCAGCCACACTGAACTTCATCTGCTATGAGTAGTTCATTTATCTAGATTTCTCAAGCTTCATCAAATTTTTCCCAGTTTTTGTCTTCCTATCTACATCTTTCATCTTGACTAGTCTAAATTATTTGGGGGCCATCTGCTGACTTTCTGCCTCTGGGCTCACCATCCTTTCCAAGTTATTATTGTACACACGAAACATTGGCCTTAATACAGAGACTTGTCAGACCCTGCTCTCAGGATTTTGTAATAACGAAAACTGATCACTGATAGAAATTGATTCCTTCCTGCTTTTTCAGTAATAACAACAGCAGTGACTACTTAATTTTTTAATAGCTGCTGTCAAAGGTCTTTCAAAGTCTAAATAAATTTTAGTAACTCATTTTGATTTATCCACTGACCACTTCATTGACATAGCCAAAGAAATCCAAGGATTTGCCCGACACAATCACCAATGCAAACACTCTTTGTTATCTTCGAGATTAATTTTATTTCAGTAGTTCAAAGCCTTTTGCAAGGCTTGAATGTAAGGTTACTGGCCTGAAACTTTCTGAATCTTCTCTAAACTACTGTAATATTTCTTTACAAAATAAAGGAAGACAAATAAAGAAAACTTCCAAACAAAAATTTTTGAAAAAGTGTGAAAGGAGAATTTTGGTGAACTGCCCTAGAAGTGGTTTTTCCACTCTGGATTTAAAAACAAAATCCTGCCCTGTTTACCTTGAAAGAAACCCTCTTCATTATTTTTTTATTGCTATGGTTCAGCTAGGCTGGTCTAGTCTAGCTCTCCAGTCTGGTATAAAATTATGGTCTCTAAGACAATTATCCCTCTGAACTACAATTCTTTATGTGGATATTGTCACATAAATACAGGTTCTGTAGCAAGAAACCATCAGTAAGGAAAATAAAACAGTGGGGTTTTTAAAGAAAAGACCAAAAAGTTGCTATTATGCCACTGTGTTATTTCTCATGTGACTGCACCTTGAATACCCTGTGCAGTTTTGTTCCTCTGATGCCAAAAAGGATATATTTGAACTGGGGAAGGTTCAGGAAAAGGTCACAAGGATGATCAAAGGTGTGGATCAGCTTCCCCACCAGGAATCACTAAACAGAATAGACTGGAAATGAAATAACGGAGTGGGGGTAGGACAGAGGTCCATAAATCACACACGTGTGTCACGGGGGGAGCAAACCGGGCACAATGGGAGCACTGTCCCCTCAGGGCAGGAACCAGAGCACAGCGTGAACAGAGGAGGTAGCAGGTGGAAAACAAAGGGAAGGCAGAGGCTCTCCACACAACATGTTATTAAACTCTGGAGCACTTTGCCTCAGGATGCTGTGGATGCCAGCAGTTTCAAAAAGAAGCCAGATAAATTCACGGAACAAAGGTTTGCAGGGGACTGCTGCATTTTACAGATGCGACTTCCTGCTCAGGGGAGGTTGAGTCCCAATTGCTGGCTGGTAGGAGAGCCCAGCAAGCAGGGATGGCAGGGACTGTTCACTAAGCCCTGTTCTTATTTTACCTGGCCATCCATGGCTCCCCAACACCAGAGAGAGGACTCTAGGTTAGATGGCAGTCTGGTCTGACCAGCACTGCCATTCCTACGCTCCTGTTTTCTATCTCTGATGCTGAAAACCACTTGTAGTGACGGATTTTTGTTGGCTTCTAAACCATCTCACATCCAAGTTACCTGCCAACCCTCTTCTTGTGAGAGCAGCTTGCTTTCAGCACCCTGCTTGCAACATTTCATTCCTTCCTCTTTGCCAGAGAAGAGGACCTTTCTGAAGATAAATCTTCTCTGGAGTGATCTGAGGAACATCACAGCAATTTATAAGGAACCACAACTGTATTGATGTCAAGGGGAACTGCACAAGCTGGATGACAAACAAACTTTGGCATTTACATTGCAAAGTACAGAAGGTGTAAAGAAAACAGATAAATTAATCCACAGAGCACCTGATGCCCCATGCTTTGGGCACTTAATCAGCTTGACTTAACAGAGAAGAATGACCAAGGGACAGGTTGGTCTGAACCTGATCTGTAAATTTAAAGCCAAAGCAAAATATTTCAATATTAAAAACAAACAAACAAAACAAAACAACACCACAAACAAACAAAAACAAAACAGAACAAAAACAAAAAAAACACTGTAACAACAACAACAACTAAACAATGCAATCAACGGAAACAAGCAAACACACAAACAAAAAAACCATAAAATAATCCTGCTTCACTGATGTACAGTATAACATTGGATTATCTTATCCCCCATGGAAAAGAGATTAAAAAATTATTTCAGAGAAAGCGTTTGATATGATGGAGCAAACAGGTAAATATACTTGATTGTCAAGATGAAATATTGTATTTTCAAGCTTGTCCAACTGTGATTAAAAATTCAAGGCTTGTGAACATTTTGTCTTGTTTACTTACAGGCAAACATTCCACCATTTGTTAAAAAAGAGATACTTTAAAATTTATTTATACACACTGAAAGCAAAAACACCAATGCAGCAACAACAGAACATCCAACAAAAATCCTTGTTGCTAAATTTGACAGGGTCAAGTTAAAAATCCTCTGGGCTTACTTAATAAATATTCAGCCTTAAAAGGGTCAGTAACACTTATCCTGGACTCATTCCAAATGTCAACTTTTCAGAAGGCTCTCAAAATAGGCCTTTCATGCTAGTGAGACATCCTGCACTAAAAATTAGCTCTGCTTGGAAAAGTATGGGATAACGTGGCCTGCTTGACATGAAGAACTAAATTTTATGGATTTCAGTTCTGCAACTGTCACCAAAGCATTGTATAATTCAGACAATGTGATGGCAGGCATTTTTTCAATTAAATAGGGCTTTCTTCTTTCAAAAAAATGTGATTTTTGTAAACACAGAGTTTTGATGTTTGTGTTTTTTAAAGAATGCCAACCGATTCCTTTTTCTTATTGCATTTTAAAAGCTTTGACATTTGCTACTTCAAAAGCACAAGAAAAGTCCTGATCTTCTCTTTATCTTTATTTCTGCTTTTCTTCACACTGAAAAGAAAAAGGTCATAAAAAAAGATAAAAAATACAAACAATATTTTTATCTTTCTATACTCAGCTCTGGAAAACTGATGAGACAACAAAGGTGTCAAACAAAAATTATTTAAAATATAACTGGTATGATGCACTGTGAGTCCATTTCACCTGGAACTCCCTGCACTCCAGGACTCATAGTGCTCAGAATCCCTCTTCTTTCTTCCCAAGGAGTATGTCCCTTGGGATAGCACCTAATCCTTTGCCAGTCCTTCCTACCACTACACTGGTGTGGGCATGATCTCCTCATGCTAAAAAGTGGCTGGGCGGAGGAGTGCTTATTTTTTGGGCAGGTCAGTTCCCTGGTCAGGATCACCAGGTAACCAGAGAGCAACCTGTGCTGGCCAGAAGAAGCAACTTCTCTCCCAGACGGAAACAAGCATCCAAAACCAGAAAATCCAGCTCAGTTCTCTCAAGACCTGCTTGTTAAATTAGAGACCCCAACTCCAGGAAGGCTGGACTGAACTTTCCAGCTCCCACCACGAGGGCAGGATAGTCCTGGCCCTGGAGCTGCCAGCAACCACAGAGGAGGAACATGCATCCCCAGGAGGGTGCCCTGAGACGACTGCCTGTATCCCACCAACAGGCACAACTCTGCCCCTTCCATGTGTGCTGGCCAGTCCATAGCTCAAAATCCCTATTAGCAAGAACAAATCCATCCTTTCGTGAGAGCACGGCTGGTGCTGGCCTTGCTAAATGCTCCGTGTGCTTGTGCTGTGTGCCCAAGTACGTGCTGTGTCAGAAATGGTTATGTGAGAAATTGATGAAGTTATGCACAATGTTAGGAGCTTCCAGGAGGGAAATAGCAATGTTTACAAACGTATAAGATGAGATTTCATCAGAAACAAACTATGTGGATATGGGATCTTGCTTCATTCCGCATTAAAAGCACGTGTGCCCCACTGTTGGATCCAATACACTTAACAAAGACAGGCAACAGACCTCACTCAAAATTAATTTAGCTGCCTGGCCTACAGAGTACATGCGTGAAAATTTATGGTGTGCCTCATCTTTTCCTGAATGCACATGATAAGGCTTACCTACTCCTTAAGGTTATTACGAGAACATTTAAATCTGATTGAATTTAATTCAGTGCTTTAGTGCCACTTACCTACAGCTCTAGTAGTGAAATGGATACATCATTTTATTCCAGGTAGCAGAGTTGTTCACACAGAACCACATCCTCCAGGTACAGACAATTCCCATAAATATTAGACTATTCAGGAACACAGGAACATGCAAGAATGGAGCCTAAACTTTGTGGAGCCTAGCGTGTAGATTAGTGTTTGCTGGACACTGATACTTATTATTCATTGGTTCTCTTTTTTAGTTCTTATTCTTTAATAACCTGATTTATTTTGCACAGTGGTCCACCATTTCATAGAATAATTTGTCTCTTCTGAAAGGGATCACATGTTAAATTCTTTTTCTTTGTTTCTTTTTAGTATTGTACCACTATCTTTTAAAATTTCAAATAAAAGCATGACTGGAATAAAAGACAGTTAAATTACATCCACATGGATACTAATAAGCAGCCTCTAAAGTCTTAGCCAGTCACCTAACCAAAACACAAAGCATATGGGAAAGAAGGGGGCCTAAAACTGAAAAACAGCAATTCTGTACTTTGGTTGTTTAGTCTGTGTGGTTGAGGGAGCACGAGAATAGGGATAGGAGCGCAAGCATTGGAAGCCTATTGCAATTATTTGGATGCATAACGATGTTAAAGGACCCCCACCTGCATGGGTAGACCAGTATTGTATACATCTAGACCTCTGCTCTTCCAAAA
Source organism: Drymodes brunneopygia (assembly GCA_013400955.1). Lineage (NCBI taxonomy): Eukaryota > Metazoa > Chordata > Aves > Passeriformes > Petroicidae > Drymodes > Drymodes brunneopygia. The sequence goes on along the minus strand of VZTZ01039456.1, from coordinate 632,068 downwards.
GCTTCTATTTGTGTTTGTTTCCTCTCTATCTGTTCAACTAAAAGGTCCAGGACGTGGTCCAACATAATTGCATCCACAGCCTTGTGTGGAAGACTGAACAGCCTTACTCCTAGAATCACAGGAGATAACTGACAGCTCAGAGATGCTTATAAATTACGATCTTTCCAATACCCCGAGGCAGGGTGCAACAAGCCATGCAAAAGGAGTCGTTCAAAGTGAGAATGGCTGCAAGAGCCCCTCTGCCTCCCTGAGCCTGTTTGCAAAAGGCAAATGCACATGGCATTGACACCCAGCCTGCTCCACGCTGAAATGCCCACACAACTGGATCACTCATGCTTCCCAGCTTGTGCATTTCACTGAGCGACAACTGTAGCTGGAAAACTGTGAAAGTTTTCACAATTGCAATTTGCTATTTTTCTGCTTTCATTTCTACTCAGGCAGATAAAGTAAAAAAACTTTCCTTTTCAGAGCCTGCATTTCTTTGCTCTGACACAGACTGTGGTATGTTGATGAAAAGACAACAGTTTTCTTTGTCCTTGCCCTCCTCTCAGAGCAAGCATTCAAATCTGAGCTATCTTATCTGAGGGGAATACAGAAAGGACTGAGAAATTATGGTGCAACATGAAGTGATCTGATTTCCAGAGGAGAAGCAGGCCTCCACCCACTGTGCTGTTCCATAGCTGCTGAGCAGTACATCAGGCAACCAATCTGTATCAACAGCAGTAAGAAAGCATGGCAATTACAAAGTGTTTCTCCCTGGTAGATCATAAAGGGGTTGTCCCAGATGGGTAAATATATCCTCTGCTCACCAGGAAACAGAACTGAACAGAATCTGGAATCATTTCAGTCTGAGAAGCAAGGATATCTTGTAGACAAAACACTGCTGAGCATCCCAGAAAGCTGGGTACCAAGATCTGATTGTAAGACCTGGGATAAATAATGTAGATTATTTTTTAAGCGCTCACTAATTTTTATTCCTCAGATGGAGTCACATTTTTCTGTAAGCTTAATAAATATTTCTTGAAGATGCATGGTTTCATCACATAAGAAGGGCTATGACCCCCAGGTCCCCTGTTTTATCCCAGGCCTCTTCACTAGGTTCACAGGCAGCATTTTGTGGTAAGCAAAGTAAAATTTTTCTCTTGCATTTCACAGAAGTGGTGGAAACGTAATCATTTCTTGCTTAAGTCTTTGTAAAACATATTTCACCTTAAGTAGGGAGCTGACTAAAGCAGCTCAGAAAATTAGAAGCCAGTGAAAACAACAGACTACCAGAGAGAAAGCTACTCAAACTTAACAATTGCAGTTCAGGAGAAGCTTTTGCTTAAGTTCAACAGATCCTTTAGCCTCAGTTTCTGAATGCATATGATAAGATTATTTGAGTTGAAATAATTATAAAAATTTACGTGGGTTAACGTTCATTGAATGCAGATCCAGTCTGCAAAAAATTTCTTACAATGCCAGGGCCTTTCCAAACAGATGTTTTATTTTAGTTTTACAAAACCAAGCTGTTTAATCTTGTGACACAATCTACAGTTCAGACATAAAAGGATTTGGCATAGATATGAATATATATACATGTGTGTGTGTGTGTTTGTATGTATGTATATATCTGAGTAGACCTTAAGATATACCTTAAGTATTTTAACACTAATATTCACATGCAGAAGAGAAATAGTAACAGGAGAATGCGGTGTAGTTTGTATGATAAACTGTACCCCATTCTACCTAGCGTTTCTTCAGCTGCAGCAATTTATTAAGTGTCTTTCAGCAGCAGATAAATATTTCTTTACAAACAGCTTATAAAACTTCTTTTGTTAGCAGATCTCTCTAAGTGTTAAATGCCACAGTATCTCTGAGGTGCCACTCCCTCTATCGTTATAATAAAATATCTTTTTGCCTGTGGATGTTTTGAATTGACTTTGCTCTGTCCAAGTGTCTGAGACTGTTTAGATAAATTATGGTTCCTTCAACTTCAGCAGCAAGTGACTGCACTATTAATTACAGCCCTTCTTTTAAGCAAGAAGTCAGGTTAGACCACAGTTCCTTTGGTGTTACCATAACAGAGAGAAAAAGGAGCCTGAGTACTTACAACATAAAGTCAAGGTATGAAAAGAGAGGAGGTACAAAAGCAGAAGACTCCACTCTTAAAGCCCATGTTGCATTGATGCAATACAGGAAAATTTTCTTGATACTTAGACTATGGAAATGTGCCCATTCCCACTCTCATTCATGCCTTCTTGGAGGCAAGATGCAAAGCCTCCAAAACATTAAAACTTCGGACTTAAAGCCACTTCAGACCCAAAACAGATCTGAGCCAACATCAAGGAGGCATAAAAGTGGGTTAAAGAAACCCAGTTGTTCACTTAACATAAAGGATTACAATGTTGGCATTGTTTTCTAAAACTAACATTTGCACGGAGAATGTTTCACTCCACGTCAAATGTGACAAATTTTAAATGCAGCCCATCACAACTCATGCTCAAGCCTGGACTGTTGCCACATTTCCTGCTACAGAAGTAATGCTTTTAACTTTCATACACACAGATAAACACCAATACAACAACAGAGAAAGCTGAGGACAGGGCCTCCTCTCTGTTGCAAACAAACACACCAAGAATATTTCTTTGCTATTCTACCAAATTAGACACAACCAAAAATTTATACAACAGCCTCAGGGAACATCTCCTCTGTTCCTTTTTGTGGGAACAAATCTCCTTCTCTGCTTGCAAATTATTTTAGAAGCATTTAATTTGTGGATATTTAAATTTTTCATGAGTACACCTTTCAAAGTGAGATTCTGATAAGTTTTGCAAGAAATAAGTATGCCTGTGAGATTTATGATTAAGGTAAGGCCTACAGAAATTAAATTAGATAACCAGTATAATGCTAGTTCATGGCTGAGCTAGTACTGGAACTTGAGAGTCCTGCTTCTGAGTTCTCTGATGTTAGGTTGTGTGGATTTGAAAAGATAGACATCTTGGACTCCCAGAGGAAAGTGCTCCAGACGAAATCAATCACTGTCAGAAGTGGGTGAGATTCCACTGAAGTCATGCCAGGGGTGAGTTGAGCAATTCATCTTCAAAGAAGTTCATTGCATCTTATCTCCAGGAAGATATTAATGATATTAATGGCACATTTATGCAATGTAAGTTTCAACATGCAAATTATTAAGAGATTTCTTTTAGTTGTTTGCACTTGCTTTCAGACTGAACTATAAAGAGTTTGTCACTAGCCTTACAACCTACCCCACTTCTGTTGAAATCAGAGGTGAAATTCCCACTGACTGAAGCAGAAAACTTCTAAACTGTATAAACTTGGACAAAACCTGGAACAACCTGGTACTTGGTGATAGAGGTTTGCTGAGAAATTGAAAAAAAAATCCAACAAGTAAAAAGATAAATATTGTCACCATCAAAGAATCATGGAATCACAGAATGGGTTGAGTTGGAAGGGAGCACAGTGGGTCTGTGTTGGCAGAGTGAGGGCTAATTGCCATCCTTTATTTAAGGACTGCCATGCATCTCTTTATTCCCAGGATACAAGCTACCCTGCTTATCACACAAGGAAGCATTCCCAGTGCTTATGTCTAGGGCGTTTTGCCAGTGAATAAGGAATGCACAGCTCTTCAGAGCGAGCTTCTATACTGTTAACATGCCCCAAACCAAGCATAAGCACATCAAATAAGGCTTGGACATTCATAAATAGCTACAGACTCATGTCAGACGGTAACAAGATGAGTAACAACAGTTTGGTAATGGCTGACCATGAAAGAAAGCATGTGAGCAATCAAATTCACTTCTTTCAAGTTCTTGGTTTCCCAATCTTAATATTCAAGTGAGAGAAAGCCTGCGAGTAGTGGAGCACATTGCAGAGGGCCCTTTACATCCAACCATCTGTACTCCTCTTCCCCTCCTCCCATATTCCTTGGAGGGGTTAGCCCATAGGAATGTGGACCCTGTGACATTGCCAGAAACCAGGAGCCATGTTATTGTCTATATTCATAATATACAATTATAAAAACCGACAGTAGACCTAGACATTTTGTTTTGCACTCTGTAAGTGAAATGTCAGCTCTCATTCCCTGCTTGTGTCTCTCTGTGCCCCTTATGGAATGAAAATCCACAAGATGTATATGGATATGAACTTCACTCCTTCCTCTTCATTCCAAACAGTTCCATTCATCACAGGCAGCTTGCTCCCATTTCACACACAACAATGATCAGGAGAAAATTCTACTCCCAGGACATGCATCAACACAGACTCACCAACTGGCTGCTCACTTTGACCACATTAGCTTCCTCCAGATCTGGGAGAGACCAAAGTGAAAGCAGCAGCAGTTGTCTGCCCCTTGATTCACAATGGAGGCAACCTCTGTAAAAGTCTCCTTTAAAAATATCTCAGGGAGTTTACCACACTTGCATGATGAGCAGAGAACTCTCTGTATAGACGCCTTCACGTCAGACAATTACTACCAAATGTACTTCTTTCTCCCTGTAATGTGATGGGAAACAGTTCAGTAATTAAAGAGCAGGCTGAAGGGGATATTTTTAGTAACTTGATAGCTTTACAACCACTGAATTATCTGCCAGGAGTAAGTCGCACACATGTGTGGTTATAATTGGAGTAGCTGTGGTTATTCCAATGGGAAAAACAGTTCCACAGGTCACCTGCACATGGGGTGTTTATTTGTGCACACATGTGTCTGACAGAGAAACAGCAGTGCAAGGGTCAGCACACCTTGGCTACCTACTCCATGGTCCACGTCTTTGCTCTCTGTTTCCCTCCTGAAGCATCCCACACGTGCAGCCCCATACCACACAAGGCAATGCAGGTGTGAGTATGTCCCTTTTGCCAGGTGTGTTTTACAGCTCTCCACAGGTCCGTGATCCATGCTGGTGCAAGGCCAGGAAGCAGTGCAAAGGGAAGGGGCCCCTGTACTCAGCACTGGTGAGGCCACACCTCGAGTCCTGTGCCCAGTTCCAGGCCCTTCAATACAAGAAAGATATTGAGGTGGTGGTGCACATCCAGAGAAGATGGTGAAGGGTCTGGAGAGCAAGTCCCACAAGAAGCAGTTGAGAGAACTGGGGTTCTTGAGCCAGGAGAAGAGAAGGCTCAGGGAAGACCACATTTCTCTCTCTGACTCTCTGAAAGGAGGATGTAGCCAGGTGGGGGTCAGCCTCTTCTCCCAGGCAACCAGCAATGGAATGAGAGGACATACACAGCCTCATGCTGCACCAAGGAAGCTTCAGGTTGGACATCAGGAAAAACTTCCTCATGGAAAAGGTTGTTAAGCATTGGAATGGACTTCCTGGGGGGTGGTAGAGTCACTGTCCCTGGAAATATTCAAGGAAAAACTGGACATGGCATTCGGTACCATGCTCTAATTGACAAGGTAGTGATGGGTCACAGGTTGTACTCAATGATCTCAGAGGTCTTTTCCAACCTAACTGCTTCTGTGATTCTGTGATCCTCTGGACACAGGGACCAAGGAACTGCTTAGCACAGTTGCCTGTGACAGGCAGACACAAAAGGGGACAGAGCAGCCCTCTGCTACTCTGAGCAGTTACTCACTAGCCATCTTCTAGACCCTAAATAGCATCAGCCACAGAAAACAAAGATCTGTCTTACAAAACCTTGGCTGTTACATTCCTACTTCTTGTACCAAGCACAGACACAGGAGAGGAAAGAAATCAGCCAGAATTCATTGGGTTGGTGTCTTTCCTTTCCTTCTTCTCTTCTTTTATTACCAAAAACTGTAATTTAGAAATGCTCTGAGACACTTAGAGCTTCTCTCCAAGAAGACGCTGGTAATATTTTCTTAGCAGATAAAGAGCTTTCCTCCAGAACCTGGCAGCTTTTAGGTAACCTACAGAACACCTTACTGCTGCAGACAGAATTGTCTGGGAAGACTGCAGTTTAATTCAGGCAGTCAGCAAGCTGGCTGGCTCCATATGGGCTTCAAGCACATATGCATGGATAATGCACTATCCAGATGTTTCAAAGACTTTATGCATATAGAAAACACACATATTTTATAATATATACATACTGTAGATGTACATACATCACCCATACAAATATATGTATATAACACACATTTTACATTGGTAAATAGATGGAAATGATGGAAGGAATCCAAAACTTGCTCCAGTTGATTGGGAATACCCTGAGACAATGTATATACAGGCTGTCCTGTACAAGTTATGGAGTCTCCCACCTTGGAGATATTCAAAAGCCACCTGGACACAGTCTTGGGCAACTGGCTCAGGGTGTCCCTGCTTGAGCAGAGAAGCTGGACCAGATGAACAGCAAAGGTCCTTTCCAACCTCAACCACTCTGTGATATTTCTTATTGAAAACCACAATAATGTCATTCTATCTGTGTGTGAACTCCCACCCTAAGTTACAGTTCTAAGTTACAGTACTGTACAAACATTCCTTTTAGTCCATGACGTTATCCACAGATTAGGTTTTTTTTCCCACTGTTAGGGAAACTGAGGCCCTGAGAAACCAAGTGGCTTCCACTGACTTTGCACATCATACCAGAGCAGAGGGCTGCCCCAGGCCTCTGCTCCATATCAGCTGCCAAGACTAGAAATCATAACTCTCCAAGACTTCTTGTTGCTTACTTTTTTCCTCCTCCTTATTTGCAAACTACTTGCGAAAACAAATGTTTCTACATTTTTTTGGAGTCAACTGTGCCCTTGGTGGCCATGCTGACACCTTCAGTATGTCATTGCTGAAAGTGTTGGTTAGCCCCCTTTGGGAAGGAGCTCTGGCAAAATGCACTTGTCCTTGAACCTATGAGTGGTTTTCAGAGCCTGAGTCTAAAATTCAGTAAATGCTTTGAACAAAAGTCAGCTTTGTAATGAACAAAGAAAAATTGCATGCAGTGTGGGTATGTTTGAGATATCTGCAGAACACCAGGACTGTCATACCTGTGATTCAAGATCAAGATTGAAAGTGGCTGCTGTAATATCACACTGAGAAATAACCAACCTTAGCACCAGAATGAGACTGGATACAAGCCGATCAAAGGGCTGCTACAAAAACCCAGGGGCACTGTGAGAACAGGGTCATACTTTCCATTTCTGTTTGGCCATTTGTGTTTCTAAGAGATGCAAGAGACCCATCACCAAATACAAATACTGAACAAAACCATGAAAGAAAGTTTCCCACCTGCTCCCTCAAGGCAACCCTCAAGTTCCACCCAGTTCAGCTGGGCACCCGGCTCAGATGTGGTCAGAAGGGCAGGAGGGCTTCCTCCTCCCCTCACTAGGGAACAGCTCTATTTTTAACAGGGCTGCCTGGAACAGGTTCGGTTTCCTACTCTTTGTCCATCCCCTGCTGCAAAAATTTGCCAAGTGAAATGAAGACCATGGGCAGTGCTCTGTAAGGGATGAAAATCCCATTTCCCAAAGGATGTTATTAACCTGGAGAAGTATTGGCCCCAAAAGGACTACAAGAAGAATAAAAACTAAGAAAGTAGCTCCCAGGTGCATTAGATGCTACTTGAGACTCTTAAACACAAGCTTGGCAGATCACATTACTCCATTTTTCAATTTGGAAATGAAATCTGCTTCTCTAGATAGTTTATAAATAATTGCCAGAACTTCCATTTTCTCTAAGAAATTAATCAAAGTTCAATTTCAGTCTGACAAAATGTAAGTGGTAATGAACAACACTGTATATGCATTTAAATTTTTCCTGAAGTTTTCTTTTGTCTTCAGCAATTAAAATCATTATTTCTCTGACCAGGTGCATGGCACTTCAGAGCAAGAAGCTGTAACAAGAAGGGCATTTTTTTGTCCAGATTGCAACGAATCTTCAATCTGCTGTTTTAGCTGTTTGAGGTGGTTTGCTTTTTCTTAAGTCACAATATCACATAGCCACTGTGCAAACAACAGAAGGTTTAAAAAGCATTTATGAAGACATTTTTACCACACCTTTTTTCATGGTATTTGAGTGCCATGAATGGGTGGCAGTGCTGCAGAGGGTTAGGATGGCTGCCTGTATGCTGGGTGAAGAAATACCTTTGATCCCTGTTTGCTGTGCATCCAGATGGATGTCACCAACATACGAGCACTGGCTGTTCCAGCTGGTCTTTCCAACAGCCTTACCCAAGGTCTGATCCATCCCTCGCTCTGGTCAATGGCAAGACCCCAGCCAAGCTCCCTGGGAGCTGGACCTGGCCCTCAAGCTCTGGTTGTAGCAACAGCACCATGAAATTCATGGTTGTAGTAAGTAATTCTACACAGAGAAGTTCCTCTTTGCCTCTGAATAATTAAATCACAACCACATTTTAAATGCCAGAAGCGAGTGGGGAAAGAAGAAGGAGAGAGCTTATTTTATGAAAAGCCATTGACAATGTTTGAGCTCTTTGCATCTTTCTTCGATTTTTTTGTGTGGGATGGCCCAAGCTCTGCAGGGTCAACCCTTATGTCGTTTCATACCTTTATTTCCACCTGCTTCTTAAACCATTCTAGAAAAACTAAAAAAAACCTTATTCAGATAACCAATCTCATTTTCGTGAAACCAGCAAGTCTATTCTAGCAGATGAGCTCTGTGTTTTTATGTGCATGCACATCTCTTTGTGTATCTGAAAGAAAAGAGAGAGGAAAGAGCCTATGGACAATGGCCACAATAACTTCATTTTACTACGCTTGGTCTATACTTTCTGTGTTTGTTTCCAGGTAACAGGACTTCAACATGTGCATTGTGTCTTAGATGACCAAAATAAATTCATTTCCAAAACACACTTATCAGACTAGCTATCTACCTAAACAGGGAAGAGCAATAAAGGCTAGACCTCTGTGGCAATCTGCACCACCTCAGAGCCTGAGTTTCCAGGACAGCATTACCACAGGTACATGTTTGGCAAAACTAAACCCAGATTCAGCATCCCTTAAAACAATCATAAAACTCCACTGGTTTCAGTAGCTGCACTGAAGATCATATCTCTGGTAGGGGAAGGTGAATTAGACTGCACAATTTGGGAGCCAAACATGTAGGAAGTATTGCCAGAGGTTCTTTCAATTACTCTTTTAACAAAGAATAAGAAAAAAAAATCGGCAGCTTAAACACCTTATTCTAAATATTTAAAACTGATATAGGAAGCAATGGATAAACCCCATTACTGCTATACCCCATAAACTATGGCATTTTCAGTTCAGATTGAAAGAAGAAACAAACCAATTACCATTTCTTTTACATCGTTAAACAGATTAACTTCCCCCTCAAGCAGCTGAAGTCAAAATAAGAAGCCACATACCAAATATTTCTCTGTATCAAACAGGCTCCAGGTTCATCTTGTGGATTCTAACTCAAGATGGATGTGTAGAAAAACTTCTCTCTAATCATTTTGATTGATTTGCCATGGTCAATTCACAGAAATCTGACAAAGGCTTGATTCTTTGGGAATTAATCACTCCAATCCTTTCCAACAAATCTTTACATCCCTTCTTTTTAAAAACATAATATAGCCATTAGCAAATCCTAGCTGTGCTGCCCCATCCTATTCTTCTCCATAGCATAAAGTGTCCCACACACTCGATGCCTCCATTCTTTCCCATCCGCTCCCTCTTTTAAGTATCTTTCAGCACCAGATTGGCATTGGCAGCCAGCCAACCAGTCGGCATTTTACCTAGACAAGTGCTATGCTGATATGCCTAGATCTTTGAAGTGTCACACAACAAGTCCAACAAGTTAGTTTTCCTCCTATTTTAATACTTTTTGCAGGGGGCCTCAGCCACAAAGTACATTTCCCATCAGGTATGGGGTTTGGTTTTTCATTTCAAAACTGCTCCTTTCTGTGCAAACTTCTGCTGACGACTTCCTTTTTGAAATACCTCTATGGTATTTTCGAGAATATGCATGAGAGATGACTTTGTGAAAGATATTACATTATACCTAAATTAGGTATACAGCCCAGGAGCCCCAGTTCAGAAAGTCATGGTTGGACTGGTTAATGCCATTTCTAATGAGTACTGATGTGACATGCTGCCTAGATCAAAGTGCAAAGAGCTGTTATTTGTCGCTGCTTCCCATTACAGCACATTTTGAAGAGGGACATGGTAATGAAACAAGTAGGACTGGGTATATTTTTAAAAAAATAATGTACATCAGGCTGATAAAACACATAGCCTTAAAATGATAAAAAATTAGAAAAAAAAATAAAGACAAGAAAAACCAAATATAGTTTGTGCTGGTTTTTCACAAATTCTCCCATATCTGAACCCACTGAGTATTGATTTAATTTTATTTCATTACCACATCTGAAGCTGCACTGATAGTAAATCACAAGCAGAGCCTCATTTACAAAGTTGTCCAGTGGAGCATTAAAGGCATTGCCCTTTCCTCTCATGAAAAGCTGTTTGTGACACTGCCATGGGGGGCTGTCACTTCCCAGGGGAGAAACCATGACCTTCTGGGATAACTGCCTTTTGGAAGAAATTATTTTTTGCAGGCGATTCTCAGCCTCATCTCTTTGCAGATTGTTATGTTGCTCGATCTGGGTAAAACAGGTTGTGCCTGTAAGAAGCCCCTCCTTTTGGATGTTGCTGCTTTTATACAACTCTATTCAAAACTCCTAATCCTTCCTTACTGCTCCCAGTGACACTGGCCTGCCTTTCATATTCAGGTAAATAGCAGGAGGGTTACATTAGGAGACTTCCTACATGCTAGATTACCATGTGCGTGCCAAACACGTGGGACTCTTGGGGTTGGCTGTTTCCAGCAGGCAGGACCCTTTAGTGATAACCTGGTGCTCACAGCCAACACCAGGGCAATCTGCTTTCCCACGCACACCACCTTTCCCTCCTCCTTCTAACACCAGCATTTCTTTACTGACAACCCCGACAGGGACTTGTCTTAGGAGAGGCAACTGGTACATGCAGATCTGAAGCACCTCATATGTCCTCAAGATTCAGAAACGCAGATGCTTGTACTGTAATTTGAGTAGATACTGTTTTTCTTGCTCACTGCATCTGACTCACTGAACCTGCAGATAAACTACTTGGGTGTCTCTGCCATAGCAGAATTGTTACAAGTGACAAAATAAGAATTTTGATCTGGATACACAACACTTTTTCCAAATGCCCTGTGTCTACGGGATGAATCACCTCCTTTCACACGCTCGCCTCGCCTGACACACACCTCTGTGGCAACTGCAGAAGACAATGAGCAACCAATGTAGGGTAAAGGCATTTTTACAGCCTTACACACTATTACTTGATCATGTTCATAGACACCTGTTTCTTGGAGGATGTTGCGTTTCTCTGTCCATGTCCATCCAGGTCACTGAGAGGATATCTGATCACAACAGGCTTGTACAGACCGCCACCAAGTGCTCTGGAAACCGTCCTTTCTGGCTGGAAAGACATTTGTGTGAAGGCGTGAGCATAACCCTGGGAATCCAAGGCACCGGAGCACTGACTCTGACTCACCACTTACGTACTTCTGTCTCAGTTTCCTCCCTATATTAGTGAGGAAGATCAAGTTTATTCTTCCCTCTCAAGGGACTTGGAAGGAATCAACATTGTTTGTATTTCTTTTTAAGCATGCAGTATATAAACACTTTAGCTCAGTTAAGCTGTTCAAAACATAGTTATGTTGATTTTCTCAACATTTCCTCCAATTTGTTACACATTCTTTGCCACGGGGCCCTACAGCTGAGCCCACAAGACCAAACACAAACGGGAAAATATGATGTCCCTATCCAGAGGACATCATAAATGAAAAGTCCCATGATTAAACTCAGGCACGAGTCGCTCACAGGTACATTAAGTCCGTGCGTGTTTGCACGACCAGGCCGTAAGACTAGAGAAAAAAAGCAAAACTAATCAACAACAGACATGGGGCAATGCGTGCAGGAGAGTGCAGCACCAAAGGCATCCTTGACACGCATTTTTAGCTCATATATTGTCGGATTTACACGAAAAGCAGTAACCACACAAAGGTTTCTTTTCGAGGAGGTGACGCACATCAACTTTCTTTCCCTTCAGGTTACGGTCACGACGGCAAAGTCCCGCTTCGCACCACCAGGGAAGCGGGATTCCGGCCCCGAGAGCCGGAGCCTAGCCGGCACCTCGCTGCCCGCAGCCGCGAGAGGACGGAGCAGCCCCGCACGCTCTCCCACGCAATCTCCAGCTCACCCACGTGCACATCCCACCCGCGCCCGATGGCAAAGCCCCGGGATGCCCGGTGCCCACACAGCGCGGTGCCCGCTCCGTCCCGCTCNGGAGCGCTGCGAGCCGGGGAGATGTCCGTCCCGTACGGCAGCCTCATGCGGTACCTGTTCCCAGCCCTGCTGCTGCACGGTGAGTGCGGGGCCGGCGCGGCTGCCCCGAAAAGCGGCTGGGGTGTGAGGGAGCTCCGAAACCGCTCTGGCGGGGCCAGAGGGGCGCGGTGGGTGCGCTCCCCGTCGTGGCTGGGGGCACCGGGTCTCGCCTGCCCGGGACAGAGGTCTGGCAGAGGATGGGAAGCGGGCAGCCCCCCCTGGCTCTGCCTGAGCCCCGTGTTAGCGGCACGCGTGGGAGCGGCACCGCCGGCGCCGGTTAAACCACGCCGAAAGCGCCCCGCTCCCGAATGTGTGTCGGCGGATTGTGTTGCAGCGTGGGACTGCTTGGATGGAGCAGCTGGTCCGGGCACCTCACACAAAGTTTCTTTACTCACCTCTGGGCAAGAGCTGGCGCTGCCGAACTCCGGCGCGTTTAGCCGAGACACCCTGCGGGGCCCGCGCTCCACCTCTTCCCGGGAAAAGTTTTTTTCCGTGGAGGTATTATCTGAGAAGCCTTCGGTAGCAGAGTGTGCCAGCACCGGGTCTTGTGCCCAACTAAAATTGTTTTGCTGCAGAGCATAGAGATTCTGGATGTTACTACATGCAGTCCTGCTTTGACAGTCTCTCAGTTTAACCCTGGACTGACATCTCTCTAAAACTGTACAGTAAGCAAAATTTTAGTGAGAAAAGTCAGCGTATTTAAACTTGAAAGTTCAGCTTGTAAATTCGTCTTTAGGCCCTTAAACAGGTAACCTATCTTTCCAGAAAGCCAGTGCTCTTCAAGAGAAACTTCTGAAAAGGAGGCAGTTTAATGAGCTGCTTAGGTATGTCTAACATTTGGCAGCCAGATTTGAAAAATCTGGGTATGATATCCTTCTGAAAGTGTGACTCAAGCTACTCAGTTACAGCATCATTTTGAAGAGTGTTCCTAATTCTGAAGTCCTTTGTAGCACCCAACGTCCTTCAGTTAAATTTCTTAGGACCCCAAGCTTAGTCATAAAAAGAGGAATTGTTTTAACTGTTAAAATGCAAGTGACCTACATGGATTCAGTGGGAGATCTGTGAGCTGGGGTTAAGGATTTCAAAGCTATTCCTGGGGTTGATTTTGTGAAGCAGGGATTGTCTTTCTCTGTGTTTGTACAAGTGCTAAGCACACACTATGGTATTTAATAAATAATAAAGAGCATGGGCTTCTGATGGTATATTTTGTTTTGAGAAAGAAAGAGTAGGAGACTCTGATCCCCAGGAGGGGGTTTTATGCTCTTCTCACAGCTCAGCTATGAGATCCGGAGAGCACAGAAACATGTTTAGCTGAGCCAGACCTGACAGGACGCCAGAGGTGTTCTTTAAACTCTGTGATCTGAGATGTAAAAGTTGAAATGGGAGACGAAGTTAGAGGGTAAAGAGAGGAGGTGTAATTGCAGGGTTGGACTCCCTGGCTCATCTGCTTGGAATTACAGAGCAGAGCTGAATGCTGGCTGGAGCAGGAAACAAATCAGGGCCAGTGATCAGATCAAAACAGCAGCTGCCAAAAGAGGATGATGAAGGAAAGTCATCCATTTCTTCCATCTGCAGTTATATTTCACCAAATAACATAAACCTAAGTTCTTGAAGAAAGATACAACTCACTGCCTTGTTTGTGAAGACAAACACCTTGGTAATGGAGCAGGTCATGTTTTGGAGCAGAGTTCCAGGAGTTTAGAAGCTGCTGCCCTCTTACAAGCTTGAAAATTAAATCAGTGGCATATAATGCACTGAAACGTAGTCCATAGAAATGTGTTTACCCTGTTGGCTTTAACTTGGTCTAGACCTTTTCCTTCCATGCCATAAAGTCAGTAGAAGCATCCTTCGATCAGCGGCTGTCCCAAATTACTAATGTGTAAGAATAACCAGCAATCCCAGGGGATTGCAGTGTTAAGCCTCTTTGCAGCATGCAATGTTTTCTTTTTTGATTTCTGTTGCATATGGCAATTTAAGGGTTAAAAGTGAGTGAGTGTGGGTGGGTGGTTGAGGATTTTTAGGGCTTAAAACTTTGTGGCACAAGTTAAAATGTCCCATAAGGCTAAAGCTTCTGCTTTCATTGCATTAAGAAATGCCTACTCTAACATCACTGAGTTGAAATTTGGAAAAACTAGTCTTCATTAATCAAAATAAAACCTGTACATGTACAGTATCACAAAAAAAAAAAAAAAGGAAGAAAGGTTTGCAGCTGGAAGTTGTCCATTATCACTGTTTTCTTTGCTTAGACAAAAAGCCACAGAAGTTTCAGATGTCATACACTAAGATCATTCAACTCCAAAAAACGTGAATAATAAGAGTGTGGATTCAAGTGGATTCAAAACAAATTTGGCTAATTTCTTTTGTAAACATAACCATTTTTTAAAAATATAAATACAGATGCTAAAAAAACCCTTTAGTGTATTTCTGATTATGCTACTGTTAGAGTAATGAGTTAGAAGCTTTAAAACAATTAGTCGATAACATCATGGAAATGGTACTAATAAAGATGATGAAAACAAGACTGATAGGCTTTTCAGAGCAAAGCTGTTTGTGCTTTTAAAAGTTCTCTGGCAATGTTACTTGAATTAGTTACGTAGTAGTGTTTTATTTCAAAACTTTTTCAGGAAAATAATAAGTAAATGCATCAGGAGATAGCCATAAAATGAACATATATTGTGCTCTGTACTAGAGACATGTGTGATCTGTTTCCTCAGTTAAATAATGCATTTCAAAATCTGGAAGACAATAAAAAGATATGAAGACACAATGCTTAGCGTAAGAGTTGGAGAGTTTGCAGGAAGAGTTAGAAGATGGGCTAAATTTTATTCACCGTTTTGTCAGTGTAAATTCCATTTCACTCATCTTTGTACCTTGACTGTGGGCTAACACAGTGGTAAGATGTTGATGTCATCTACTGAAAGGGCAGTTTTTTTGTGCTCTGTATAGGGTGTCTGTAGAAAGTAGGCTGGTACACAGTGGGACCCAAAAGTAGCCTGAACCACAGTGGAGGCAAATACCTTCAGCTATTGAAAGCAAGGGTAATACTTCATTAGTGAGGTGATTATTTAGGGCTGATAGGTAGTAGGATTATATGGAGTAAGCTTGTTTAAGGCTGGACACAAGTTCCAGGGGAGCTGGGGGCAGTTCTGCATGAACAAACCCCAGTGCCAAGGTGTGGGTGCAGGGTGGAGCGGATGTTTCTGACAGAGAGCAGATGTTTCTTGCAAAGAGGGCCAGAACATTGACATTGTACTGCCCTGGTATCCCAGTGCTGCACCCATTCCTGTCAGGGACGGAGTTCCCAGTGCCCTGCAGGAAGATGTGCTTTAACCCTTCAGGGTTTCATAAAGAAACCCACACTCTGGACAGTGCCATTTCACCTTGCACAGGTAGCAGCAGCCATCCCAATTAAGAACTTCAGCTAAGCAGAGGTTATGGGCTGTGTAACTCCTTGGGACTTGGTGCTCTGACCTCTTCCAAGAGAGGGCATTGAGTAAGGACCAAGCTGTAGGGTAACAGGGGACCTCCATGCTGGGCCTGTCAGCTTTGAGAGGATTATTTTTTAGCTGCTCAGTCTAAACATGCTTTGGATCCCTCCTCAGGATCTTCCATGCTCTGAAGCGTTCATTTTGCCTCTCTTCGAAAGCTGCACTTGGAAACTCTGTGTGCACAAGAGAGGCAGCAGATACATGTGAAAGGAAGTCATTGTCCTGTCTGCTTCCCTGGCCATAAAACCCGGCTTTCCTTTCCTAACCCTTTTGTTTGTAGTAGCTAATTTAGGCCCCAGTCTTGCGAGGACTCTTTGAAGTTTCAAGTGCAGGGAAAACACTGGTAAACACAGCTCGTGGCTTGGTAACAGGACATTATATTCTCCATGGCAATTATGTAAGCTTGCACTGGAGCTAAAAGCCTGTCATAGGCATTATCTGACACTATCCCACATCAAGAAAGAGCATAATCCAAATGTCTATTTATTTAATTGTGCAGGGCAACTGCCCAGATAAGGAGAGCTATAAAGTTAATCCAGCCAATTATTCTTTATCTGTTGTAAGGTTTTTCCAGTTTCAAACAAGTTCTAACTTGAAAAGAGATTGCTGCAGGAGTAATGCATGAATGTTAAAATGTTTCTGTCAGAGATGAAGCCATTGCTTATTTTGAACTTACGCTATCACTGGAGGTTGTTTTACTTCATAATAAAATTCTGTTCTTCTGTATTTACATCACTAGAAATTAAAAAAAAAAAAAAGTTAAGTGGTTCCTGCTGAGCAACCCCAGTCTAAATCCAGGCTTGAATCCTACTCTGAGGTAACATCTCTTCCACCATCCAGCAAAGGATGAACCTGCTGAACACCTGGTAGCTTTGAGACTGGTTTGAAGCACTACACCTGGACATGTTGGAAGCCATGGTTTAGATTCTGGTGGAGACGTTCATTAAACTGATAAAATCTCAACAGTTTAAGATTATTTGCCTTATAGTTTAACAGTCTGGCATAGCTGTGAACAGAATTTGGCCAGGGTGTTGAGGCGCAAATTAAATTAAAACTGTGTTCAAGCACAACTCTGCTTATTATCTTTGTTGCAATTGTACAGTATTTGCATGCTATTTTTCAGAAAACCAAAACATTAATTCTAGCAGCTTGCAGTTTTTTTGCAGAAATGTTGGCAGAGAGCTTTGTCATAACTGTTTTTGAAACACGTTTGGGTAATGGGCTGCCAACAGATTGCCCTTTTAAGATTTGTATTTTACTCGCAGCTATGTGCAGAAATCTTTGAAGAACTTGAAAGTAACCTATCTTCCCTTCACAATTATTTTTATCTTGGATGGTTGTTCCCACATCAGATACAGGCTTATAAGCGAACATGAGAGCCTGAAGCCCTCTGTCTGGTGTGGTGCGTGCTCCTATCCACGTCTTACTGGCATGGCAGCTGTACAGGCCTCCACTTTCCCACCTAGATGGATGTTGGATCCTGCCCCTGCCAAGTGTGGTCTGGGATCACAGGCCCTCAAAGATCTGTGTGATCTCCGAGGGTCTGGGCAGGGATCCTCAGTGAGCTGTAGCACCTCTAATGCTATATTCAGTTAGTTTCATGCTAAAGCTGTGTCACCTCTAGGGCTTTTGAAAGGGAAGCTGAGTATCAGCTCATCATAAAATGCTTCTGGTTAGCTGCCTGGTATTTCAGGTGGATTCTGGAATTTTCCTTTTCATTTTGGACTTGCTCCTTTGTGAAAACAAATGGTGTGGAATGGGGGATGTAGACATACGATCTCTGGCTGTGGTGTAGTTGAAGTGAGAACCAGCCGGAGGCATCACAAAATTACTGTTACTGGTCTCATGCAAAGATTTTTTTTGTTTGTTTGTTTGAAGTCTGTCACACTTTTGAGTAGTGACATAGTGGGTGGATTTTGGTTTTACATTTTTTAACAAGCAGGTAATATTCCTTCCTAACACACAAAAATTCAAGCAGTCAGAGTAAGAATCTGAGATATTCTCAGTTGAGTCTGAGACACTCATGGAGATATTGAAACCTACACTCTGTCAGTGCTGTGGAGAATAGCAGACTTGGATCTCTCTGAATGAAAGTAATGGCTCCAACTATGTTGCAACTGCATCTGCTCTCCAAAGTGGGCTACTAAAGAATCATGAAATTCTTTTCCCGGTTTTGTGAATGCATGTTTTAACCTTGAGCCTTTCCAGCAATATCTCATTTAACATGGCCAAATGGATCTTTTAAAATAAGTGACATCATCCCTGCAGTTCCTCAGTTCCTTAGGCAAAACACCTCGTGTGCACTGCCGAGGGTGGAGCAGGGGGACACTGCACTGCCTCTGAGCACCTGCTCTGAGGGAAAACACAGAAAACAGTGTTTGATTTACTGCTCTGTATAGGAGGCATATCACCAGTCTTGGTGTTTGACCTGCTGATGGTACAAGGGGAAGTTACTTCTCCTTTGTATGGTAGTTGCATCTACAAGCATATGTCAGTAACTACAAAAGTGTTGAAATGACTACTTTGTAAGGAAGAAGTTTGCACTAAATTAAGTATTTCCTTGCTCCAGCAAGGCAAACATAGGTAAAGGTCCCATTGCTGCCTCTTAATTTTATACTGTGTTTCATATTCTGATATTCTGGTCCTGTGATGCTGTTTAGCATTATTGAGAGCAGCCCCAAGGAGAAAGACTTGGAGGTGTTGGTTGATGAGAAGCCCAACATGACCCAGCAATGTGCACTTGGAGCCCAGAAAGCCAAACATCCCAGGCTGCATCCAAAGCAGAGTGGGCAGCAGGGAAAGGCAGGGAATTCTGCCCCTCTGCTCTGCTCTGCTCTGCTCTGGTGAGATCCCACTTCATGTACGGTGTCCAGCTCTGGGGTCCCAGCGTAAGAAGCACATGGACCTACTGGAGCAAGTCCAGAGGAGGCCACTGGATGCTCAGAGGGCTGGAGCACCTCTGCTACAGCAACAGGCTGATAGAGCTGGGGTTTTTCAGCCTGCTGAAGCGAAGGCTCTGGGGAGACCTTAAAGCACCTTCCAGTACCTTAAGAGGTCCTATAAAAGAGCCAGAGAGTGACTTTTTTACAAAGGCATGTAGTGATAGGGCAGGGAGGACAGCTTTAAACTGAAAGAGGGCAGGTTTAGATTTGATGTTAGGAAGTCTTTACTGTGAGGATGATGAGGAAGTGGAACAAGTTGCCTCGGAAAGTTGTGGATGCCTCATCCCTGGAAGTGTTCAAGGCCAGGTTGGATGGGGTCTTGACCAACCTGGTCCTGTAGAAGTTGTCCCTGCCCATGGTCAGGGGGAAAGTGGAACCGGACAATTTTTAAAGTATCTTCCAACCCGAACCATTCTATGTGTGTGTTTTCTACGGCTCTCCCTGTGTCTCTTCAGGCTTCATTATGTTCTCATGCCTCTCTTGATTACCTGAATTTGTTGTTGCCTTCATTTGTCACAGCTGGATGGATAGAATCCCAAACAAATACCCTCTTTCCTCAAGAGTTGTCAATGTAAATCTCCCTTCCATTCCCTGATTGCAGTTTATCATTTGCAAGTTGCAGACCGAACTACATTCATGTGACATGGAGAGCTCAGACACAATTGCTTTTGAGCTGTATCAAAGAAAAGAAACTGTATCATACCACATAAAGTTTGACTCCTTTTCAAAAACTCCTTCTTTTCATTATTTCCTTCAGGGAATAATTGGGAATGTCTGATGTGGTTACTGTGTTTTCTTCTTTGATATGTGCGCATACAAGATGGTGTCCTCCCACAGAAGGATTTTTGCTTGAAGAAATTAAATCCCCAAGTATGTCTAAATGAATAAATAATTTCTAAATAAATCTGTATTCATGAGTCATATGACATGACCTAGGCAAAATATGACTGCTTAAAAGCAAGTGGTACAATAAATATGCCTTGGAAATAGCCAGTTGAACAATTTCAAAACCTCCTCATGATTGCAGATTTCAAATGTTTAACAATTTCAAAAGGAAATGAGAATTTTCAAAGTCTTTTTTCAGTGTGAGATGATTTGTCTGCAGGAGTCACCATGTTGAAAGTTAGCACTGGTGGCTACAACCTCTGCCATGTACCTTGCATGGACATGAAGCACAGACCCAACCTATTAAATCCTGCCTCTCCAAAGATGTAGTTGGCTCGAGAAGAGCATCGCCCTGTCATGGCTGTACCATTTCTGGCTGCAGAATGGGAATTGTTTGGTGCTAACATGAGTGGCTCTGCTCAGCAGTGCAGAAATACCTGAGAAGCCTTGACTTCCAGAAAGGGAGAAATACTGAGCCCCTGAAAATCAGGCCTCTGTGAGGGCATCTGAGGCAATGTGCTCAAATATCAAAGTATCCCCAGTATTTATTACCCTATAGAAAGCGAGGCCATAAATTCTCATTCACATTGAAGAATTGTTTGTAATCTGCAATATAACAAAGCTATCGGATTTTCCGGAAAAGATTTTGTGAGGCTGTATTCATTAATCTCATTAAATCCTAGCATTGTTCAATGGTGAGCACTGTTTAGGTTAACGTATTTATTGTGTTCTTTCTGATAACTTTTTACCGTGTCTCCTGGATAAGTCCTTGCTTCCGTTTAGCTTAGGAATTGCTGTTTGTAAATGGTTGACATGTATTTATAATTTTGGCAATGCCATTTTCCCAGGTGTTACCCAAGTTTCTTCCAGAAGATCTAAGACCTAGCCAACGTAATGAATCACTGGCACTTTTATTTTTTTTTCAATAGGAAATGGGGAAGGCTTAAGAAAGTGCCTGCCTAACACCAGGCATGTTCCCAGTGTTAGATGGGGCCTGGGGCATAAAGCATAGGATTTTGTGCTGGGTGATTCCCAACAGCCCAGTTTCTTATCCAGGTCAGCTGAGAAGACACCAGAAAACGTGGGGATGAATCCCAGACCCCCTCCCTGGGAGCATGTTACAGGGAGACATCCCTTTTTTCGAGATGGCTGCCCCAACTTCCAAGGCACTCAAACAGCCCCTTCACCCCACCCCTTATTCATTTTCCAGCCCTCTGCTGCTCAAATTCCTTCTGGCAATGTAATACAGTTTCCAACACATTATGTAAGGTTCATGTTTGTCACCTTTTAACCCTTAGATGTAGGGTTTTCTTTTGATCTATGTTTTCCAAAATATCTAAGAGCAGGCTGTGCCTAAAAGAGTAAAGGCTCATTCATTTTGAAGCTATGTATTCATTTTGTTCAATTAATATTGTGTAGAGAGTGTGCTGGTGGATTTTGTATGTATACATTACTAGAAACCAAAATTACTGTGTGCTGGAGATAAAGTTAGCTTTTGAAATTCCTTTTCCCCTTTAAAATAAAAATAGAAGAATCTGCCTTTAATTGACCACCTCAGTCATCACAGAGGCTTCCTGTGTGCAGAGGCTTTGCTTTTAATATCTGTTTTGCCTTGATTTTAAAGAGTAGTCTTTATTTGCAAGTTTATTATAGAAGCGTTCAAATTAGAGGTGGGCTGAAACCGCAAAGTTTGTGTCCGGATCTGGACACAACTTTCTGAAAGTTTGAAAGCCTAGGTTTTTGATTGTCCTGACCAGAGATTACAGAGGTGTCTATAAAGTTCAGTTTCAGAGCCACATCTCCTGGGTGTGGAAACTCAACGCTTCAGTTCTTTTCTCCAGTTTATTTTGTAAAGTAAATTTATATAGGGGATGATTAGTGGTGTGACAGAAAGGAAGACCTTCCCATAATTTTATTTTTTTTTCAGATGAAAAAATAAATGTAAACAGTATTTGCCCAGGCACATAGCAGTATGAACAAGTGTCCTTCAGTGCAAGATGGTCACAGTATCCTTTTTTGCGTTGAAGCCCTACTCAGCAGGGTCTCATGATCTAATTTACACTTTCTGTCACAGGGCTGGGAGAAGGTTCTGCTCTTCTTCACCCGGACAGTAGGTCCCACCCTCGGTCCTTGGAGAAGAGTGCCTGGAGGGCTTTCAAGGAGTCACAGTGCCATCATATGCTGAAACACCTTCACAATGGAGCCCGGATCACTGTACAGATGCCTCCCAATATTGAGGGCCACTGGGTCTCTACTGGGTAAGGAAAGATAAAACAAGATGCTTGGGATGGGGAAGAGAAGATGGTAAAAAAGCAGAGAGGAGGATGAATATTCTTACTTTCAACAGTAGGGGAAATATTTTCTTTAATATGGTGATGCTCCAAATTCCAGATGCTCTCTATGTTTATGCATAAAAGGAGAAGGAGCAGCATTACATACATTAAAATAGCATGCCATAAAGCTGTCTTGATGAATCAATTTATTGTCTGGATTTTAAACAGCATGCTGTGAAATATCTTTGAATCTCTCGGAATAGGAAGGAGCCTACCAAGCTGCCAAAATGGATGCTCATTCAAACATAACATTGTGCTATATTTGTCTCTATGCATTAGATCCATTGAATGGGGCCTTGTTTTCAGAGCATGAGTCTAGCACAGGTTTTATTAGCAAAAGAAATTAAGAAGCAGTATTTCACTAGTTCTATTACTTCTTATACCTGATGACTTGTATTTCAGAGAGCTTTTTTTTGCTTTCTGTGTATCAGCATTCACATGCTCATTGGAAGTGACTTGTAGTAGGAAAGACTGGGCGTTTTTTTAACAGAAAGGAGTGTATTTTAGGATGAGAGGAAATGGTCTCAAGTTACGCTAGGGGAGGTTTAGATTAGATACTGGGGAAAATTTCTTCACTGTAAGGATGGTCAGGCATTGGAATAGGCTGCCTGAGGAAGTGGTGGAGTTAACATCTCTGGAAGTGTTCAAAAGGCATGTGGATGTGGCACTTGGGATGTGCTTTAGTGGTGAACATTGTCATGCTGGGTTAAAGGCTGGATGCAATGGTCTTAGAGGTCTTTTCCAACCTTAACAATTCTACAGTTCTGTTTATATTAAGCAGTGTAGAGGTGACGGGGCGAACAAGTTTGAAGGCACTAAAGGGCTTTCTACAGGAAGTGGAATTTAACTGCCATTAACACTTTTAGAAAATAAAGAAAAAAGGAGGGGCGTTCAAAAAAGAGAGAGAAAACCCCACAAAACCTGAATATTGCATGGTCCAAATTCAAGCCAACTAGAAGTTTTCCATTAACAGTCAGAAGTTTGCATTGACTGCCACCTTTGTTAAATGTTTGAGTGGAGGAGCTGAGGACATGATCCTGCATATCCTCAGCAGACCAGAGCTCATGGAGTTACACTGAGAAGCTTCTAGAGCAGCATATAAGCCAGTTCTTTGTGCTGTTCCCTGGACGTATGGCATTTCACTTTCTGATGTTATCAGTCATTCTGCTAAATCTACCGTGCAAAAGAGAGCAATAGATGTTTAATAAGCTGCTGCTATTTCCAACGAAGAATTGAGTCACATGGTGGTCCCCTGACAAAAGGCAAAAGCAAAACACGATTCAAAGTATTTAAGCCTACAAGATAAAGCCTTTAGATATGATCACCGTGAAGCAATAGCAGCAGAGGGAATTGCTGGGTAATCAGCAGGCCACAGAGGCCAAGTTCCTATTTACTCCCATTCCTGCCAGAGGGACAGTAGCACCCAGGTGTCTCTGTGCACCCATCTGGTTCTTGCTGCCTGCAGTGTACATGATGTGCCACTGTGCTGAAATTTTGTTTCCATGCTTTCTTTCTTCCCACAGCTGTGAAGTTAGAGCAGGCCCGGAGTTCATCACAAGATCTTACCGGTTCTACCACAACAATACGTTCAAGGCCTATCAGTTCTACTACGGTGGCAATCGCTGCACAAACCCCATCTACACCTTGGTCATTCGTGGCAAAATACGGCTCCGACAGGCGTCCTGGATCATCCGGGGCGGCACCGAGGCCGACTACCAGCTCCGCAACATTCAGATCATCTGCCACAACGAAGCGGTAGCCAAAAAGTTGAGTGAGTTGGTGAACCAGACATGCCCTGGATTTATCCCAGAAGATAGTCCCTGGGAGCAGGATGTGAGCTATGATTTGCTGAGAGAAGAGAACGGCTGTGAGTGCACCAAAGCTCTGAATTTTGCCATGCACGAGCTCCAGCTGATCCGCGTGGAGAAGCAGTACCTGCACCACAACTTAGACCACCTTGTGGAGGAGCTATTCCTCGGAGACATTCACACTGATGCTGCTCAGAGAAGGTACTATCGGCCCTCTAGTTACCAACCTCCTCTTCAAAATGCCAAGGTACGTGTGCGTGGGTTTGCATATACCCTCTTTTTAAGATACTGGTGACAAAGCCCAAATCACTCAGTTCTTCTATGTGCACTGCTGTAACCTAAAATGTAGATGTGCTTCTGATACAGGGGGTGATTATAGCCTTAATTAACAGAAGATGACAGAACTTACTTTGTGAGAGCAGTAACTTTGCTGTGGTTTATGCGACTGCATCAAATATGCCAAAAAAGTAATCTGGTGAACTAAAGTCAAAAAAGGCCACCCTGAGGATGGAATCAGAGACTTGTGGGCAGAAGTGGGAGTGGATGGCTGTAGGCTAGCAGCTGAGAGGAAGTATCATATAGAACTGAGAGAGCAGAAGAGGAACAGAAATCACTGGGTGCTTCTACAGCTGCAGGGGTGCCTAGGAGAGAGCAAATCAAATATGAATATTGGCATATGGAAGTTGGGTGTTCCATAACCTGAAGAGGAGACAAGGAAATTGGAAGGTAACCACATGGAAGGGGCAGCATGAAGGGAAAAACACTGTTGGACTGTGCGGGTCATGGATTCAGACGTAGGCACACACATTAATGAAATGAAAAACAGGTGAATTTTGAATGGGGCTCTAATTCCTTTTGATAATTCAGTTTTCAAAGGGGCCTCAAAGTGCCCTCAGCTTCATCAGGAACTGATCAACCCATAGTGAGCTAAATAAAACTCAAACAGGAAGAGCAGACACTGGTGGCCTGTAGCAGGAAGGCTGTCATAGATCTTTCCTGGTGACATTTCAAAGGCAGGCAGCAATTGGAACCACATTGCCAGGTGCTGCTGCAGTCAGTGTGCTCCAGCTGGGCCTTGCCACAGCATCACTTCCAGCTAAAGGGTTACCACCATTTTTAATCATCTCCTCACAAATGGTTCAAAAATCAGCTACAGCTTATCAGCGATAGCAGGAAACACAACAAGAGAAGGGAGAGATTTAATGAAAAAGCTTTGGCTTTCCCTTCCATTCAAAACCATCTGCCCTGGGTTGTTTCTGTTTCCTGTGAACAAAAAAATTTTAGTAAGTTAGGTCTTTATGTGTTCTGCCTTTAATTGCTTTGTAGCCTGGCCTAGGGATCATTTTAATCCACAGTAAACTGTTTTGCTGTATGAAAACTGCTGTGATACTATTCTTATGCTGTCTTCAAGTGACCAAGGACAGATTTGAGTTTTCGTTTTAAACTTACCTTCCCAAAATAGAGAGTTTCAGCAGCAGCAGGTGTACCACAGCACAGTCCTCTGCAAAATTTTGCTTTTCTTTAATTGATTCAAACAACCACATCAACTTTCACTTTACCTATTTGGGAGTGAAGGTTCTTTGCTAGATCTCTTCCTTGCAGTTTTCTGTAGATAGAACTTATCAGATATCAGCTATATTGTATCTGTTCTAGAACATATGGTAGATAATTTACCAACCACTTGAAACAGAGACAAAATCTTGATTTAAATCACTGTAGCTGAGTATTTTTTTGGTCTAGGTGTCTTACACTGGGCTGATATATAACATACTAAATGCCTACACTTCCACCTTGTCGTAATTTCATTACAGTCAGAGCAGTCAGATGTACTCTCAGCTGGCTTTATAAAATTAAGATGGTTGTCCAGGCCTGCTGTAATTTTAGGACACACAGATAATGGTTTTCGTGCCTGTCTGTTCTGCCACTGTAGGATCCTTTTTTCCCTCTAAAATATAGTGGCGCTAAAATACAATGTTCAAATTTAAAGGATCAAATTTTGCGTAAGAGAGGTGTATTTCTTGAGACAGGTTAGCTAAGAGAAGCTGGGCCTGCTGATACTAGGCTTTCAGCATGATATAAACAGCAATACCCTTACAAAATGAACCTTTGGTTCAGCTGCTGTGAAAGTTTCCAGGAAGTGGGTTTGTTGGTTTGTACCTAAGCATGAAGATCCTTATACCAACAGGTTCTTGACAGGCTCTCTGACCTACTGTTTGCCAAATGTAGGAAGAATAGTAACAGAAGTGCTTTTTTTCTTTTTTTTTTTTTTTTGTAAGTCCAGGCAAAGGTTATAACCCTTCGTTTTTGAACTCTTTTGCTTTTCTAATTGTTGCTCCACTGGGACCCAGCTGAAAATGAGTTTAAATGCTAAACTGAGTTTAAAACTACAAGTCACAGACTCCTCTGGAAACTGGACACCATGAATAAATAGAAACGTTAAATCAACTTGTTTTTTTAAGGTTTCTACAGTCATACCAAGAGGTTGGGGAGGCCAGGAAATTGCTTCTGAAGTGAATCAGGTGTATTGTGTGGAATCTTTCATTTAAGGCTTTTTTCATTTCCTTTTTATTTATTTATATTTTAGACTCATAAAGGCCTGCCTAAAATAAGTTAAGAGGATTCACATTTTGAGTTAAATTTATAGTTAAGCCTCTATATAGAAGAAAGTTCCACCCAGCCCAAGAGTTTACACAGCCTGTAAGTTGGATGTGGTAGCCACATTCATTACTTATGTGGTTGAAATGAACAGTAATTAAAAGCAAATGATTGCTGGATATGTTAGGAATGCCAAAGCCACATGATCAGGACTTTAAACAAATAGAATTGGATCTTATCCAAATTCCTGCAGTGATTTCACTGCGGGATGGTAAATCAAAAGGGCTGTCCAAAAACCAGACAGCTTTATGCTGAGCTACAAATCTGAATAAATTCACAGATTACCGTATCTCAAGTGTTCATATAAAATCAGGGAGCTTTTAAAAACATATAATATGTCATCCCTTAAAGCTTTATGAATTCCCTTAGATAAGAGCATACCTTAAACAAATTCCTCCTGTAAAATACATGGAAGTTCTTGAGTGTAGATGATTAATAGGTCGCTAAATAGATTTATCTTGGCTGTTTTCTAACCTGGCTCGAGATACTAGTTAGGACTGGCTGATGAATGGAGATGAACGTCTTTGATGTCTCTTGACGTTGCAAGTTTATCAAGTGATTCAGGCTATCACACATGGAGCTTCTTCAGCCAGCATGAGAGAGCACATGGGTGGGAGGGCAGGATGGGGGAACTGCTCGGCCATCATCACATATATTATACAGTATGTTCCCAATTAGGACAGCACCAAGGAGGCTGCCTGATTGGTTGTAATATCACAAACGTATACAGGGACTTGTAGCATGGAGGAAGGCTTGAATATGGTATTTGTTCTCTTAACAGGACAGAAGGTGTCTTCAGAAATGTCTGCTCTAAACTACAAAAAATGTGTACAAGAGCAGTACTGGGAGACTTATTTCACATGTAATTGCCTCAGCAGTATTGCTTTGTAAACAAAGAACTCCTTGTGCTATTTTATCATGTGACAGAGTAACGGGAAATATCAGAGCAGGACTGTAATGACCGGTCATTCTGGTTAGATCATTGCTTAGGAATACAGCTGACATGGTCTGGAGCATCACAAGAAACCTAAAAAGTGCTAGGATAACCTTCACTCTTTGTCATGCTCAATCAGTTGCTGGACACACTCTTTCAGGAAGATATTTTCCCTTTAAAATGTGATTCTGATGAATCAGTTCTCTCTTACTACTGTGTTCACCTCTGGGACCTGACTTCCAACAGCATCTGGCATTTGTAGCTAATACAGATTCAATGTATGGAGGCTGGTGCTTGGGCTTTCCTTTAGCCAAGAAAGAACAAAGTGCGCAAACTTTTCTGTACTTTTCAAAAATTTGAGTCTTCACCTCTTTGAAACACAGTGACTTCATCTCTAGGAGAATGCTATGTACTTGTGAAGCTCCCAGGGAAATGCAATCATAAGTTAATAAATAGATTAACATTAATTAATAAAACACATTAAACATCATTGTCTTATTACCTGTTAATATCTGAAACACCTCAGAGGAATATGCAAAACTCAACCAAAAAGTGTAATTTTGGCAGACAAAACTCCTTTGTTTGCCTGAGTAGTGCCACTAGACTTCTAGATTAAGCCAACACTTGAAGGGTGCCTTTTGTCCATTATTACTTGAAAAGGGCTCTTGGTTAGGAAAATTATGAGGGGAAGCAAAGCAGGAATATTCAGAAGAATGCTGAAATGGGTTAATTCCAGGTTTATGAACAATGACAGTGCTACAGAAATGAGAGAAGCAAACGGCTTTTAGCTGAGGCTGGCCCTTGCCTTGCTTGGCAGCGCTGTCGGCTGTGGCCTTGTGCCTTTGAAGGTGCCACGTCTGCACTTACCACTGTCTGCTCTGCAGCTGCAGTAAAAGCCCGTCCCAATTCAATGCAGCACCAGGGATCAGAATTAACTATTTAGCTTAGAAAAATACACCCCAGGCCTTCAGGTCAACTCAGCTTATGAATCTAAACTACTGACACCTTCCTTATGGTTGGCATCTAAGCACAGTGGCTTAATCTTTTGTAAAATGGCAGGTAAGATTCACTGGTAGTACTGCATAGTTTAGAGGGCTATATAGGATGCCTTTTAAAGGCATAATAAATACATAAGGCAGATTTATTTGGGAATACTTTATTCTTGAAAATGGACATTCAAGCTGTCCCTTTGGGTTTTCCAGGAATTACTTTTTGTTAATACTTCATAAAGCATTCATGTCACCATAATTTAGTATCATTTTAATGGGATAGATGACATGCAGGCACATTCATCTGAGAAGTCTGGCTTTCTCTTTGTTCTTGTCTTTTGCCCAGGCTAAAGTCCTTTATACCAGAAAGGAACAACCAGAACACTTCTGCATTTCATGTTGGTTTTATTTATTTCAGTTTTATGCAGGGTTGTGCAACAGAATCAACATCATAGATCAGACAGTTGTGTAATGGTAGTGCCTTGAGATTCCTTCACTATCTTTCCCTTCATAAGAGCAGTTAATAAAAACCATTCCTCAATATCTTAGAATATATGGTATGCATTTGCAGATAAATCTGAGCATATCTCCACCCTCCTTCCTGCTTGCAGCACCTCTGTTCCCCACCAAAAGAAATAACCATCTGACAGCTCTGCAAAGGAGTTACCACTCTCCAGCATTTTACTTGCCTCAAGATTTTTAATTAAAGTTTTAAATCTTCGTTATTCTTCATTCCATTTGGCAGGCTGAGTTATAACTGTGTCAGCCGTGCTTGTCAACTCCCCAGAGCCAGGCTAATGCACATTAGTCAACTCAGCTTCATATGAGGTCATGCAAAGCCTGCAAATTATCACTTTTGTACTGGAGAGAATTTGTGGTCGTTTTTTAAAGTGTTGTCTTGGTCTGCAGTTATCTGCAGTGGTGGAGGAGCGAGCCTGATACTATCCTGAGCAATTCTTAAATGTGTCCTTCCTGTGGACTTGGCTCCTTGGCAATGTGAAGCAAAGCCATCCAACTTTTTTGTTGAGCTGGAAGCGTTTCCTTGAATTGATGTTCTCCCAAGAATTTCCATTTATACTCATCCTGGGAGCACTAGTTACTAACACTAACACCTGGTACTGTGTGTCCTTGCGTGGTGAGGTTTAAAACATCCTGACCAGGCATGACTTGTTCCAGTCCCACCTAGTCCTGCCCGTGACATGTGGCATTTGGGAGGTGTGCAAGACCAGAGCTGAGTGCGGCTTTTCTCTCCCAGTAATAGGTGCATTGACATGGCAGGAGTTTCCTCCCCCAGCCTTTGTGGCTGTTGGCCCCTGCAACATCCTGGGATACTGGTTAGATCTGTACTGCACACACAGTCCAAGCCTGAGCCCGTGCTTGAGGAAATCCAAAGTCTGGTCCCTCATCTCACATCTCCCTGCAACAAGGGTATGCTGGGTACAACATGACAGACCCAGTCACATGCTGTGTGGCATAACCAGTGTCAGATAATAAGTCCTAGGCCGCCATAGAATTCCACAGAACTTAAAAGGA
Source organism: Drymodes brunneopygia (assembly GCA_013400955.1). Taxonomy (NCBI): domain Eukaryota; kingdom Metazoa; phylum Chordata; class Aves; order Passeriformes; family Petroicidae; genus Drymodes; species Drymodes brunneopygia. The sequence continues at coordinate 602,222 of VZTZ01039456.1, read as the reverse complement.
AATTAAACTGTGCTGGGAGGGTTTATATTTCTGACTATCTGTAGCAATTGGGAAAAATATGAAGGAACCTCATCATTGTTTGCTTTTTTTAGTTAGAATCCCCCTTGCTTGGCTTCCAGCGCTCTCTGGCCCTATTACCACCTCAGCTGAGACAGCAGGAGAGAGGGATAAGAAAAAATGTTGGTTGGAATTTTCAGATCCTAAGCTATTTTCTCCCCAGCTACAAGAACTGAGTTTTCAGCCAGAGAGTCAGGCTTGTTTTGGTACACATGGCTTCATGGATTAGTTCAGAAATTGGCTGTAAAGAAACACCTGGAAGGGTGAGGAATGGTGGCATTATAGCTTTGGCATTGCAGAGCTGCAAGGAGCCACCCATCATGGTAAGGGATCTTCCAGCTATTTCAGGGCCCAGTGCTTCTAGCAAGGCCCCACTATTAAAAATATTGCATTATGCACCTAAGATGATCAAAACGTAGAACAGATGTTCATCCTGTCCTCTGCTCATTTTATTGCTTTTTAGTTTATGTCATGCCCAAATGAGCTTTTTATTAGAGAGCTCTTAATCGTGTTTGGACTCAAACATCCTCTGTCTCTGTTCCCTATTTTCTTTGAACGCCTGTTTTTAGAAAATAATCTTTCCCTGAAACACATGGAAAGGGAGTGATTTGCAAAGCCTCAGATAGTGTAATTAAGAGCCAAGAGCAGCTGACCTAAAAAAAGCAAGAGTGAAATATACAGTCAATTATTAAACATAAATTACTCCATAATCAAGTCAAATTGCCTCATAACAGAGCTAGCTAGCTCTTTCCCTTGCCCATTACTTGGGCAAAAATCATACTGAGGGAGTTTATACGTGGCATACTCTTCCATTTAGAAGTTTATAAGGTTGTGAAAGATTGTATCACAGCAAAAAAAGTTTAAAAAAAGTGGGCTTAGATTATAGTGCTGGTCTCAGGCAAGCGATGCATTCAGAGTATGTCCATGTGAGGGGCCGGAGCCAGCTGGTGCCTCACAGCTGTGAAAGGGATAGTTCTGCTTCCTCCCTCACCACCCCAACCTCTCCCTGCTGCACTCGTGGTTCAACGCAAAAAGTGCTTGATTATCTCAGCCCCTTCATTTGGGCACACCTTCAGGAACTGGGATGTCCCTCAGGTTGGACATTCCTTAGCAGCCCGACTGGCCAGACCTTCACAGCTCTTGCAGAACCTTCAGAATTAGAAGGGCTGCACAGAGTTACAGTAGTTCAAGACCACAGAACCCAAAGAGCCAGATGAACTACAGACAAGTAACAGAGTTAATAAGGACCTTCCTAGAGTTTGCCAAAGGAGTCACCTCTGCTGACAGCGTAATGGTGGCCAGTGGTGACCAAAAAGGAAAAGAGGCTCTGTTGCTGTTTGGTTTTCTTCAGATTTTGAACAAGGGCAACAGAAATCGTTGGTTCCCAGGTTAAATTGCCTTGGCTCATGAACTGTTTTTGGAGGACATACTCCTGGGAAGAAAATGTCACTATAAACCAAATCAATATACTGCTGTGCCGGGGTTTCCTCTGGGAGATGATAGAAGCTTTCAAATTCACTTCAATAGAGACGAGACTGCAGCAGAAATTCTCTCCTACTATTGAAGGATTCAGCTTATATAAGCTATGTTTAGTTTAATAGCACTGTCTTTTTCTCGCTTTCTGGCTTCACTTTATGGGAGTGGGGCAATCACAGCCATAAAGCTACTGTCATCAGTACCCTTAATGTGTCAGGGAACAGTGCAGCCAGTCTGCCCCATGGCAGGACAGAAATATATGGTCAAAAGGCACTGGCATCTTCCACAAAGCAACCCCTTGGTCTGGATCCCTGTGAGTGTCCATGCAAGGCAGTGGAGGAATCTTTTGGATGTTGGCCTCCAGGAAGAAAAAGCATTATTTCTATTACAACTGAAAGATACTTTTTGTTGTATATATATCTGCATTAACTTCACCAGTTGCAGTTACATTACTCAATTAAATGTTCTTTGTATTTCACTAGGGTACTAATAGACCTTGCACCTGCTTGCAGAATTTAGCTGAATAAAAGGTATCTTAAAATTAAGGAACCAGCTCCACAGTGGGAAAGGACTACATCCACTTTAAGAGCATGCTTACATGTGGTCTCCAGAAGACCAACCTCATTCCTCTGCAGAGCTGGGCTGTTGGCCAGCACTGGTTCAGATCAATCAACACAGATATCTTGTGCCTTTATCTCTCAAGGACACTCCTCGATCCTTCCTTGAGAGAGGGGGATGCTCTGGGGGGTTACTCACATTCACCATGTTCAAGCTATGAGATGCATCGAACTAAGAGCTAAAGCTCAGCATGCAGCCATCTGGGAGATTTACAGAAATACTTTTTCTTTGTACACCTTTCCAGCCCTTTTTTTCTGAAGCCTCTCTGAGTGCCCTCTGTAACATGAATGCTCATAGTCACTGCTCCTACTTTAAAGTCCACATGAGCTGCTATGAGGTCAGCATTTCTCCACTTGCTGCCTTCAGCTCTGGCTCACTTTAGGGGTGACCTTCACACAATCTTCACTAGTGCCCTGACTTTCTCCAATAAAATGATGTAGGTAGCTTCAGAGAATCTACATACAGCACCCACAAAATATTTATTTTACATATATTAAACAGGGTTTATATTTGCCCCATCCCAGACCAGAGAGTCATCCAAAGTCTTTTCAGCAATAGTGAAATCAATGAAATGGCCACTGTTCTATGTCCCTGGGATGTAAAATAATGATCTATGTGCAAAGTATCTATAAAATAGGTGTCGCTCAGGAGGTGGAAGCCTCAGTCTGAAATTGCCTCCACTGCTGCCATAGACTTGAAGCCTGCAGACCCCTCCTAAGACACCCCAGGTACTCACATTTGAGGCTGAGGGTACTTGGCTGCTTGAGGCTGCTGCATGGCTGTGATGAGCCACCCTGGAGCTCGGCATGCACCACCGACACTGTTCCTGCTGGAGAGGACCATAAAGCTTTCACCATATCCAGCAGCATCCAGCCATATCACACACTTCTCAAGCTTGTGTTAAGGCTCAGAAAAGCTGAAAGAGTTTAAAAAGCACTGGTTACTATTCTCCCAAGGTGCCATCCAAAATGAAAAGCATCCTTGTGACACCCATGTGTATCTACAGTACTTAACAACTAAAAGAAAGACAGATAGATAAGAGCTCAGCAAATATATTGATTTCTGACACAGGTGTTGCAAAATAGTAGATTACCTTCTGCCAATTTCTTGTATGATTTGAAAGATAAAGTCAGCCTTTTCTAGATCCTGAATTAAAATGTTAATTTCAGATAAATGCAGACAAGGGAATTAATTTCTTATTATTAATTATTAATTATTATTTATTAATTTATTATTATTATTATTCTGCTGTGCAGTCTTACACATGCAGAACCAAATGGTACCACTAACGAGATCAGAAATGACGATGCATTCCTTAAAATGTGGAGCTGGTGTTGCTTCAGCATGAAGTGGCTGGCCTGATGCCTTGCCCTGTATCCCAGGTGATGCCTACCGAGGGTTTCTCTCTGCTTTGTTTCAGAACCATGACCGCACGTGCATCGCATGCAGAATCATCTACCGCTCAGACGAGCACCACCCGCCCATCCTGCCCCCCAAGGCAGACCTGACCATCGGCCTGCACGGAGAGTGGGTGAGCCAGCGCTGTGAGGTGCGGCCTGAGGTGCTCTTCTTGACTCGCCACTTCATTTTCCACGACAACAACAACACCTGGGAGGGCCACTACTACCACTACTCCGACCCCATCTGCAAGCACCCCACCTTCACCATCTATGCCAAGGGACGCTACAGCCGGGGAGTCCACTCGTCCAAAGTCATGGGTGGCACAGAGTTTGTGTTCAAAGGTAGAGTAGCTTGATACAATGTGAGGGGGAGGTAGTTATGGACCAGAGCAAAATTTGCTCATAACAACTTGGTTGCTGATGATTTCCTTCTGTGATTTTCAGGAGTTTGTCATTTCTCAGGAAGTTTGCAGGCATTGTGTGAATGCCCAGCCAGACTATACAGCTGCATGGCATTTCACACCACTGAAGCAATACTCATTTGAGGCAGAGGCCTTTAAATTCACACAAGAAAATAAGACTTCACATTACTAAGTGATCTTGGAGTACAGTGGCCAGACTTTAAGCCTCTAAGAGAAGTGGTTAGATCTGTGTCCTAGGGCTCCTTCAGTAGAGAGAAAAAAGCATCTTCAGAAAGCATTTCAGATCTGAAGCATTATAAATAATTTTCTGTGAAGGACAGATGCAGCAGTGTGCATCTTTTCATATGCTTGCAAGGGGCCCTCGAGCAAATACAAGTGTCCCTAAAGACAGCTCTGATTAAAGCCACCAGAGCAAAGACAAGATATATCCAACCCATACCCGTTTGGTACTTTGGAAAGCAGCTCTTAGTGGTGACGCCACCCACAACTGAGAAGCTTTCCTGTGCAAACAGCCCCATGGCACTCTGCTTAAAAAGAGCTCAGAGAACTGAACCACTCACACAAACAAACATCTCCAAAACACAACATCCCACCATGGCACCAGCCCCAGCGGAGCCTCTGGTTGCCTCAAGCCCTCTGTAGGCTCTTCTCCTCCTTATTTCAGTTACCACATGAGAAGCGTAAAGCATCTTGCATGGGTCTAATTCAGAAAACCATCTAACTAAAACAAAGAGTTTACTAATCTGAGATTTTTATAGCAGGTGGGAGATACCCTTGCCTGTCAGAACTTTGGCTTTTTAGAGCTGCATGTGCAGCGTGTCCCAGCTCAGTTCCTGGGGTGAAATCCAGTTTTTGCTTGCATTTCTGGTTTATGCTATGCCAACTTACCTTACAGATCAAGGTCAGTAATTTGATTTAGGTAAGACTTTCAGATTCAATTTCTACAAATTACCTTTTACACCAGCTAGAGTAAATATTGTGAACTGTAGAGCCATTGAGTCGAATGGCTGTTTATAACAGCACAGGAAAAGCTCCCAACGAATCTTACTATAAAATGATCTGCAAGAGAATTTGGGATTTTGGTATGTTGTGAGGCATGGGTGCTGGTTATTTGCTTCTGTTTTGGTCAGCACCAATCCATTCAGATGCCCTTTTCTTGATATACAGTGTCAAACACACACCAGGCAAAATCTCTGTTCAGCTTCTGCAGGCTCATTCATTTTGGCTTTTCCCAACTTTTTTAATGTGGCTGGAAAATGAAACTTTATGTGCCTTAAAGTCTTTTGAAATACAGGCAGGTTAAAGCTAAAGAAGCTGCAGCAGTCCTACATTTGATACTGCAAGCTGCAGCCAATGTTTAGAGATGAGAATAAACATCTCTCTGTAGGTCAGCTATATGTTATAATTCATGCTAAAAAGGACAGGTAATATAGGATGTTAGTGCAACTGTATTGTTTTCCAAATTTCCCAATTGGAGCTAATTATTTTAATAGGTTTACAGGGTAGCTAGCAAATGTTAAGGAATTACGAAGAATATGTGATAAATGCTCCACTTATGGATTAATACAGATGGTAATAAAACATGAGTAAAGTTTTATTGTTTCCTCTTTTCCCTATCTCCTAGTATAACGAACCAGGCTTTATCTGTAAAGGACTGTCTGGAATTTGTGAAAAGCTCTGCTTAATCTCTAGCTGAGATACGCGGCCGTCAGGTTTTCTTCAGTTGAATTGGAGGGGGTTTGTTCTGTGCGAAAAGCAATTTTTGCACAGACGAAGACATAAAATGATGATCATAGATTTGCTGGCCACACCTGTAATATGAAAAATTAATTTAAGAAAGATTAAGGAGAAACAATTTTGATTTAACAGCGGTGCCCCAATCTGCATGTTGGCTTTGATTTTTTTGCTCCTCTGCTAATGGCTTCCCCCTTCCTCTCTCACAGTGAATCACATGAAGGTCACTCCCATGGATATATCCACAGCCTCGCTGCTCAATGTCTTCAATGGGAATGAGTGCGGAGCCCAGGGATCCTGGCAGGTCGGGGTTCAGCAGGACGTCACCCACACCAACGGCTGCATCGCGCTCGGCATCCGCCTACCTCATACCGAGTACGAGATCTTCAAGATGGAGCAGGACGCCCGGGGCAGGTACCTGCTGTACAACGGCCAGAGACCAAGCGACGGCTCCAGCCCCGACCGACCCGAGAAAAGAGCCACTTCCTACCAGATGCCTTTAATTCAGTGCGCCTCATCAGTACCCAGATCTGAAGAGTCACCAGAGGAGAATAAAATCAGGCTGTATAGCAGCAGGGCACCGGAAAAATATCCCAGTGCCCCAGCTCTTGCTTTGTTGTTTATTTGTACTGTGTCATATTGGGACATTCTCAGCTAGAAGCAAGGAAAACTTATTTTTCATGACTACAAAGCCAGGATTCCACCAGACTGGGGGTTGTTTTTCTTCAGACAGAAAAGGACATTTATTTTCTTGATGCACTTGAATGCCTGAGAACTGTTGTTCTTTTCCTTACTTCCCTCTTCCTCCTTGAATCCCGAACGGCACTCGTTTGATGTTTGTGCTTTGAACTTCATCCAGTCTGATCCCTGGCCTGACACGACTGCACAAAAGTAATTGCACTTTAGGACTGCAGACTTCTGGGGGGAGGGAGGGGGTCTCCTTTTATTATTTTTTTTTTAACTGCTGGGATGAACTCCATGATCCTGCTTCAGTCATCTCTGCCATCTTACTGTTGAGGTACTCTTATCCCCAGTGCCCAGTTTCTCATCAGAATTTAGCTCTGGGGAAGGGCTCGGTGTTGTGCCAGTACTGTGATAGCAGCTTCCCCCTCTGACTTCACAGCTCTGATGTAGATATGTATATAAGGAGGAAACCCACAAAGATTTATCTTGCCATTATCTCACGGCTCATAATACAGAAAGAATCAGCAAATCAACAGCCCTCTGTTCAAAAAGTGCTAAATGGTTGATACCCCTAATTAAAAGAAAATACTCCAAGTAATTTAAGCTATTTTTACAATCATTAAGTTGTAAAAATAACCAGTGGTTTAGCATTTTCTCATTCAATTAACTTAGCTATGTAATTGCTTCGAGGCCTCCCTTTGTATCTAGCGAGTAGTTAAAACCAAGCCCCCTCAAAGGCAGCAGCAATTTTCCTGTCAGATGCATAGAGTGCAGGTAAGCTGCCAATACAAGGCTGCAGGAGAGACTTCTTTTTCTATTTTCCTGAGGCCTTATATAATCCACGTGCAGTACTTGTGTCAGCCGGGTGGGCAGAGTAAAGCAAGTGGGATCTAATGTGTCCTGCAGACCTATTTAGCAGCATCTTTTAGTCATGTGACCTCATGTAAGAACAGGGAAGGGGTTACAGCAGCAAGCACACCATAGTCCTTGGTAGAGCAAGAAAGCAGCTGGAAACACACCCTCAGAGGGAGGAGGAAGAGATGTACTAATGTGACCACGTCCCTCCTTTTCTCCGTGCAGAACTGTCCAAACACATGACACAGTTTCATAGAGCTTAAATCAGCATTTAAGCTTTGGGGTTTTTAAGGTTTGGGCATTTAAGGTTTGGGGACACACTGCTGGGAAGGTGGGTAGATACAGCCCTCAGAGAGCATTTATTAACTAGAGCCTGCCCTAGAAACTCTCAGGTTTCCCTCAGTGGTGAATACATCCTTTTGTGCACTGATGCAAATCAGAGCAGACTCTGGAAGCAGCAGGGGAGATGTTTAAGGCCAGCAAGGAGTTAGAGGTTCATAGATGAACCATACTCCCCTGCTTTAATTGGGAGTGGAATGAGGGCATAGCTTAACCTTGCAGCTTTTGGGCTGTGGCTTTTACTGATGTACACACGTTTTGGCTCGCAGGAGGAGCAGGAACATCTGTAAGAAACATAAGGAGTAAGGTTGTAGCATTTCTTCACAGTGTCAGCAGCTGCTAGCTGCCCAGCCCAGTCTTATGTCAGAAAAAGAACCTTTAATGTATTATTTTCAGTATCCTAGGAAAAGTATGTTTTGAATTGAAGGTCTTTCAACTTTATATAGTGAGTCTTCATACTGACTACTATAGCCAGAGCATTCCTTGAAAACATGGATATGAATTTCCTCAGAGCTGGAATAGAATCAGTTCACCTAGTTTTGAGACAGAAGGAAGACGGAGGGAAGGAGCGGTATCATAGACTCACTGCTGAGTCAGACCACATCTTTCATATTTTTTCCTCAGACAAATGAAAGGTCACAGAAAACTCTACTTAAGAGTCAGGAATGGAGCTCGGGTTGGCTCAGTAGTCGCGAGAGAAAGTGTTAATCCATCCAATGTCAGATCCTCCTTCAGCCTTTTGGAAGGATCCAAAAGCCAACTCAACGTAGTGAATTGAGCCCTATGAACAACAGCTGTTCTGATCAGCATTTCTTGATGGTCTTCTGTTCCATGCAGTCAAACCTACTTGAAGTGCCAGCTCTGGATCAGTTGCTGGTGGGAAACTAAAGGGTTGAGAAGGAGACCGGATGTCTCTGACAGAGTATTTATGAACCAGCATGGAATTTGGTTTTCTCTAGATTGAGTTTTGTATTCAGCAGAGTGAGACCAGCATATCTCTAACTGGGTTACTGAGCTGTTACAGTCAAACAAGTCCCTTAAATACCTGCTTCATTTTGGACTTCTGTTTGAGATCTAGCGGCATGAGTGAATTCACACTAGCTTTTATTTAAGAGGATGGGTATTGTGTGACATTCCTTAGCTCACACAAGATAAGCTGCTTTCACCACCATCAACCATTTCTATCTCTGAAAAAATACCCATGGTTAGGAGTTGTCAGACCATGTCCCTTACCTGTGCAAGTGCCACACACAGCTCAAGCCCAGCTGAAATCTGCACATGCTTGTGATGCAGGATGAAAGCAAAGACCAGAGGAACTGCTCCACAGCACAACTTCCTATATTCATTGGGGCAATCATCTACAGTTTGTTAGTGCCTTGTGGCTCCTCTGTAAATTACCTAATGTCAAAAATGCTGCAACGGTTTCAAGAGAAAGATCTGTCTAGTTATAACCTCTTAAAGCACATTCATGTCTCAGCTGTTTTGAAAAACAGACTTGCAAAGGTCTGTTTTCCAAGGTTTATGGTTAGACTACATGAAAATGTGACTCACTGTACAAATTGTACAATAATTTCTCTTTTTTCCCCTGTCATTTAAAGACACTTAAAAAGGAAGTATTTTTAAAAGGTCTTCACAATGCATTATATGAAATCTGATTGGGGACTTCTGTAGTTCATTTGTAGTGTTGACCAGAAACATAATTTTATGATCTGGGTTCTTAGCATGTGCTGCACCAGCTTCCCTCCACATGCCTATATATTTTTTATTTTTCTCTTAGACAATACAAGTCAAGTTGGACAAAGTTGTAAGTCTTCAGAGTGTGTAGTTTATGTGCTAGTCCGTATTTTCTGCGAGGCTTCTCCTTGCTTGTAGGCACAGAACAAGGAGCTAAGCTTACCCCCTCTTTTGGTTTCATCACGCACTAAATTAACTGCTGCACAGCTCCACATAGGTGTGTGACACAATATATTCCATTCATTTTATTTCTCCAACCTGACCTCATGTGCTGGCAGTCCTGGCTGCTGAAGAAGTTAAGCTGCAAGTGGTTTAGCAGTGGAAGACCTGCAAACGGTGATTTGTCCCTTGCTGAAATGCAGAAGGTTTAAAAAAAAATGAAGCCATTAATGTTGCTATCTTCAGCTCCTGGCAATGGTGCCAAGACAGGTGAAAGCTTTTCCCTCAGTAATATCCTACTCACCTGACCAAAGAAATTCTTAGGCAGATTGTTTTAACAGGCCCTATTCAAGAAATAGTACAAAAGGGATCAGAGAAGTCAAAACAAGTGTTCTTGCTGTGTTTCTGTACCATTTACATATTGTGCCTGCTGCCCTGGGGTAGAATGTCATTTCTATGAACAGAAGTCTGTATTTTAGGATATAATGTCAGTCTTGCTTGAGTCAGAGAGTGCTTGCCTAAAGTGCAGGATTTTAAAAGAAAAAAAAATCTTTTTATTTTTGTAAAGTTATAGAAGATATTTTTCTTCTCAACTATGTTCCAGATTAAACTGCTGGGGAAGTTTAAGCACTTGTTAAACTATTGATTGAAATAAAAAAAGCCTAATTGAAAAATTAAGAATTTCTTTGCCTCCTCTACATGTTAGTTTCCTTTTCTGTTCACTTTCTAAGTGCAAAAAAAAATGTTAGGTGTCTTGGAAAGAAACAGCCAAAAAAACCTGACTGTTGAGTAACTTGTGCACAGAAAAGCTCATTTTTTAGTACATAACACAAGAGAATTTTTTTTTTTTTCAGAGGATGTTTGTCACTAGTAACAGCTCTGGTGGATATAGGTATGAGATTTGGGGTTCACAGCATGGGGTTTTCTGAATAAAATCGTGGCTGGAGGTGCCCAGTGAGTAATGACAGTGTTGGCTTGCGAGGAGAGCGTGGTGAGAACAACTGTGTCAGGACAAAACTGTATGGTTCAACAGAAACCAAGTGTTTTTCAAAAGTGAGATGTAAACAAACAAACCAATATTGCTGCTCTGCTATTGCATCCCAGTTGCTCTAAGGGCTACAGCCTGGAGCAAGGAGAAGGGAGGGATTGGAAAGGACACTTGCTAAAAAGAAAGAAAAACCTGAAACAAACCGTGAAGGGAAAGCAAGACACAGGATAACAGAAGTATTGTTCTTTGCTCAGTGCTCTGCAGTTTCAGTCCCACCTTATACACAGAAAGTGGTGAAATGCAGTCATTGAGCCTTCCACCACCACCATCAAAAGCTTTGGAGTTTACCAGTTCCTGAGTTTTCTTAAGTGACTCAGGAGATCCCTGAAAGATGAGTTCTGTTTTCAGGAAGTATGCCCTAAATTACAAGGTACTACAAGTGCAGTAGCCACAGCCTGTGAAGTGGCTTCCCTTCCTCATAAAGTGGTGAATATGGATAATTCGGGCAATTTATTGCAAAATTCTGCAAGATTCTACTTGGCATAATTTACTCAGTCCTGACAGAACAGGGAAGGACAGGTAACAAAAACCAGCACCACTGATTCTGGTTCAGTTTCAATTATTTTCCGTGATTTTTCCTCTTTCAACAAGTATTTTTGTCCTTTTAGTCTTCTCCTCTAGTGCAATCACTTTGGATTTTTTTCATTGCTATTTGCTACCAGCAATAAATAATAAGAAGAAACTCTACTTCTGAATCAGGCACAGACAAACACAGTTTTGAGGAATCATCCTATGGGTACCCTTAATAGCCAAGGCAGAACTGCTGTTGGCCTCAGCAATTCTTTATCAGGCACCTTCTGCCCATCCATCATCCCAAGTCTGTTCTGGGGTATAGGACCAGTCCATGGGATGGATTCTAGCTCAGGTACTACCAAGCCCTGAGGACAGTAATTAAGTCCTGCATGTCATCCACTAATGGGAACTTCCCATGATCACTGCCTCAAAGCAGGCAGACATCCTTTCCCATGGGAACCACAGTGCTCCTTGTCTGCTGCCATTTCCAATACATTCTGTTGGAAAACAAGAAAGCAAGCTGCACAGGGTAGTGCTGTCGTCAAATAAGTAAGTGAAAAAAGCTGGGAGAAAGAAGTTTATACTTGGGAATGTTGGGCATTAGATCTTCTAGATTAACACACAGTAAAAAATAACAGGATTAGACCTATGTACTTTCATCCACAGGACAGATGCTTGCTGGACAGATACATGCATTATGAATTTCTTTAAATAACTGCCCAACCACTGGATCCCTTTGCTCTTAGTGCCAACCAAAGACAAAAAGAAAATCAAAATTATGTATGGGCATCAGCTTTATTAACTGCCTGATTTGAGACCCCACCTATGTCTGGAATGCTCAATCCAGCACTGGAGTCCTCAGCACAAGAAAGACATGGACTTGTTAGAGCAGGTCCAGACAAGAGCCATGAAGATGATCAGAGGGCTGAAGCACTTCTGTGAGGAAAGGCTGAGAGATTTGGTACAGTTCACTCCAGAGAGGACTCCAGGGACATACTACTGCCTTTCAATACCTAAAAGAGCTCTGTAAGAAAGATGGGGACACACTTTTTAGCAAGACCTGCTGCAATAGGACAAGGGACAATGGCTTTAAACTGAAGGAGGGTCGATTTAGACTGGATATTAGGAAGAAATTCTTTACTGTGACGGTGGTGGGGCACTGGAACAGGTTGCCCAGAGAAGCTGTGGATCCCCATCCCTGGAAGTGTTCAAGGCCAGATTGGATGGGGCTTTGGGCAAGCTGGTCTAGTGGAAGGTGTCCCTGCCCACAGCTGGGGGTTGAAAGATGGTAGATGGTCTTTAAGATCCCTTCCAACCCAAGCCATTCTAGGATTCTAAGGCATTTGTGGGAACATCCGCATCTTCCAGTAAACACGATTAACAGTTTCAACACTGCGAATAAGAGACACCCAAGCCCCCANGGGGTCCTGGATCCGCCCGGGAGCGGCGCGGGCCGGAGGGACAGCGCCATCTGGCGGCCGGAGCCCGCGCAACGCCGGTTCCCCTCACAGCGTCCCCCGCCAAAATCCAGCGGGAACACGGCGAGGGAGACGGGAGGAGGAGGCCCAAACCCTGCCAAGCCGCGAGGCTCTGTCCCCTCTATCGAGCACAAGCAGCAAGAAATAAACCTTGAATGAGTAAGGAAGCCAGTTTCACTACGGAGGCCATGGTTTTAGCGAGCAGAAAATAAAACACCCATCTTTTAAAGCCACTTTTCAAGTCTTCCCTGAAGGTCCGACTAGCACTGCAATTTCATTCCGCATGATGCTGTCTCGTTACGAGAGGGGCACACCATTCATAGGTGCAGTAGTGATAAAGGAAAACAGGAATTACACTCAGAAGAATGCGAAGTTACGCTTTCAAAAGCTAGGAAATACCAAAATGAAGCTCTGCCCCTGCAGCCTTCATTGAAGTCCCTCTTGCATGGCCAGTGCCATATGAACAGGGCAAAACTTGTTGAACCTATGCACTAAACGATTCCCTTCTCCACACTCTGCAAGGAATACAGGGGAAATGATTGCATGGTCTAAGCTGTACCAATCAGTTCTGCATTTATGCATTTTCCATAGAAGGAAAATACTATTACTAAACTGCCAGCCTTGCATTGCCTCAACATATGACCATCTGTCCATATTCCAAATCTGTCCAGAAATGTATATATAGGTAGCAACTGAAAATTGAAATGATATTATACACAGCTCATATGAAATTACTTTATCCAGGGAATTACCAAAATTTTTAATGAGGAGTATCGCACACTCAGCTAAAACTAAGAGCTACATAAAGTCTTAGGTACACTAAATGGGGAGGGGGGGGACGGGGAGAATAACTGAATTTTGATAGATAGACTATAATTTTAAATCTTACATTATTATTATTATTATTATTATTATTATTGTCTCACCCTGTTATAAAAGCAAGTGCTTTAGTTTCCATGATTAGGAGATAACTATCCATGTACAGTGACACCAAAGGGAGCATCAGGCATGAGACTGGGAAGGATCTCCTGTAAAAATTAAAAATCTATATTTAAATTTCTTAAACATAAAATTGCTTTTGCATCTACAGCAGAGACTTGTGCACTTCACAAAAGCAGTAGCAATTGCTCCTGGATGTTAGAAATTCACCTTGTGTGAGCCTTCTCCTGTTTAAGCCTCATGTTTCTCTTTGAAGGTCTCAAATTAACACTTGCAGAGGCTCAGAGTGCATTTCAGAATGGTTTCGGATGAGATGGCTCCAATTTGGCAAGGAGGAAGGAAGTTTTTCATACAGCCACCCTCAAAATCAGCAATTTTAAAGTAACTCAAAAATTAGGAGCAACTGGAGGAAGAAAATGGATTAGAAGCAACTGATATAATGCGAAGTCCTCTAGAAAGCCAGCCTGCTGTAACCACCAGCCCACATACAGGCATCCCAGAAAGACTGGTGTTCACGACTCAGATGTAAATATGAACGTACACAGACACACAGAATGGTTTTGTATAACCCCCTTGTCATGCCTGCAGCTAATGGGCAGCTAATGCTTGTGTGGCTCACCTAATATGTTCCGCTGTGTGCACAGAGCACCAGAGGACTCTGGTCGCACACTGCTGTGCCCCGCAGCTCCCCCTGAGTAGTAGCCAAGGAAATCAGGAAGCCTCTTCCATACACTGCTGGTTTACTTTTGATTAGCTGCTTCACTTCTAAACCTCTACTGCCACAAATGCAAGCTCTACACACCTCACAAAGTGGATTTAGAGACCCATGATTTATAAAAAAGCACTGGTCTACAAGAAGCTTTTGAGCTCGGCTTTGGCTGCGCTGAACAGCAGACTCCTCCCATTTGTTTGCCGTCGTTGAACCATTAGTGTTTCTTAAGTGCCTGAGCAGTGCAAAGCACAGAAGTAAGGATGCACACCATGCAGGATTATACTTTCTTCAAATTCTTAGCAGTTTTCAGCCCATTTCTTAGCAGGTTTCTTGCATCACCCATTCCCACTCCCTGGTAGATCAAGCAGTCTCATCTCCACACCCCCCTCCAGCTAGTGACAGCTCTTGCCCTCACTGTGCCTGCCAATCTTTGCTCCCTTGTAGCCCGCACATCTCTCACCCCATTGCTGACAAGAGTGAGGCCGCCACCAGCAGCTGCCGGGGTATTTGATCTGTGCCCATGCTCACAGCTTGGCAAGGATGCCAGCACTAACTGGTCCAACAGCAGCAAGAAGAACAGGTATCTTCCCAGCTTGCCACGCAGGCTTGCCCAGGCTGGGAGACTCAATTTAAATGTCTTTCATCCGAGCTCTAATCTTCCTTTAATTGGAGGTAATTGGTATCTGTGAAACACACACCTCTCTATCAAATGTGGCTTGAACTAGATTTCAAATTCACACAGGGAACAGCAGCATAAAAATGCTTCAATCACATAAATCTTGTCTCTTTGTCTCTTTTGTCAGGTTTTTCCACAAATACACTGACCTTCCTTTGCCATTGTAACCTGGTTCCTGTGGAGGCAGGATGAAGAGATTATTTCACCTAATCAGGAAGGCAATCTGTTCTCATTTTCTTGAAGCTGGGCTATGAAATGAGAGGCCCAAGGGCTAAGGTATTTCAAGGTACTCAGTGCAGTCTGAAAGCACTGCCACAAAGCCGAAGGTTGCACTGGAAATCTGAGATTAGACAATCCTGGGCATGAACAAAATGAAAATGAATCCTTCTGGCATTTTTCTGTTTACAAGGGCAACCACCGTGTTTGAGGCTTTACACCCTAAAACTGGAGAGAAATTCCCATGCCTGGAGAAGGCATGGCAGTTTCCAGCATGTCTGGAGAGAAGGCAGCACATAAGGACCTTTTTAACAGTCCAGATGTTCTGGGACTAAAAAGCCATCACAAAGCCGTCCACCTCATTTCTGTCATGGCCATCTCTTCCTACCATACTCTCATTTTCTTCAATTGACACCAACCACTCCTGAGGTGCGGGACACATATCTCATATTTATCACTTCAACATTTTAAACTAACCAGAGGTGATTAAGGTGAGCAGTGAAAAACAGTCACTACATAAGCTTCTTCTTCTAGAGAACCACACACATCATTATCAAAGCTGCACTCTTAGTACCTCTGATTGCAGTCCCAGAGGGCCGTCTATTTGACCCAAGGTTCAGGTTTTGTTTTCTGCAGACTTTCTTCCTAAGCCTTTCCAAAACATGGTTCTATAAACTACAGAAGGATTTAAAGTAATGCCTCTCAATCATTAAGAAACAGAGCACCATCTTTAGAATGAAGATAATTATTCTCATTATTAATATTCCTCAGACCAACCTTCATACCAGTGCAGAAGTCTACTGCAGCCTGAAAAGCAGTAGTAGCAACATTTACTAATTTTGAGTGAAAACACATCAGTGGATTTAACCTCTGAGTCAGATGGATTCTAGACTATCTTTGCTTGCAAGAGTCAAACATGTTTAGGTGTTAAAAAAAGAAGCACTTGGCTCTTCTGAAGTGGAGTAGCTGTCTGTATCATCTGTGTTTGGGCTATCAAAGCAGCAAAGGAAAAATACTTCTCCACTTCCATGGGCAGAGCAATTGTGGTGGGTTGACCCTGGCTGGGTATCAGATGCCCAACAAAGCTGCACTATCACTCCCCTCAGAGAGAAAATACAAAGAAAGGCTCATGGGTTAAGATAAAGACAGGTAGAGATCACTCACCAATTACCATCATGGGCAAAACAGACTATTTGGGCAAATTACTTTATTGCCAATCAAATCAGTGTAGGATAATGAAAAAGAAAACAAATTTTCAAAACACCTTCCCTCCACCCCCCTCTTCTTCTCAGGCTTAATTTTATTCCCGATTTCCACTCTCTCCAAACACCACAGAGGATAGGGAATGGAAGTTGTGATCAGTTGATCACACATTGTCTCTGCCACTCTTTCTTCATCAAGGAAAGACTCACACACTTTCCCTGTTCCAGCCTGGGGTCCCTCCCATGAGAGACAGTCCTTCACAAACTTCTCTAAGGCAAGTCCTTCCCATGGGCTGCAGTTCTTCACAAACTGCTCCAACATGGGTCCCTTCCACAGGGTGCAGTCCTCCAGGAGCAGACTGCTCCAGCATGGTCACAAGTGCTGCCAGAAAACCTTCAGCATTGGCTCCTTTCTCCATGGGTCCATAGGTCCTGCCAGGAGCCTGCTCCACTGCAGGTTTTCCATGTCACAGCCTCTTCAAGCATCCACCTGCTCTGGCGTGGGGTCCTCCATGGGCTGCATGTGGATTTCTCCATCCCTGTGAACACCCCACAGGCTGCAGGGGTACAGCTGCCTCACCACAGGTTGCCCCATGGGCTGCAGGGGGCTCTCAGCACTGGTACCTGGAGGAGCTCCTCCCCTTCCTTCTTCACTGACCCTGCTATCTGCAGGGCTTTCGCTCATATATTCTCACTCTCTGGCTGCAATTTGCTCTTGTGCAGTACCTTTTTCCATTTCTTAGCCATGTTATCCCAGAGGCACTACCACCATCACTGATGGACTCAGCCTTGGCCAGTGTTAGGTCCGTCTTAGAGCCAGCTGGCATTGGCTCTGTAGGACAGGGAAGCTTCTGGCAGCTTCTCACAGAAGCCACCCCTGCAGCCCCCCACTACCAAAACCTTGCCACGGAAACCCAATGCAGCAATATATACCTCCACAAACAGGGCAGCTGTATGCATTTAGACTGTGTGCTTTCTTTTACTTGTAAAGTGCAAACAGCACTGGCTTCACAGAAGTTTTTTGCAACACAGACTGACTTTTATGTTTCAAGACTACAAACACAACACACCCGAATGTTTAGCATATTTTTTTCCTTTTTCCCCCCTCGACTACCTTTGAGGTCAGGCATTATAATCCCAGTGAGCACATTCCACTTTTAAACACCTAACAGTTACATTTTCTGTCTGTTCAACACTTGGCTTCAGGAACAGACAAAGCAAGAGCTATATCCTTAGGAAGCTGCTTTAAGAGACTATTACAGATGTCTAAGCAACATGAAGCAGCAATTTTTGAAATCCAACAAACAAAAGAAGACTTGGACACGGCTCAAGGAATACTTGATGACAAACAGGACAGTGTTTGCTCGAGATTAGGGGCTGCGCTTAAACTACACCCAGTTACTTGCCTCAACCCTCATGCCTCAGTTTCCCCATCTCAAAAGCCAGGATAACCCATCCTTGACAAGGCAGACTGAGACACTCATATAGATTGCTATTTAACTACTCCCCACTGTGAGAAAAGCCTAGATACTGATCCCCAGTAGCAGTCTCTCTAAATTCACCTACGCATGTGAGCCTGCACCAACACTAGTAAAGACTTCCCATAATATTATGAAATAATTATTACTAGACTATGGCAATTTGTTGGTTGGTTGGTTGATTGTTGGGGTTTTTTTCCCTTGCAGAACTTGGATGATCAGCAGTCTAACTTTAAAAAAAAGAACCCACCACCACAACTAAACAACTCAATGCTTTTCTCCCTTATCAACCAATTCAAAAGGTAACAATAACTATTCAATTACTGTTTCGTTTATTTCAAGAGTTTGAGCTCAGACTGCTTAGCTGTAATTTTGGCTCTCTGTCTCACACCTCTGTACCTGGTTACCACAAACATCCTTTTAAGTCTTTTCTAACGAAGAGGGAGGAGATCAGCCTTCCGCCACTGCCAGCAACAGAGTAGCTGCAGTACTAATAGGGATTCAATACCCTGCTGGCAGTGCTACCAACATTACATAAACTGGAATCAAGTTTTAAATAAAATGGCACTGCAATGTGGTGGAGATGCTTACACCAAGATTCAGTTAAAACGTAATTTGTAGGGGATGAAACAATTTCATCCAAAGCAGTTTCCAGATCTAGTTCACCACACAAACACAACTCATTTGCTTGTCCCAGCAAATGAGGCACAGGCAGTGACCTTACCACTCCCTGGCAGTAATGACAAAGGCAGATAAAAGATAAGAAGCAACTGTTTTGTCTTTGCACAACACTTCCTTTCTACATGATCATTTGTCATATACAGGGCAAATAAATAAGAGGTGACAACACCAGGACTACCTCTGCTTATGCAGTCCTGTCAGAATGAGCAATTCTTCTTCAACATACCTACCACACATTTAAACAGAAAAACGCAACAGACCACCTTCAAACAGATACCTGGTTACACTATTGGGTACCCCTGTGAAACACACTTGGACAGGAAATAACCTACTTCATTTTATCAATCATTTCAATACTTCCCACAGGAAGGAGCTCAAACCCTTGTGAAAACTGACTCCTGCATTTAGCTCCCCCTCTTGTCCAATACTCCAATGTGCCACCACTCTAAAGCTACCACAGAAATTCAGGATCAGCAAAGACAGAGGCTTTGATATGCCTTCCAGGACACCCCCCACAAAGCCATTCCACAGGAACCAGAGTAGCAGGCAAGGCACCGAACCATTACCTTCACAGCAATGCGGCTAAAAAGATAAGCTACAGAATTTCAATCCCGCCTGCAAACTTGGAGATCAGGACATTTCAGTATTATAGGAAAAATTTAATAGGGCTGCTCTGTAACTGCATAGTTCTCATTCCATCTTTTGCTACAGACTGGAACAAGTGTTTGCTCCAGCAAGTCAATTCACACATAAAAACCTGGCGACTCCCAACAACAGGAAAAAGAAAATTATTTGTCAAGATGATTCTTACAAATGAGACAGATCCATCAGCATCCTCAGTGTTGGCTGGACCGAGGCACCTGTTCTTCACTCCAACACTGACTCTTCATCTCAGGCAGCCTCTTGCCATTCACCAGCAGAACCTAGAACAGAGCAGTGACACTGCCCATGGGACCACATACACCTCTTCACTAGCAGCAGTCCACAGAATAAAGTCAGGGAAAAGTTCCAAAATAACAAGGACACCACTACATTTTTAATAGTTTATTAACACTTCAACCTTTAGTAACTTTGAAGAAGGCCTGAAAGGTAAGTTTTGCTTATTGACTTTGTCTTTTCCCTTTTGGCAAAATGTCACCTTTCAACTTCTCCCTCCGCCCTCCCTCCTCCCAGGAGGATAAAAAAGTTCCACGCTAATATTTGGTTGCTTCTTTTAACTAAGTTGGCTTCAAACATAGCAGCAGAAACATGCAAGCCTGGGCAATAGTGTTTGTCAACAGCTTTTAAAGAATGAGTAGAAATGCACAAATAACTTGTGCATTGATACAAATAACTTCCTTAAAATAACTTTATATATATGTATTTTTTAAGTGGGTTAAATTTAGTGCCCAGAATTACTACACAAGCTGTATCTTCTAGTTAACTAGGTTTATGTTTTGTCCCCCTGAACCATGATATTCTTTTTTAAAGTGCTATATTCATAAAAATTTTAAAATAACTACCTTGACACTGTATACTTGTATCATCTTGCCCTTTTGAGGAATCAGAAGAGCAACCTGCAACATGTCGTGTATTTAACAGAAGTCACGCATTTACCCTCACACAAATTTATGGGCATCATAACTCATCTCACTCATCTCACCAGGAGCAGGTGGAGAGACGGTATTTCCCTGTGCTTACATACACGAGTAAGCAGGCAGACAAAGCAAGAAGTTCTAACCATTTCAGGAACAAAGATAAACAATTTAATCCATATTACATAATTCACTGAATACAGTTGATCTCATCCAAAGTGACTCCTGAGAGCAAAATAGTTTTAGCATTACATTTTATATACAGCTATGAAGGGATTACGGGAAACCAAGACAGTCTCCTTAGAGCATTACTGAGAACTCTGGTTGCGAGAGCACTGTACACTTTCACCTTGAAAACATTACTTAAACCATGACCAAAGTTTTACCACTGTTTTCTTATTTGTGAGAAAAGCTTTTTCTCTCCAATTTTATCATTATTTTTACCGTATTTCTGCTGACAGATATCAAAACCTGAGTCAGCTGCATTGAGCAATGACTTGTTTTTCTGCTTTAAAGTTCTCTAAGCGCTAGCACCTTTGAAAACCTCCATACACCATGCTGTAAACATTTTAAGATCTTCCAGAGGGTTTTGTTTGGTTTTTCTCCCTTCAACGCAGGAATGACTGCTCTGTCTGAAGCAAACCACATCCTGCACAATATTGCTTTCGTTATTTTCCACGTAATCAGTTTGGAACAGGTTATGAAAGTTTGATGTGGCAATGTTCTGTTAGAGAAAAAAAAATCAGAAGAAATACACCATCCTGAACCAGTGGAACCAAAATAATCAAAAGCTGAACACAGTTTTTTCTTCCAGTCACTATGGAAGTATGGGATGGAAGGAGACTTGAATGCAGACACTGGAACAAGTAATTGGAAACATCAGTGCTTGCATGCTTAAGTGAAAAGATAAGCAGTATTTTCATCTTCTCCATCATCTTCCTGGTACATGTACAAGATTTTATAAAAAAAGTTTATCACAGAGAGCTAGACAGAACATGATGTAATTTTTTTTAAAAAAAAAGCACTAGAAATCAAAGGCAACCAAGATAAAACACATTTTTCCCAGAACATTTTTCACAGCGACGTAAGGTGTGCATATACCAAGGTCTAACACACTTAGCTGCACCACATCAAGTCGAGCTGTCCAAGTGCATACACAATTTTGCTTACAGGAGTATATCTCTTCCACAATTTTCAGGTTTATAAGTAATTTCCTGTATTGGATTATGCTTACTCAGAAGTACAGATAATATTTTGTTTCAATACTACTGTTTGTTTTTATGACATATTCAGAGATGAGGCAAGACGTAAGATTAAGTGCAGGGAAGCATTTCAGACCCCAAAAATGCATTTTTAAAAACTTAGCTATACATGGTTAAAACAGGTAGATCTGCCAAGAGTTGCATAAAATGATTTTTATTTCCCAAAGGTGAGCAACTGAGCAAAAGGTGAGCAACTCAGCAAATATCAACTCTTCTGCATCATGGAATTCACTATGGGTGTCTGAATGATTCAACTTGCATTTTTTAGTATCTGCTAAGACAGAATTCTAAACTGAGTAAGTTAGTATATGTGAATTAAGTACCCTTAAGAAATCAAAGAATAATGTTGACTCCTGGAAGACACCCAGGAGATCCAAAGATGGAACAGAAGGTTGATTATTACACTCCTGCACAATCCAAGCAAATTGTTAACATATTGAAAACATTCATGTCTGGTATTTGTACCTGCTGGATATCCAAATTATTCTGTCCCAAAACAAGTTTGACAACCATCCTCTTTGTAGCTGAAAGCAGCCAGAAAGCAGTTAATTTTTTTTAAACAAATCAAATGGAAACCTTTTTTTTTCTTTCCCAAGCTTCAATTACAACAGTCAAAGCCAGAGACTTAAGCAAATAAACTTCAAAATAGCCATTTGTTACAAGTAGCAAATTACCATGAACAATGAACTTGTTAAGAATCCCCTCTAAAAGCACGACACACACAAACAGGCTACCCAGCAGAAAAATCTGTTAACAATTTTATTTCTTTTGTCATGTTAAATATTATGGGACAGGACTGTTAAGGATGAAGAACTCTCAACAATGCCTCACAAGGAATAAGAAAGAAATTCTGCCATGATATTAGCAAAGTAAGGTAAGGAGAAAATTTACACAGTAAGAGGCACCATTTCCCCCAGAATACCTCTTGTCATATTCCTGAATGAGTGGGATTAGCAATCTAATAAATCATTTGTCAAGAGGTAACAGCAACAGATAAAATTTTAAAGGATTATTAAAATAACATTTACAAGACTCTGAACAATTCTTCGAATTCTTATTAAAACCACAGAAAGAAAGAACAATTCTTTATTTATGAATTTTCATAAAGGACTGACTGTGCAACTGATATCTGCTATTGATGACTGAATGTACAATTTTGTCCAGCAGCTGAACAGTTTGTCTTTTCAGATTGTGTTTTCTAACCGTGCGAGATCATTAAAGGCAAAGCCTGTTATGATGCTGTACACAAGAACGGCCCCTCAGGCCGTACTACCCATGATGTGGTAGGTAAACAAACCTTTTTCTGGCCAAGAGAAAACAAATAAAAAAAAAGAAAAAAAAGAAAGAAGGAAGCTGCAGTTTTGCATGCTTCTCTCACTCATTCTTTCTACAAGATGAACTTCCCTAGAAAGAATCCAATGAAAATGGCTGCAATTACAACAAGAAGTGAAGGAAGAGAATTAGAGCCATTATCTCTGAGGGCCAAAGCTGTGGGTGATCCAGATTTATCCGAGTGCGCTACCTTTCTGAGCCTCAAGCCTTCATCCTGAGGGGAGGAAAAAACACAGATGGAAAAAAACCATAAATACATCATTACAATAGTAAAAACTGAGCTCAAAATCTCAACACATACAACATTA
Organism: Drymodes brunneopygia; assembly: GCA_013400955.1. NCBI lineage: Eukaryota > Metazoa > Chordata > Aves > Passeriformes > Petroicidae > Drymodes > Drymodes brunneopygia. The sequence goes on along the minus strand of VZTZ01039456.1, from coordinate 579,325 downwards.
CACCACACCAAAATCCAAAACATGTACATAGAAAACTGTATTTTAAATAAGGACTGTAATTCACTAGTCTCTGTTCACCAGTCTCTCTGCTTAAAAATACTCCAAAAATCTTGCTAGGCCCAATGAAGCATCCTGCTCTTACTTAATATGTGTCAAAATTAACTAGCATTAATTCCTTACTGTTAAGGAGTAACATCTGCTTTGTTTAGTGTCAATGTCATCAGAATTACAGGTGTAGAGATATAATGTTATTTCATACTTCTTTAAAAGGCTACCATGGCCAATGAAATTGTCAGAACTGTTCCAAGAGCAAATACATAGAAAACACACAAAGTCATGTACTGACTAGCGACAGGTCACTGAAATGACACCTTTACATAAAGATACTAAAAAGTAGTGTTTGCTTACCTCCTCTGGCCAAACAATTGTTCTTGTTCAGTTGGCTGTTTGTAATACAAAATGTTACTGCTCTGGGTCTCTAATTTACTCATCATTAATGAAAAATAAAGCAGTTTTTAAAAGCTACTAATTCAGTAGCTTTGACTTAAAGTAACTAAGATCACCTTAAATAAGATAACAATTTAAAAAGAAAGTTATGCAGCTTCAATGTCTCATCCATGACAATCACAATGTCTCAATCACTGACGAGTTCAAAATATACATTATATACAGGACAGTAAAATCATACTATGAATTGGTCTTTACATTCTAACAGTTTTATCTACTCACTGGAATATTCATCTTTTGGCCTAAATACAAACCAGAGCTTTCAATCAAGCAAAGTGAAGCCACTTCAAGATAAACGTGGACGCAGAACTTACTCTCAGGTGCCGATTTTCTTCTGTCAGCTTCATAATCTCTGCCTGAAGTCTTTTGCACTCCTCCACAAGCTTCCTTGTTTCAGTGTCATTAAGTGAAACACTATGTGGTTTTGGCATCGGTCCATCCTGCTTAGATGTGTTCAGTACTGGGGCAGATTTGCTTGCATCTATATCATTCTACAAATATCAAGAATTAGTTGAGAATTTTACTCACCCAGAGAAAAATCATCTATAACTTAAAAGTGAAACAATGAAGCTACTAATATAGTTCAATGAAGTTTGTATTTACAGTAAGCTGAACAGCCACACTGACAGTTCAATGTTCATCAGCACAAGTATTAAAAAAGCAAGAGAAGATTGCACTGTTTACCTAGTACTACTCTACTGAGACACATGTTAGTACTTTAGCTGCTTAACACTGACCCAGGAGGCATCCAAAAGAGGGCATAGAATACACCAAAAAGCATTTGAACTTGGAGGGGAAAAATAAAAGGAAGAAAGTAATCCTGCCATCGTAAGAAACAAAACAAAGTAAAACCAAAACAGGTCATGTCACAAAGTCCAATGAAGTATGTGTGACGCAAATGTTTTGCACTTTTAACACCTTTCAGTGAAGGAAAATAAAGTGCTGCACAAACATGAAATTTAGGTCTCACAACATCTGAAATACACATTAATAATTCTGAAAAGCCACAAAACCCAAAGCTCTGCTCAAACTCACAGAACCATAGAATAGTTTGGGTTGGAAGAAATCTCAAAGAACATCTAGTTCCACCCCCCCCCACTATGGGCAGGGACAATTTTCACCAGATCAGACCACTCAAAGCCTGATCCAACAAAGCCTTGAACACCTTCACAGATGGGGCATCCACAATTTCTCTGGGCAACCTGTTCCAGTGCCTCACTACCTCCTGAGTAGAGAATTTGCTCCAAACATCTAACTCAAATCTTTCCTCTTTTATTTTAAAACCATTCCCCCTTGTGCTATCAGTATCTGCTTGAGCTAAAAGTTGCTGTGATGAGGTTCATGGAGCCTTCTCTTCTCCAGGCTGAACAACCCCAGTTGTCTCAGCCTGTCTTCACAGGAGAGGTGCTCCAGCCCTCTAAGCATCTCCATCGCCCTCCTCTGGACTTGCTCCAACAGGCCCACATCCTTCTTATGCTGGGGAAACCAGAGCTGGACTCAGGACTTCAGACAGGATCTCACAGGGGCAGAGTAGAGGGAAGGAAAACCTCCTCCCCTGACCTGCTGGCCACATTTGTGATGCAGTCCAAGATGAAACTGGCTTTTTGGGCCATGAGCACACACTGTCGATTCATGTCCAGCTTTTCAACCATGAGAACCCCCAAGACATGGCAAGCCTGACTACAGTGAAGATTGAGGCAAAGAACTCAGTGAGTACCTCAGCTTTCTCCATATTTGCTATCACCAGTTCTCCTTTCTTGTTTATCTTGTCCTTTGTTTTCTGACATACTCTGTACTTATGGAGTCTCTTCTCATTACTGTTCACATCCCTTGCCACATTCCATTCCATCTGTGCCTTAGTGTTCCTGATCCCACCCCTACACACCCCCAAACCACACCCCTGTACTTCCCAAGTCACATGTCCCAGCTTTCACTGGCTGTGCATTGCCTTCTTACTCCACAATGCAAGGAGCTGATCCTTGCTCAGCCATGCCATTTTCTGGCCTGCCTTCCTTGATTTCTTACACATCAGGATGGAGAGCTCTTGCACTCTAAGAAAAATGGCCTTAAACAGTTGGCCCTAAAAGAGCCTAAAGCCCCTTAAGAGTGGCTGCAAAGAGCTGACTTTTTAATTAAAGAGTAAGTTCCTCTGTCCCTAGGGACAGTTTCTTAGGAGAAAGTACAAAAGGAGGTAGTTTTATATAACCCATTACATTTCTCTCACTACACTATGCACTTTATAAAATTAAAGCCAGAAAGTAGATAACTAAGTGCCTTGATAATAAATGCTCATCCTTCACATTTTTACTGTTTAACACATACTTAGGAAGCTTACACCTTCATCTCATAAATTACCCTTTACCAAAAAGAAAAAAAACCAACAAACCAACCAAAAAAAAACCCAGACCACGAAGGAATCCCTAGATTAAACTGAGATTGCATCTGAAAACTATAAAGTATAAAAATAACAAAAAGATGGTTTTTTGGCACTGCTCTCCATTGCTGGAGTTTTAAAAGATGTGGTTGGACAGAGTGTTCCCTTTCGGACAAGATCTTGGACCAGATGGTATTTCAAGGTCCCTTTAAACCTGGGCTGTTCTATGATTCTATGGATCCTTAAAAAGTGATATACTGTACACCCCCCTCCTGTCTAATTCAGTACAAATTCCTTCAAATAATTTAATCGTTAAATCAAATAGGTTAAAAAACCCCTGAAATTTCTGAGAGATCCTACCAGTCAGTGTATGACAGTTTCTTACTCCTTACTTACCAATTTATCATTCTCGTTGGGCATTTCGAACACACATCTCAATTTGGAGTCCATCAGCTCATCCGGTTTCGCTTCTTTCCACTAAGACAAGAATTAATACAGTTATTTAACATGCTGGACTCATGCAAACATCTCAGTAGTTCATAAGCTTGCTCTTAGCACTGGCCTCCTATAGAGCTGAATACCATGCTTACCCTCCCTCCAATTTTCAGACTTGCTTATGAACAATGCTTTTTGTTCACACTCATTGCTGTGAAGCAACAAAAGCTAGAAACTGCTATTCAAGTCTGGAAATTAAAAAGAGTAAAGCGAATGCAAGGATGGATCCATCAAAGGTCTGTATGAAATAGGGAGGGGAAAATACAGTGGTTTCTTAACACACAATGAGAAACAAGTAGCATCTGAATCAATTTGAGAAGAAAGTTCTAGCCCTATTATGCCTCACTAAATGTACTTCTTGTATCCCATCTTGGAAGTACTGATTTGAAACAAAAAATTGAAAGACACCTTTTAGTGACTCTATATTTGTTCTGGAGAAAATTTGTTTAGTTCTTCAAATTTTAGACTTTTAACCACTTTCCCCTTTTACTGCAGATCATGTGACAATTTGGGCCTAGAGAATTTTTCAAAGCTGTTTATACAAAACATTTAAAATTCTAATGGTTATCAGCATACTTACATAACTAAAATATGTTGGAATCTCTCTACTCAACCGACAATTAACTTTCAAAGCATGCACTTCATGTAGTTGCCTTCAAATTTTTAGGCTCAGAGACTGCTCTGAACTCTGCAGTAATTTTTCTAATAGGTCCTCTACTGTTACCTTAGAATTGTAGGTGTTATAGTCATGTTTTTTATAATATCCTTCCTATTATTTTTTCTAGTGGCATTATTAATATCGTAATTTATAACTACGATTATCAATTTCCTTCAAGACCTGTGTCTCAGTATTGTATACCTGAACATACTAAGAAAGCAGTTATTTGAAAGGTATTTCTGAAGCTGGTTTTATATCCTCACCAAATAGCCACGCTTCATTTACCACACATAACCAAGACCTACTAGAGCATATTAAAAAAAAACAAACCAGTTCAAAAAGGCAGACAGATGTTAACTTTCATGTCTCCAAAGCTTCACAAAATCTAGGTTTTCCACTGCTTCCAGTGAGGAGTTGATGTCACAGTAGTATTTGCCTTCATGTAAGGGGACAGAGCCCAAACCTGACAAGGTCTCCTGGATTTCAGCGATTTATAAAATCTCATCTTTATCCTTTGTTTCCCCTCTCCTTCTCTGCCTTGAGTGAACATCAAATGTACCTGTGTAAACCTAGGTATTCCTTAATAGTTTGTGGAGTCAGAAGCATGTGCAACATTGACCTCCACCTCAGGACATACTTATGTGAGTCCACATCCACCCTGAAAGGCACATTCTGACAACTGAGGGCTTCACTCCCAGTGCTGCCAGCCAGTAAAATCAGAAACAGGCACCTTACTTCTGAACTAACAAGCACAAATCCATGTATCTTCTTTCTGGATCTTGCACCAGACCAACTCAGCCTAAGAATTAAAGCTACAACATGTTCTACTAAAACAGAAAATAAATCTATCATTTGTGTTCTGTTTAGCCACTTGGTATCTTGTAGGGAGACACAACTTTTAATTTATTATATTCCCATTCAACATTTCACTTAAATATTTTCATACTAAATGAACCATTTCATACAGCTTCAGGCTTCTTGTTTGAATATACTCTTGATTCCCTCAAATTCAATCTGTTTATCCCCTTCAAATTAGCTGAATATAAAGGTATAACATGCCTGTATTTTAACACTGAACTGACCTTACCTTAGACTCACTACTATTTCCATTCAATAACCTCTAGGTTAACCACTAGATTTCATACTGAAAACCCTGAATCACATTTGAAGTCACACTTGTTCAGAGAAAATCCAATTCTTTTTCAAAAACAAACTGCAAAAATGTGAATCATGTATAGTTAAACAAAATTTTTCAAGAAAAAAAACACAACAGTCATTTTACTATGGTTTTACTTACCACTGCCTCCATATCTGTAATATTTGGTGGTGCATAGGTTGTTTGTACCATAAACTTGTGTTTACTCTTCTCGTTTGGGTCATAGTCAAAAGGCTGCAGCATTACTGTTCCAAAGAAAAAAATAAAACTGTGACTCTTCAGCTAATCACCACAGCAAGCATGCTATCTACTTTAGATTTATTCCTCATTGAACACACACTGGAAGTTAAAAGGCAAAGGCAGTGCATACACCGTAGAAACAGGGACTGAGAGGTCAGAGTCTGACATAATTATTTCTGTAACTACTACAGGAAAAGACATTTCATATACAAATATGAACAAATAGATCCTGTAAGAGACAAAAAAAATTACATTTAAATATGTGTATGTGGGGGTAGACTTGCAACTTGATCTACCAGAGGATGAGGACTCAGTGAACTGCAGAGATTAATTATTTGGCAGTGTACATACACCTGTCTTCCACAGAATGGGAATTCCAGTTCAGTATATCTTTATACAAAATTAAGAGAAACAGAAGCAGTTTCAGAAAAATAGAAGAAAAAATTACATGGAGTCTTATAACAGGTATCTATATATGCACCTATTTTATAGCAATGAAAAAGCCATAGCAGAGATACTGATATAGCTAGAAAAATGCAAAAGCAGAAGGAGAAACAGTAACAAGTAACAGTAATAAGCTGTGAAAGAAGAGTAACATGACATGTATGAAAAAAAACCCAACAATAAGCAATTGCTGTTAACAACAACAAACAATAGATGACAGGATAATAAATAACAAATTTAGGACATCAAGATAAAGAAAAACAGCTCTTACTGAATTTGTATTTTAGGAAAAAAAAATGAATAAACATGGCTGAAGAAGATTACTTAGTGACTCATAATTGAAAAATGGTAAATGATTTAAAAATGTCTGTGGACTTCCTTAAAATGACTGTCAGATCACATCTCCAACAATGAATTTAAAAACTGGCTAGGCTCTGAATCAGCATGATGCATTAAAAAGGATGAAGACAGCTAACTACTTCAACCTACAGTTTTGAACATAAAAACTTCAGCCCACAGTATCCTATACTCTCTGCACAACAATGTTAGAGAAATCTATTTTTAATTATATGAAAGATGACTCAGCACTGAAAACATTCAGTTGAGAGACTGATGAGATAAAGTGGGTCACTGGAAAAATAATCTGCGCACTTATCTTAGCAAATGACCCAAAAGAAATTACACGTCTAAAAACAAAAAGATGAAGCTGACACTTTGGAGAAGAGTACTCAGCTCTGAAATGTACTGTGGAACCACTGTAACTAAACAACTGCACTTGAAAACATCTTGAGATCACTGTAGCTGAATAACTGCATGAGAATCCAGTAATACAGAAATAGGCTCATCAAATGATGACTTCCTGCTATACCAACTGAAGAGCTGAGCAATGTGACACTGTTTCCCTTTATTGGTGATCCTGAAGCCACAATATTATTTACAGCTCCAGTACTGACTCATTTAAAAAACTGAAACATATAAAGCTTTAAAAGGATGATTTGTAACTACGAAAACACACAGGATGTAATCCTTCAATCTACTCGATTCCCTGAAGAGAAAGTCCAGCAAGATCTTGATTGTGATATCAAACTATGCACTGGAAAGAACCCAGATACCAGATCAAACACACATCTAAGGCAAAATGGCTGTAAGTTGTAGTTGAAGATGGAAATAAAGAGGTTTTTGACTATTCGAATCTTACACCAATTCTCAGTAAAATGATCTTTTATCCCTGAGTCAGTTAAGTACCACATGCTGGACTGATCATGGTAAGCAATAATGAAATTTTAAAGGGCCCCGTTCTAGAGATCATATTACATTAGAAAACTCCTAAAAAATTACTCTAAGGTTTTTGATCAAAGTCTTCTTGAGCTCTTCTTTGCATCATTTGAACATAACATCTGAAGATAGTTCTCCAGCTTCTTTTAAACTTCCCAAAGGGTTTAAGAATGTGAATCTGAAAAGCTCTGAGGATTGCTCCGTTATTTCCCTTTTGCTTTGCTACAGAGGTCTCAAAGGGTTCTAAAATAATCAATTTTCTAGACCTACAAGATCTAGGAGCTCACATCTGTATTGCCTGTGACCTCTACAGCCTGAATTCCCCTTATTCTAGAGATTCTACCACAAAATTGTCTGGAAAATGACCTACAAAAATAATTTACCAAACCTGAAGACCCATATCTAGTCTTCCCACTTTCTTGAGAAAAACAACTAGATACAATTGTAAACTATTTTTCTCTTAAATGCAATGAACTATGAAATGTTACACTTTAAGCACATCAGAGAAGCCAAGCAATGCTCTGCTTCAGGATAGAAACACGAATATAATAGTCTGAGGCAAAAGTACTGTTAATGTCACTGCTCATTTTCAACTTGCTTCTCCTCCTTTCAGAGAGCCACAGATAAGTGTGACAAAGGCAAGTATTTCTATATGGAGGATTTTTTCACGTATCATTGCAGCTCTATGTCAAATTGCCATCACACTAATGAAGGGAATAAATTTTATTTTCAAAAAAAATTTTAAGAAGCTGACATACTTCAAACAGTTTTTAAGATCAAGCATTAGGGAACTGCATTAAAGGCCTTAAAAACACTTAACCTACAACTGCGTATTTGTTTTTACCTGAAACAATTACAGATGATCCTGGGTCAATAATTCCACTGTTTGGCCTCACGCAGTATCGACGAGGTGCTGTGGTCTTCACTTTGAAGCATACTTTTCTATCTGATGGATTTCGTAGTTTAAGATTTGTAGTTACCACATCTGTAAAGGGACCTGAAAAAAAGATTGGTCTTTTTTAAATATACATGTATCTCTGGAGAAGAAATCTGTTTATACAGTATAAGTAGCTCTTAAAATACATTTGGTTGCCAACAAACTTCTAAAAGCAGGTTAAATCATACACCTGTTAGGCACATACACTGTGTTACATGCTCTATCACCTTAGTTACAACAATATACATTACAGCAATCAACAACTCTTAAGTAGTACAACAGACGCAAGCTGCTGGCACAAGTGGTTCATAAATGCATATGGCTAATTTTACCAAATCACATTCTTAATATTTGAAATACCTAGAAGGAACTGCTCATACGCAAAAGCAAATTTTGCTGAATTTTTCTTTATGAATAGAAGCAACACATTCTCTAGAACTCTTTCAATTGTTTAAAGAAAACACTGAGACTAAAATATAGTCACTACTCTTGAGATTTCAACTTCTATTGGCTTCTGAGCTCCTACAGACTTGAAAGAACAAGGCAGAAATCCCCTCTTTGACACTCAAAATAAGCAAGAGAGCTGATACTCTCTTTATGCATGTACTCTAACTGGTCCCCAGAAAAGCAAGCTGTAGTTGCTTTGTTTATGTATTCAATGCAGTGTACTCTCTAAAATGTATTTATGTTAAAACTTCAGGACAGGAATTCCTTCCAAGTCCAGACGAGGCGTAATTTCAATAATCAAACTGCAAAAACGTATCTTCCAACAGAGATCACCTTCCATGCAATGCCACACAGCATGAAAAACAAGGTTCACAGCATGAAAAATAAGGTTCACAGTATTCTGAGCCATTGTAATCTCCCTTATGCTTGTGTCATCTGAAAGCAAGACTGCAAAGGCTCTAAGAAAATGGTATTTCATATGAACATGAAATTTATTCAAGAATATTTCATGTATACATTAACTTTTAAGAACCTTCTTTAGAGTTCTTTAAAATTACACACTAAATTACTACAAAAGAATTTTATCAGTATTGAAAACACAACAACTTTTCCATTAAAAAACTACAATGAAAGCAAACTTCAGATTAAACATGATGAAAAACATAAGTGATATGAATAAGTGGTAAGGTACAACAAATCCAATAATTGCATGAGACACAGGAAGTCAATTCTTTTCTGAACACCTTATTCCATAGAGGTGTCTGCACTTCTCTAAAGGAAATAGCTCAAACACGTTACTACACTAGAGGGCTCACTATTTGATTGATGCCTTTTGTTTCTGTAACTCGTTCCCAATACTTGATTTTGAGTGTTAAACTGTCTTAACACAGAACATGAAGATACGAATACATAAAGACTAAAAAGAGAATTACTGAGAACCAGAATACTGAGACGCAGATGAAGAAAAGTGTGAGCTACGTTTACATTCAGTGAGTTTCTCTAGACAAAATAGGAACTGGTATTATTTGCCTGAAACTTCACTTCTGATCTGACTTTATATGGTGAATGAAGTAACTCATCCTCATAATCCAGGCAAATTTGACACAGCCCCCAATATTTACAAAACTACTTGAAAGTTTCCTGATACTCATCTCTTGATGGTTCTTGCAGGATCCAGAGGTCTTTACTTATAGAGGGAGATCCAAGAATAACTCCCATCACTCATATCACAAACTGAACTAAAATCAGGCAGCTGAATACTCTTCTAAGACTGGTGATACACTCATAACTCACCAAACATGTATTTTTTCAAGCTACACACGCATTTTTGAGTAAGTTATTCTGGGAGTTTTACTAACAACCACCTAAGCTATTAGTCATCTAATAACCACTGCTTTTGCAGTGCTCAGAGGCAAACAGCACCTTGAATCTGGCTTTCAAACTTGTGAGTTGTTTTTTTTTAATTGAACTCTAGGCAACCTGAAGAGCTCTGCTTCTCCATCTTCTCAACTACTTTTACTGAGGACATTCTGCACAAAGGAAAAGAAGACACAGTTCAGAGTTTCATTTTGAAAAGCACAGTCATCAAGAAAAGAAGCTATTCTATTCAAAACCAGCTTCTTTCAAGACAAAACAATAACGAATTTATAAACTGATGATAAACTGGCTTTAAACTAAAATAGAAGATATTCTGTTTCTTTTGAGACATGAAAGGTCTCCTCATGCCTGCCTTTTTAAAGTGTGCAAGAATGAGGTAAGATTCAAAATACTCTTCAAATTACTCTGATATTTACTGTCAGCTTCAGCACCTCAGATAATTAAAAGAAATCTGCTTTTCTTTCCCAGGTACATGAATGCAGTGACCTCCTTTGCATTTCCTGGATACTTCACAAAAAAAGCTTTTAGCTCGGGGACATTTTTTAGAATCAGACATTTCATTCAGAGGTGACTGCAATCTTTTTCAAGGTCTAGAGGATGCTTATGACAGCCTTTCACCTCCTTTCTAAAAACTTTAAAGAAAATAGCTGTATAAAGCCTCTCAAGACCTGCAACCATCAGATTTAATAAATAGGTGGTAGCAAATTGGTGCATAAAAGGAAAAGATGACTAAATTTCACTGTTCCTGCAGAACCCAGCTGTTTTGGTAGTTTAGTGGCATACCAACAGCATGGATCTGAGCAGGGACAGGCAAGAACAGATAGAAGGATAGTAAATCAGAAAAAAAAATCTATTACCTTTCAGAAGAGCCACATGATCTAAGTTAGCATGACAGACCCTTTAGAAAAGAAACTGCAAAACCTGAAGAAGACCCTGGAGTTCACTATTACACAAACATAAGCATCACTACCTTTGGAGGAGCGGGGAAATACAAGCTGGCAGTAACAGCCTAAGTGTAAAAGCCTAAACTGTGACCATTCTTGAGGAAAAACATGGAGCATGGGCAGAAGAACCAGGAAGGAGAAATTTTTGGATCATACTACACAGACTGCACATAAACAAGGAAAAGAACTGGCAAAGATGGATGCAAACATTCTGCAGATGCATCAAAATGGACAAATCACACCCACTTAATCTCAGTAAACATTCAGCTATACCAGGGCAGCATTATAATCTCAAAAACAGTATCTCACCTGCTGCTTGCATGACACTCAGGTCCAGGCAGGTTTTTATTTAAGCACTTAAACCTCAGACAGGCTTATGTCTAACCACACACACAGAAGATGTGGTAATTCAACCAATAAAATCCTCAGGCTATATACCAATGTAACATGACGTCTAATGACAAGAGGTCATTGCTTTATAAACCTGTAATCTCAATCTAATAACCTCTGGAAGTCAAGAGTTACTTTAGTAGCGGACAGTTGAGTTCAACAACTCTCTTAGTAGAGTAAATTTAAGACACCAATTACAGCATCTTCCTGGAATGAAGGTTCTGAGAGTGTCAGTTTGTTCCAACTGATTTTGAATGGAGCAGTGACAATTTATGCCACAAGTTTTCCTGTCACTTTGACTTATGAGGGCCTTAGAAAAGAAGGACAGACACCTACCTAATCACACTCAGAAATACCAAACATATCCAAAAACTTTATGTGCTGAGTTTCTATTTCAGCTATCTTGCAGTTCAGTCACTGCAACATTCATGCCAGGGTTGCCTCTGGCAACTGCACAGCTTGGACTACAGCAACTAGTGGGAGGAAGAAATGCCACGGATTCTGCAGAGCCAGTTTCTACTGCTGAAACACAGTGCCAAGTTTCCCAGCTTGCCAGTTATGCTGCAGTAACACCCAAAATATACATATTACTGGACAGGTAGGACCCACACAGAGATCTTTTTTATCAACAGTGTCCTTTTCACTTCAGATTCAGGTCTCCTTCACTGTCCCAGCTTCAAAACCCATTCTTCTACCACCTGAGATGGGCAAACATCAGGTAAAAAAAAAATGACGTGAACATGCCTTCCTAATGCGGGAAGGAAGAGCTTAGGCAAACCTCCACAGGCTCTGGTACTCTGGGGAAAGGTGAGAGACCCATGTCAGGATCTCTAGCTGCTAGCAGTACAGAGCCAACAAAGCATTTCTGAGAAGGGGGCAGGTTTGGTCAGCAAGAAGCTCCAATTAAAATTACTCAGGCTGTCAAAATGTACACACAAAGCCTGTCATAAAATACCACCTCTACCTAAAATTGGGTAAGAAGAAATTATAGTTGTATTAAATTACACAAAATCTTTGATAATTAGAAGGCAGATCGCTTGTAGAGTTGTACAAAAATGAGCATGCATTATTAAACAAAATCAACAGCATTTTATGAAACAGCTTAAGTGTTAAGTATATTGCCCTCTTCAATTTAAGACAATGAACTGTAGCTGTTGCAAAAGCCAATATCTAAGCCGACTCTGCCAGAAAACACTCTCGTTCATGCACTGAATTAAAGTTTATTTAAGCTGTAAATTGGCACAGCAAAGTGATACATTCAGCCACATCTAAAAACAATGTAAGTACACATTAAAAAAGTACACAGAGTGGCAAAAGGAATCCAAACTCCTTAAAATGTGTTACAGTATTAACTTCAAAAACTATGGGGATTATATGCTTTAAGCAGAATGCTGTTTTTTCACAGCTGCTACATCACCTTTGAAATTCCAAGAGCACTAGAAACATACAGAACTTCAAGGCACCTTTACTAAAACAACCTCAGGCAGGGTAGTTTTCTTTGGGTGCACAATTAAGTCAGGTCAGGCAGACAAAGAAAACTAATTTACTGCATTTGACAGTTTGAGCCCTAATAAATGAGAAATTAGTTCACGTCAGCAGAATAAAAACTAATAGTGATATTGTAAATCAAGCAAGACAAATTTTGAGAACAAGTTAACTAACTTTTTGGATAGACCTGAGAGGAACAGAGTAAGATCTCAAGCAACTCATTCTGCCAGAATCAAATGTAACAAAAAAAATGTTAAATTAACAAAGCTCCATGTAAACTATATTTTTATAATGTAATATGGAATTTTTAAATTAAGCCCAAATTTAGTTGTTTTTCTTTCCCATCACTGGACATAGCAACCACAGAATGGTTGTGGCTGGAAGTGACCTCTGAAGGTCACCTGGGTCAAACTCCCTGCTCAAGCAGGGATATCCAGAGCCAGCTGCCCAGCACCATGGCCAGGAAGTTTCTGAGTATGTCCAAGGATAGAGACTCTACAGCCTCCCTGGAGAAGCTGCGCCACTGCTTGGTCACCCTCACAATGAAAATGTGTGTTCTCACATTCAGAGAGAAGCTCCTGTGTTTCAAGATGTGCCCATTGCCTCTGGTCTTGTCATTGGCACCCATCTCCATCCTCTCTGCACCCTCCCTTCAGGTATTTTTATACATCAGTAAGATTCTCCCAAGCCTTCAGTTTTCCAGGCTGGAGCAGTCCCAGCTCCCTCTGCCTTTCCTCACAAGAGAGATGCTCCAGTCCATCATCTCTGTGGCCCTTCCCTGGACTCTCTCCATTCTGTCAATGTCCCTCCTGTATTGAGTAGTCCAGAGCTGGACCCAGCACTGCAGCTGTGGCCTCACCAGCGCTGAGCAGAGGGGAAGGATCACCACCCTCAATCTGCTGGCAATATTCCTCCTAATGCAGCCTGGGACACCACTGGCCTTCTTTGTAGCAAGGCCACATTGCTTGCTGGCTCATGGTCAACTTGGTGGCCATCAGGAGCCCCAGGGCCATTTCTGTAAAGCCACCTTCCCAGCTGGTCAGATGCCAGCCTGCACTGGTGCTTGGATGGTTGTTCCTCCCCAGCTGCAGGACTGTACACTTTTTGTGGAACTTCACAAGGTTCCTGTCAGCTTGTTTGTCCACCTGCCAGCTCCCTCAGCACTCGTGTGCATTCCACCAGAGTCATTGGACTTAATATGTCTAGCTTACTTAAGTATTCCTTGACCAAATCATCTTCCACCAGAGGTACTGAAGGAAAGACATCTAAAAATGAGAAATACTTGTGTTCTGTAGCAAGTCAAAACTACCCTGACTATCAGATAAGAAAATTAATCTTAAAATAGACACAAAGCACTTTATGGCTCAAAATCGAATTTTATAGTACTTTCTGAAAAAAGCCTCGGTGACATAGCTGACACAAAAGAAAGTGAGTAGAATGTTGCTTATTTCCATAAATTAGTTTTAAGAAATTAATATTCAGACCTCTGTGAAAAAAATCTAAAGAGAATACATAACATGCATTGCAAAGGAACATAAATAACTCCTTCCTCTTGAAATATCAGAACCATGACCATTCAAATACCTTCTCCAACTGGAAGAAAAATCCCAACTCTAACAAATCACCTACATTAAAATTATGCATGGTCTATGAAGCATAATAACTTAGGTTTCATGGATTAATACTTAAACATGGATATGAATGATCAGGAATAATCAGTGGATGAAGGTGAGAGATTAATTATACCTACAAATAACCATGGCTCTCAGGAAGATATTCATATATTAGAACAGCATTACAGAATCTTTCACCTCTTATTCTACGCTGGCACTGAGAAATAGTTATGTTTTATCATCAACCTGCATGCAAAATATAGAATGCAAAACAGGTTTTATAAGAAAGTTGAAACACCTCAATGTCCACAAGTCCTGAAGGCTGATTCTAGGCTACCACTGTTTACAAGGAATAATATCAGATTTTATCTGATCACCCTACAATGACATGCTGTCAGCATTCATGCTGCTGATGTGTCTATCATAGATTTTTCTTTCTAAAAAATGCTGAGACAATGCCCATTTTTTAATCCTAAAATAGCTCCTCTTCCTCTGTCAAAGGGGCAGAGCCTGCATATGGCTATACATTATTAGAGGTGCTTGTACAGACACTGGCACACATGCTTTACTGGGGGCTGGTGTAAGAAAAATGGGAGCTGAAACCTTTTGCCTGCCATTCTGACAGAGGAAAGACAAAAATATAACACAGTGACATTTCAAAGCAGACAAAACATTTCCTTACATATTTTTTCTGGATCAAAACTTCTTATTCACCCCAGCTTGTGACTGAAATGTTGTTAGTAGCCAAGAAACCACAGTAAAAAATGTGCAGTAAGCATCTATCTCAAGGGTAAAGTACAGTCACAGATCATTACCAGGAATTCTGGTAAAGAGAACATTATCTTCTTTACATATTAGATAAAATACAGACTAAATGGAGATTGTCCTGCATTTAATGTTAAATATGGGCAATGGTTTCTTTAGCCTTAACAACAACAAAACACCACTAGCAGTATGATGGCATAATGTCGAATAACTACATGAAAAAGATTTTACTGCTGGTATTTAGTTAAAGCTTTAAAATCTAGCAGTCTAGGCCCAAGTCAGTCATATACGTCTATTCTTGATATTTTTCCTATTTAAAGAATGCCATTACTAAAGAACTGTCTGGTTACTAACATCAAAGGGATGCTTGTTACTTAACCTCCATAATATTGTGAATTTCTTACTTGCAATTTAGCTTTACTTGATTACACTGTTATTTTTGCCAAAGACATTTTAAGAGCATAGTAAAATTGGTAGCTCTTAATTCTACTAGGATAAAGTCTTCAGAACCTAATCATAAAGTATTATTCATACCAAAGCACTGCTGAAATAATAAGAACAGTAGAAATATTTCAATGGTGCTAAACTTGAACATTTAAACCACAGAATTATCCCCCCAAAGTCCTGAAGAGACTAATATATACACCCAATCTTACAGTATAGATTTAGTTCAGTAAGGGCTATGTTATAAACCTTTCCTGCTGGAGCAACTATTCTCTTTACTTGCATAAGGTAGGATAGCTAATGAGTGTGATATTTACAGAGGTTCTTAGATTTCTAGAATACCAGCATGTTTGATCAATGGAACTAAATAAACAAGTAACTTTTTATTTTCCTTTTTCCTTTTAAACTTGATTTGTATTTGACCTACCATAGCTTACAAATGGTTTCAGTGATGCTGAAAAGCCCAGATCTGCTGTTAAAACTATTCAAATATTCAGCAGCTTAAAATCCATATGCATTGTCATATAAGAAATTTCCCATTAGATATACCTAAATTATCTGCATTGCAACATACAAGATACTCTTCAAACTCTATAGCAATAATCAGAACACTTGTAATCATCTCAGATGACAGCTGGAGTGGCACATAGAAAATCGGTCTTCCCACAGAAGACCTGATCAAAAGCTGTTGCCTTGCACCTTTCCCAATGTGCTCCAAGAACTGGGTATCTGAAGCCAGACACAAATATTGAACAGTCCACCAAAGCTCTTGTGGTTCCTTGCAAGCAGTATCCCAACAGTGTAACAAAGTAACTTTAAAAATAAATAAAATTCACAAATCTCCCCCCATGGACAAAAGCCCAGAAAGTTCTTTATAAGAAAAAAACCCAAACTGTTTAAGCTGTTGGACTGCTACACAGTATCCAATTTCAGTTCATAACACAGAGCCTGGTCAAAACAGACCTATGTATCAGGTATTAACATCTCCTACACACAGGTCTAGCTGACACTGGACTGCCTCCTGGACACATCAATAGCTCGGTGCAGTTCCAGGGTGACTTCTAAGTCTCTGGAAGCACAGGCTCCAGGCCTCCAGTTCTCAAGCCACTGAAAGCCAAGCACAATCATTTCCTACAGTCACTCAGGTAAACAAACATCTGCTTCAAACAGAAGTTGCATGTAGTTGGTCATGCCAATCAGACAGGATCACGAACTCCACTTCCTCATCAATGTCACATCCCAGTACTGAGCTGAGCTAATGCAGCCACTCTTCTCAGCACCAGTCACATCACTTCTACAGAAGCAGCTGGAGTTCCAACCTGAGCTATAACACAAAATGCGTCTGGTAGATAACTAGTGGACGTTCAAATAAAAAAAAAAATACATTTTTACTTTCAGTGGGTCTACTACATTCAGTGGCCTTATTAGCATCATAGTGTTAAACATAACATGTTAAATTAACATCGTATCCCTACAAACTAGAATCACTACGTTTACTTCACATATGGGGCAGTTACTCCTACATATTTGATTTTTCAATTCATGGATATCCCATTTCACAAAGAAAAAGATCAAACATATCTCAGTCAAGCTATTCTCATGTCTTGGAATGTAACACAACATACCTGCTCTAGCTTAAGTACATAATTGTGTACCATTAATATCCTACCAAACTTTCAAGAACATTGTAAATTCACGACCTAAGAGAAGCTTTCTGAAGTCCACATGGAACTAATAATTCTATGAGATGGTATCTGATGAATTTAATACTATTTTTGCCCACATAATTTTTAGCAGGTTGGTTCAGACTGACATGATTCAGATTCAGCTAGTTTCTAATGATCTAAATACATTCATAGCCACTTGCGGCAAATTCATTTTTCCACCAATCCTATCCTTTAGTCTAGATAGATTTTCTTTTCCCCGGTGCTTACCTTGCTGATATATTTATAGACAGCAATCAGATCCCCTTTCAGTCTTCATTTTGCTAAGATTAACAAGCTAAAGCTATTGTACCTCACTTGTGTTAATAAAGTTTTCTTTGCACCATTCCCATTTGGATTCATTTTATCTGACTAGGTGTTACCAGGGATGCATTCAGATGAAGCTTCATCAAAGCCAGAAACCTTGACATTAATACTTCCCTCACTACAAAATTACAGTCCTTAGTTGCCCTGTTTCATGACTTGTCACATTCACAATAAACCCATGATTAAGTACTAGTCACTAGTTTTACTTCTTTTTCATCACTTCTAAGAAAATGTTATATTATTAGCATACAACAATTTTCTTTTTTTTTGCATTCATCACATCTCCTAACATTGCATTACCAGTAAGCTGTACCAGCACACTCCCACCCATACCAAGGTCATTAATGAAAATCGGAACAGACCCTCCTGGAAGATATATCAAAATGTATTGAAGATAAGGAGTTAAGTGACAGCCAATATGACTTTATCATGGATAAATCATGCCTGACTCATCTAGTGGCCTTCTATGGTGGGCATCAATGGACAAGGGAAAAGCTACACATGTCACCTAGCTGGACATCTGTACAGCCTTTAGTAAGGTCCCTCCTAGCATTCTCACCCCAAAATTGGAGAGATATGGGCTTGATGAATGGACTGTTGGGTGCGTAAGGCATTGTCTGGGTGGCTGCGTCCAAAGAGTTCCAGTCAGTGTCTGACTGTTCAAGCGAAACCCAGTAACAAGTGGTATCCATATCCCTCAGGGATGCATACTGGGACCAGCACTATTCAATGTCTTCATCGGTGACACTGATAGTGGAAGAGACACCAAATGAGCAGTGCAGTAAATTCACTGGAGGGAAGGGATGCCATCCACAGGGGCCTTGACAGGAGTGAAATCTCATGAGATTCAACAAGGCCAGGAGCAAGGTCCTGCACACAGGGCAGGGCGATCCTCCAATATCACAGACAGAGAAGGTCTCAGATCAGACTGCCACATTCTACTCGGGACACTGCATTTTATTCCATGCTCCATCTACCTCCATGTCTTTAAATATTCTCTCCTCTAAGGCTTTGCTTACTCTTGAGGCCAGACCAATTAAAGCACTGAAGTGTCAGATTAAGATTGTAATCCACGTAAAACCATGTTTTGAGAAACAAAGGGGGGGAAAAAAACCTCTGATTTGACTATTTTTTAAATTTCAGGCAAACACTTATTTTTCTTTTTATTTTCTTCCTCTTCCATATTATTAAACACATGAAGTCCTATACCACGATAATATTCAGCAAACTATCTTAAAATAGATATTTTCACTTCATTCCTATATAAACAAGGTCTTGTGAATGAATTTACATAACCATCTATTTCTAAATACTTCCAAATCCTAAAATGAAATATGATATCTACATTGCTAAATAATTTTAAATGCCAGGAAATTACCTTACGGAATACAAAATAACACTAAAAGGCAAGAGAAGTTAGAAACCAAGATAACCATGCCCCAGGTAGTCTTATCACCTTAAGGAAAACAAAGTTAGTAAAATTCTAACTTGCGTTTATGCATTTTTATTTTCAACAATACCACAAAAGAAATTATCTCAGTAAAGTAGTTTTGCTGATATCTTTCTAAAAAAATTAGCTTACACTCACTTATCAGGTTCATATGATACCACAAGCCTTGTAAACCAACAACTTTCAAACTGGAAAACGTAATACTTATTTAATTAGTTGGTTTTCCACTTCTAATACAGCAAGTTCTCTTCAGAAACCTTTTCTGCTTGAATTCATAGCTTATAAGGGGAGCATGTAAAACTCTTTAGTGACTGATGGTCACAAAGATCTACTTAACAAACATCTCCCAAAAATGAAGTTGGTGAGAAAATAAAACATTCACAAACCATAGTCAGGCCAAAACAGGAACAATTTATATTTCCACAATGGACAGTCGGTGCACTAAATAAGCAGACCTATTTACTGATGCAATAAAACAGCTCCTCTCAATCCCCTCAAACTTTCTGCTTTTCAACCTGGCCTTGAACAACAGTACACTGTCCATGCATAATACAAAATGTTTTTATATTAATAAAAATGTCTTGTGGTGATCTAGAACACCTGCTTATGGTATCAACAAGCAGCATGAGTAGGCACTTTATAGTAATTACAATGCAAAAGTGAAGCTTTTAAACCAATAATCATTGGTACACCCTAGGAGAACAAGACATGAGACTTGGACAGTGTTTCACAGTTTAGTGAACCAACAGCAATATTAAGTAAAACAGAGACCTATAAATTTCAGGTAAAGGACTAAGCTTCTCAATCTTCACTGCTGTACACCTCCATCACAACAGGAAAATATTCCATTATTGAGTCTTAACACAAATGACAAACTAGTTCTGCCAAAATATAACCTAACACTGTAATACAGCTGACTTCACAGATCAATAGAACTCCCTTTTCACAAGGCAGTTTTAAATGCAGTCTAGCACAGTGGTAGAGATGATTGTATAACATAATACCACCTCATAAGCAACACAAGGTAAAAAACATTACCTTCCTTTTTCTTCCTCAACACATTCCCAAAAATCATCTGTGCTTCAATTTGCATTAATATGTATAATTTAAAGAAATTAAAATACTAACAAATACTACATTTCAGCCATGAAACAATAGATAGAAGTATACATATAGGAAGAGCAAACAATGCCAAGAATCACTCTTGTATTTAAAAGAAAACAGTCAGACTACATGTTGAATACTGAGTCATTTTATTGCTGTTACGCAATTCTCAGCCAGCAAAAATATTAACTTAAATGGAACCATTTCCAAGTATCAAAAAGTCACAACTATATTAGTAATCACTTACAAAGAGTTTTCCCCCTCTACACTCCCACTATTTAGTTTCAAAAATGTTCCTGAATGAAGATAACAGAAAATTGACATCACAACTACCTTTTTTTTTAACCTGCCTTAGAAAATTGGGACATTACAAATTTACTGGTACTTTAAAGAGAGTGAAAACAGGCATGAAATTTGACATAATCAAGACACACACGAGTAAGGCAGCAAGATCACATTTGAGGACTTCAAATCCTGCCTGCACCAAAAGGCATCCTAGGCCAATTCTGGCAACAGACCTTGAGGGCAGGGGATGCATTTAACATTGAGCTATTTTTGCCTTTAAATTCCACCTTCTCGATTTGCAGCAACACACAGTTCGTGGCTTTCAATGTTACCAGTAGCAGTGTAATGATTACAAAATAATCTACAGCAATATTTCTGTATTATTTAAAAGGCTGTCGAAATTTGCATTTCAGAACAAGCCGCGATACTTGAGTGAAGTGCTCTCTACTTCCCATGAAAAGTCATTTGAACATACACCAGCTGATCACTGATTTTATACACTGACAATTCTACACTAGGATTCAGATCAACAAGCAGAAATTGAACATCCTCTGTTATACTGATCTCTCCTGGTAACTCAACCCATCAAAAAGAAAATTTACTGCACACAGACACATTCCAAACTTTATTTTGGTCTGCTAAAGGAAAAATCATTTTGAGATGCTTACAAAAGTAACATAACTGGACTTCATACACTTGTAAGCAAGAACTTAAATAAAGGATATCAATTTTGAATATTCAGACATTTTTATAATCTTGTGCTGCTAGTCAGACACCTCTGAACCACATGAAATTCAAATTCTGAATACTCTCTACTAATCTTCCAAAGCTCATCAAATCAACTAGTGTTGATTTTCAATTAGGTGTTGCAGAAGAATGTCTTATGACTTTGGCAAAGGTTTTTAAAGTTTTTTTTAAAAAAGGACCATAATCCAAGACCAACTTAAATCCATGTTACTTAAAATTGCAAAACTTGCTTCTTTGGCTTAAGGAAGCTGGAGTTTCTATAAAAATGCTACACAATTTCGAACTTAAATATTCAAATGTTGCTATTAAAACTACACGACTGCTTACAAAAAAAGAAAGTATTAAAAAGCATATGTACTCACAGGGAACCAACTCCAGATTCCCATAATCTTCACTAAACCAGAGCTACTGACAATGATTACATGTATGAGTCACATAAAGAAGACACCAGTAAGAAGCAGATGTTCCACCTTCCAAATGGGCAGCTTTTAAGTGTCTCGTGTTTCAGTTCTTCCCATCCAGTCCTAAATAAACTCCCAACAATTTCAGATTTGAGAAGTTAAACAAAATACATTAGAATACAAAAGAAAGCAAACCTACAGGAGCAATGTGGCTGAAGAACCTGGGTACAAGAACCACGAGGCAAATTCTCAGTGCTCCACACCGAGTGTCTGAAAGTGATATTACGTAGTTTATCAGCTGTCTCTTGGTTCTATCCCTTTTAAGTACAATTTTTCCCCTTGGCACATTTGCACAACACTATGAAAAGTACTTAATTATTTTGTGGTTTTTCTTAGATATTCCTGATAGCTTCAGAATCCAAAGAAACCTACCTACCATAGGGGGACAGAGGGAATTAACCATGACCCAAACAGTACTAATGACTGAAATTTCTAGGACTACAAAGCAGGACTATAAAAACAGGACTGCAATTTTGGGCATAAAGGGAAATATGTAATGTGTTAGCTACCATAGGACGTGTTCTTTAGAACTCCCCTTGAATTGTGCTGAATAAAATTCAAGGATAAATGTATTACAGACCTTATTTTTGCTGACCAAGTAAATTAGGTTATATTAATAAAAAAAAGCAGTTTCATCAGGCAATGATGAATTTAAAGCCTTGTTAACAACTCCTTAAGATAATTTTAATTGAAATAGTTGTTTTTATAGGGGCACACTATCACATTTCACTGTTACCCTAAAGGTCAGCAAATCCATTATAACTTCCTGAGGCAAGAAAACCAATAAAACGATTTGCTCAATTCAAATGTTTAGACTTAAACTGGATCTCTGTTACATATGCACCAACACTATTAAGTCAATAATAATAAGGGATGATTGTACCAATAAAATAACTTTGAATAACCTGCTGCACTGAAAAAACGTACACTTTCATTCTTTTAACAAAGTTTTATGCATTTCCTACATTATGCTACATTTATTCTGAGTCATATTCTCATTCTTACTAACCAATTACCTTTTAAAAGGTGACACTAAGAATTCCCTACTGCCAATATTGTATTCTTCAACACAGTACTTTAGAACTGGGTTAGTTTGTGGCCCACAAACCTTTTTAAACACCTCTAAATAATAAGCAGTTAGAAAACATTTATTGAAAGTGCACTCGATGCTCTATCAATTGATAACACTTTCTATAGTATATTACTGCAATAGTACAGTAATAGAGAGTGCTGCAGTCTCATTATGCTTCATATTTTGTTTTTGCTTAGTCCGCTCTACAGAAATTTTCCTAATATATGCATTAGCCTGAAACCAAAGTTGATGCCTGAAGAATACACATTTCATGCTCTAAGTGCATAAACACACAGCACAATAAGGATCACTGACTGATAACAGCTTCACACACAGAATTTCTAACCTAGTATTTATTCTATCAACACACTGTTCCATATAACACACATACAGCTTAGTTCCAGCTCAAAGATATCTCAACATTTGCAGGCTTCAAATTAGACACAGTAGTTTTTTAATTTAAAAAAAAAAATTAAAATCATGCATTTTCCTCCAACCTCTTCTTGCATCAACCTGTTCTGAACACAGCATACTGAAACGTGAGTGCAGCCAGACCAGCAGCATTTTAACAACACCAAACCCAAGTGACAATGACAAGCTCCTGCAATTGTTTTGACACTGTGTATGAAAGTGCAATTTAAAAAATTTTCAAACTGAAGCTATCAAGAAATTAATATGCATAATTAGACAGATGTTAGTGTTTAATTGATTTGACAGATCAATAAAACAAGTATAGTTTCCTGATGTATCTAAATGCTAGGCCAGACCAAAGGTATTTTGAGGGAATACAGTGTTCTTTTCTAATACAAACATTCATTTGTTCTAGCTGCCCATCTGAAGATTTTTACATCATAAATTCCACTCTGTCCTCTAAAACAATGAAAAATGAGCCTACTAAAGCTGGGAAATAGAAGCATGTACAGGATTAGGTGCGTACACGTGCTGACACCAGTCACAACATTTAAAAATGTAAGTTCACATAATATTAACAGCCTTAAAAAAAATAAAATCTAATACCGACGATTCCAAATCTGAAAGGTTCTGAGGTTTTTCTCAATGCCCCTTACTGTGATAAAATATTATCACGGGGTACTATAAAAAATTACATGTTCTTACACGCTTTTCTTTATGCCCTTGCCTTTCAACGATCATTCATTTCTGACAGAGCCTCTCCTTTCACAACTACCTAATTCATGAGCAGAGAAAACCACAGACACGCACGATACCAGCACTAGCTGGGACCTATTTTGACAGCAGCACGTCAGCGGTCACAGCCATGCGGTCGGCACGCAACACACAGCGCACGTAAAACTTCCGAAAGGCATGCATTCCTTTTCCCTCAATGCCAGGGAAGAGGCGAGCTCCCTGTTTACGTTCCCATAGCCTGCCTGAGACACGAGAGCTCTGCGGAAAGGGCGGGGAGCCCTTCGCCGGGCTGGGATGCAGCGGGGTAAGGGCGCGGGTGCCGGGCAGTGACGGTGCAGAGCAGCACCAGCCCCGCGCCGACAACGGGGCCCCAACACGCCTGAAAGGAGAAGTGGGACAAGGCCAGACGCGAGGGCAGCTTCGTGAACCTCGGAACCCCGCAAGGTTTCCACCGCCCGCTCCAGGGCCTCTCCTGCCCGCTGCTGCCAGAGGGAGCCCGCACCGCCAGCGACCGGAGAGCGACACCCGCGTCCCCGGGCGCCGCCGCTCCGGGGCCGGGCCTAGGAGCGCAGCGGTGACACGGCGGGGCGGGGACACGGGCAGGGAGGGGGCGGCCGATCCCACCCGGCGCCGCGGATCCCCGCGGGATCCCAAGATGGCGNCATTCCGCCTTCCATGCGCGCATGCGTCCGCGCGCCGCGGGGTCATCCCACACACACACACGGAGACACCGGGACATGCACGGACACAGAAACACAGGGACATACACACACCCACTCACACACTTCCATCCCGCGCTGGCGGCTAGGACGAGTCAGAATCCGAGAATCAGTTGGGTTGGAAAAGAGCTCCGAGATCATCGGTCCAACCTATGACCGGACACCACCGTGTAAGGTAGAGCACGGCACACTGTGCCACGTCCAGTCTTTCTTTAAACGCCTCCCTAGGCATCACATTTCAATACCTACTCACCCTTTTTGTGAAGAAATTAGTCCTAATGTCCAACCTGAACCTCTCCTGGCGGAAGTTGAGGTTT
This sequence comes from Drymodes brunneopygia, assembly GCA_013400955.1. Taxonomy (NCBI): domain Eukaryota; kingdom Metazoa; phylum Chordata; class Aves; order Passeriformes; family Petroicidae; genus Drymodes; species Drymodes brunneopygia. Next base: position 554,440 of record VZTZ01039456.1, on the reverse strand, counting down.
TGTACTCTAATCCATTGCTAATTGCCTGGGAGAAGAGACCGACCCCCACGTGGCCACACCGTCCTTTCAGGCAAGTGTAGAGAGAGATGTGAACCGCCCTGAGCCGCCTCTTCTCCGGGATAAACACCCTCAGCTCCCTCAGCCGCTCCTCACAGGACGTGCTCCAAGCCCTTCACCAGCATGGCTGCCTTTATCCGGACACGCTCCAGCACCTCGATGTCTTTCCTGAATTGAGGGGCCCAGAATTGGACACAGTTCTCAAGAGCAGTGTCACCAATGCTGTATAAGGGAGGATAATCACTGCCCTGGTCCTGCTGGCCACATTGTGCCTGATAAAGGCCAGGATGCCATTGACCTTCTTGGCCACCTAGACACACGCTGGCTCATATTCAGCTGCCATTGACCAGGATCCCAGACCCCCTTCTGCAAAGCACCTTTCCAGCCAGTCTTCCCCTAGCCTGCAGCGCTGCAGAGGTTGGTGTAACACAAGTGCAGGACCTGGCACTTGGTTGAACCTCACACCATTAGTCTCGGCTCATCGAGCCAGTCTGTCTTCCCCCGCGCCGCGGCTCGGCCCGGTCCGGTCCGGTCCCCACAAGCAGCGGTGGCTGGAGCGGAGCGGGGAGAAGCGACACCCCCGCTCCCCGCCTTCCCAAGCGCATACACACAGTGCGGGCGGGAGCGGAACGGTGCCGCTGGCTCCGCGCTTTGGGCAGCCGCGCCGCGGGAACTACAGCTCCCGGCATGCCCTGCGGCGGGCGCAGAGCCTGCCGGGAGTTGTAGTTCTGGGAGGACACCAACGAGCGCCCTTCCCTCGGGCCTCAGGGGCAATGGCTTGACCGGCCTTTCTCTCTAAACTGGAGAAGGGAGAGTGAGCGTGGGTGGTGGCTCCCGGGGCCGCTGGTGGCTCTAACACGAATCAGTGCTGTTCATGGGTGAGGCAGTTCCCAGTTGCTGCCAGGTACGCTCGTTGGAACGGCTGTGGTTCAGTCCAAAGGGACCCGGGCACTTACGTGGATGGAACTGACCCTCCAGCCTTGGAAACAGCCAAATACACTCAAGTAGGAAAATTGTCATTACGTGAAGCCTTTGGAATATTAACAGGGAATAAATGGACCTGTTTAGTGTAGAGGAGACTGAGAGAGGATCTCATTAATACATAAAAGCATCTCAAGGTCAAGAGGATGGTGCCAGATTTTTTCAGAGGTGCTCTGTGACAGGACAAGGAGCAATGGCCATAAACTGAAACACAAGAAGTTCCATCTCAACATGAAGAACTGCTTTATGTTAAGGGTTGCAGAGCACTGGACCAGGCTGCCCAGGCAGGTTATGGAGTCTCCCTCTCTAGAGACATTCAAAACCCAACTGGATGTGTTCCTGTGTCACCTGCTTTAGGTGACCCTGCTTTGGGAGGGGGTCTGGACCAGGTGATCTCCAGAGGTCCTTTCAACTCTAACAATTCTGCGATTCTGTGCAAAGTTGAGAGGGACTGAGCTCTTGTGAAACCTGAATGAAAAATAAGAGCCATTATTTATTATTAGGCAGGAACATGAGTTGTTAACACTTTTTGTCAGATACAGTGTTGTCACAGTGGGCCTTTTCATTAGTACCATACTTTCAAGCAGATGGTGCATCGTGGGGTATTTGAATATACCAGTAGCAAACAAACAAACATGAAAAAACAGTTAGACAGCCAAATCCATCCAAATCTTGATGATTTCTGTGTTCTTAATGTGCTTCTGAATAATTTGGCTGTAAGATATATGTTTGTACTCATGCAGGGTTGGAGTACAGGTGATGGAAATTAAGTGAGAAGGACTAACACATTTTTTCTCTCTTGCAAAATCTGGTGTAGGTATGCTAAGAACATGTATAGGGACAGAATAACCTATTTGAAAAATATGTCCTGATCATAAATGCACTGGGAGGACTTAAATGATTTGCATTCAAAATCAGCTCTTCACAGTAATGCTTGCAGACCATATCATTTCTTTGGTGAATACCTCTAGTTCAGCCGAGTCATGAAGGAAGGACTGTGGGACCATTGGGCTGGGGAGACCCTCTGAGTAATTTAGGTTCAGGTTCTGCCCTGGATCCAGCAGAGCCTCCACCCTCCATTTCAGCTGCCTGCCCCTCCTCAGGCCTGCCACTATCACTCCTGCCTACTTAGGACTTTTCTCCACACCACTCCTGCCAACACCAATACCCACATGACTTTTGTTATCACCAACTGAAGAAGAAACAAGTAAAAAGTGCTCTAGAAAAGCACCTCAGAGCAGGTTTACCTGATTGGAATTGGCTTCAATAGGTGGAGTTACATGGCCTATGTGTGAAAATGTCACTAGAGCTCTGCAGCTACTCTGGCTGCAGGTTTTTTCCAGACTTACTTTATGATGCACATAAAACAGCATCTTAAAGTACATCTTTTATTTACAGTGCAATATTTAAGGTTGTTATCTGGTGGTCTGCTGGGCTTTGTTAACAAAACCAATGTTCCACTCTGTTTATGCATTCTTACCCTTGGGATCTGGAAGATAAACCAGAAAACAGAGCTTTTTATTCTTCTGTGTTAACACAGAAGAAGAATGTTAACTCTGTTATCTCCATTCTTTCTCTGTTTCCGTTCATGAATCAAGCAAAGATTAAGCCATAGTGCACACTTCTCAGAAACAGTAATTCAGCCTCCGGAATTACCTGCTGCTTATGTGCAAAATCTCAAGACATGGGAAATGGCTGCAAAATGCTGAATGCCACAAAAGTTTCTGTCTTTTCTCCTTTTAATGGGGTTAAAAAATAACAGTAAAGGGTACAAATGCAAAAGAAGTTTCTACTATGCAGATTTAGAAGACAGAAGTGTCTCTGTTCCCTAATTCTCCTACGCATCTTCTTGGGGGAAGACTGGGTTGATACTTATATTGACAGGCAGTGAATGAAGGACAGGGCACAGCCCCAAGCTTGGGGTGGGGCGTGTCACATCATCACCGAGGCTGCAGAGGACCCCAGTAAGGCCATAGTTCAATTTCTGACTCAAAGCTGTTTTTTTGATGTGGTCTTTGTTGTTGTTTGAACACATTTTGAAGCTTAGTAATGCATTGATCTGTTTTATTGCATTTAGTATCATTTCTGATCTAATGCTTTTATTTCATCCAGACTGATGTAATTTTTTATATTAAAACAACACCTGTGCTGTTGATCAGCAATATCTGGCAACCTTCTCCAACATCTGATTAATTTCATTTCATCACCTCACAGCACAGCTCAGGAATGAAACCTTGGATCTATTGCAGTCAACAGAACTCCTGTCAGTGATTTCAGTGAGATAATAATGTAATTCTAGAAGTGCCTTTAGTGTATTCATCACTGCTTGCAAAAGGATAACATTTGCTTAATCTGAGGTCAACATTTGTCCTGCATATTTGTAGATCTTGATGTTTTTCACTCTGCAAATTTAGTATTGTTATTATAATGCCTCAGTTTGGAGATAGTTTGACATCTTTCAGAACTGTTTGCTATTAAATATTAAATAAGTACTCTCTGTACCTGAGAAGTAATAGAATAGATTCAGTTTCTTAATAGCTTTTTCCACTGTTTATTGTGCAGGTTGTTTGTTCAGTCCCACAAATTCTGAACTTGCAAATGCTTTGCAATGAAATAATATCACAACCTTCTTTGCCAGTTCTTGGTGTTACTGAGACTGTCAGAAAGAATAACCAAGTACTGCATTACTTGTGTTAATGGGAATATTCTAGGTCTCACTCAGTGAAGTATCTCATGCATCCTGCACTGCTAAGTCAGTGAATATTGCAAAATGCAAAGCTATAAAGCTAAGAATATGTTCCAATTTCTCTTTAAGGAAATACCTGGCTTTTTGGTGCTGCTGTTTTTCTTCTGAAATACAAAACTGTTCATACAGCAGGCTCTAGTCATCATTTACTTGACTGCTAGAGGTCCATATATAATTTTAGGCCCACTTGTTATATTGTAAATCAGAGGTTAAGTCACAGTCCATATTAATATTGAAGATTTATGGCAGTATTCAAATGTTGCCACAGAATGGAAAAGTAGATCTTAGCTGAATATCTTCAACTTGGTTCAACTACAGCGTATTTCTTTGCCCCAGTAAATTACTATAAAAATACACAATATATGTTAAATATTCATGAAGAAAGAAGCCAATAATACATAATGGCATTCTCATAAATAGCTATAGCACAAAATTTAATGTGCTTTTCATATTTTGGACCCAGTTCTGTTCTACTGAACACAAAATTGCCCTAGACCATTAATTTCTGCAAGAGCAAGACAGAAGTGTTGTCTTTGTGGTTTAAGTACAATTTAAAGCTGAAGGATTCCTCAGTCAATTTCAAATGAGCTAAAAACCATTAGTCCTTTGATAAAGTTATTAAGGAAGTGGAGTTTTGAATACTGTTTCAAGAATTGATTCTTACATTCATACTCATTGATAAGGGATGTAATGAGACAATTCGATATACAAAATACAGACTCTGTGTGTGTGTATGTGTGTGTGTGTGTATGTGTTGGCTGTTGTTTGCTGATGATGCATATCTAAAAATCAACAGACCTTCCTAAAAAGTAGCCAAAAATCAAAATTGTAGCTAAGTATACAAACATAAGTACATAGCTGAAACTTGCTTCCAGAAGAGAGGTCTTAAAGCCTCCTTAAAGACTCTTAAAAGACTCAAGTAAGTCTTAACCTGAGAAGGAATTCTACAGAACCAGCATGATAACACCCTATGGTTGTCACATACATCTCTTTCTCAAACTGATATTCTTGCAAACAATGTCAAGGTCTTTCTCAGTCTCAGCTTGAGGAACTCATCTGGCAATGGGGATTCAAATTCCCCCTCTCATTTGCTCTACAGCAGATCTGCATTGCTAGTTCTGCCCTCAGCACCTCCTCAGTGGTCCCAGGAAGCCCTCAAATTGTATTTTTGAATTATGCCCAGTTTCAGTTCTAATGGGTCACAAGGTAAACGTGAGCAAATAGTGTCATATCAACGTGTGAAAGACAAGCACTGAGCTGAGACTGTGCCTGACACTTGAACTTCTTCCCCTCTACAAAGCGCTGATAAGACCTGTGCTGAAGGGATTTGTCTGGTTTTGGGCACTGTCTGTCAGAAAAGATGTGGGATAAGTGAAGGGAGTCCAGAAGAAAGGACCTGTATTGACTAAGATCCAGAAAACAGATGGATTGACACGTAAGAACAGATTGAAATACCGAGGTTGTTTAGCCTAAGGAAGACAAGATGGTCTCCCGTGTTCGGTAATAATCTTCATAAACATTCAAAGCTATTGCAAAGAGAAAAGTAATAGTCTTCTCTCACTTACTTTGAATAAAACAGGAAGTAATGGGTGTAGATCAGAGCAAGAATTGATTTAGAGCAGATAGGAAGAACTTTTTAAAGAGTAAGGATAATTAACAAAAAGGGTTGCCTAGAAGCACAATCCATGGTGTCCTAGCCACTAACCTTCAAGAACAGGTTAGACATCTGTTGGAAGATGTAAATTTAGCTGATCTTGCCTTGAGATGTGACCTCTGAAGTCCTTTCCATCCCTGTGAGTCTATCATTGCATGAATTCCAGCATGCTCAAAGATTAAACTGATCATCTGCAATGGAAATGTCCACTTCCCAAGGTCTGGGCTACAGCCCATTACAATCAGGGAGAATTTTTCCAGTGACTTTAACAAGCATTGGATCAGGCCCTAATTGAGTGTGTAATTAGGAGCTGCATATGGAATTTGGTCCACAATTTTGTTAATGGTACTTGCAAATGGGAAGAACCCAACTCCTTTTCCCAGGGCAAATTAGTTTGCAATGGTTTTACAAGAGAAAGTAAACACACTGAAGGTGCAGTGCTAGATTTTTCATACAAAATTGAGTGGAATTGACTGAAGGCAGACACAAGGAGAAGATCTCTGGGGGGGAATTAGCAACTTTTCTCAAGGAAGAACATTTTCGGCAGCTATTTTTTACATCAATTAGGCAGGGCCAGACAGAGGGAGACAGCTGAAACTATGTTAACAACACTTTAAAAATAAATAGGTATCATGAACATGAGAATGAAATATTTGTCTCTGCCAAAAGATCAAATTAGATGAGAGCCTGAAAATGAGCAGAGCAAAAGAAGGGGAGACATTAAAACTGTCAGTGGATTCAATCATTTGTGTAGTGGCTGATGAGGAAATATCCGTTTTCCCATAGTCTGTTACCAAATAACACAAGGATTTTTCTCCACTCTGGATGATCAGTTAAATTCCAAGCACTTATGCCAGCTAAAGGTCTGCCTCTGCAATTGCACATTTATGCAATTGAGAGGAATACTGGATACATGAAGCTCTACATAAAGTTAAGAGCTTGCATATTTGCAAGATCACAGCTCCTGTGGGTATCCATAGCCACTCTGCTTTTGTGGATTGTGGGCATCTTCTGGAAATTCTTTCACCGTTACCCTTGTCTTGTGGCAGCAAACAGGCAAGCACTGCTAATTCTTCTTTAACGGATGCAGGAAGTCCCTACTAATGTGGGGCTAATACACACAAGAAAATTCTTTGCTTTTGACTAATTTATTATGTCTAGGAGTAAAGACACAAGGTTTATAGAATCCTCTCCTCACTCTGGTTTGTTTGTTGCAGATGTGTTCTGTGTCTGCACAGAAGCTTGAACACTCTACCTGAGAGATCATTTATGAAATATTTACTTTGCATTCTGAGAGGAAAAAAAAGACAAAAGTCTGCATATTAGTATGGATGGAATCTTTGACTGCCAAATACTGAATTATTTATTGCCTAATTGTACAAATGATATCCATGAGGACCTGTTAGATTTCAATATGCAATTGATACACTGCACAAAAACAGGGCCATGTCTTTCAGACTTCATTCTGGTACTTTGACAGGTCACCGCAAAAGAGGTATGAACACTTAGCAGAGGCAAAGCAGGAATACCTGACAGCATTTTGGAAGCTGCAAGGGGTAAAAAGGCCTGCAGAAAGCCCCATGGAGCAAACGATGCTCTGACCTGGATTAGCCTGTGTGGGACCTTTCCACTCCCCACCCTTGTGCACTTGCCAGCCAGCGATCTGTTATGTTTTTCTGATGCTCCCCTTCCCTGTGGCAACCTACTCCTGTCCTTCAGTAGAGTCCTACCTGTGCTATGGACATTGCAACCTTGTGCAGGGCTTTCTACCTACAATCATGAATAGCTACCAACACCAAGCACTAGCAAGGAAGGTTAGGAGACTGTACCCATTCACCTGCTACTTTGGCCCTGTGCCAACATACCTATTGCAGACAAAAACATAAATAGACTTTCACTCTTACATTCATAAAGTTAAATGCTTGTAAATATTTTGTGAGCATGCCTTTAATACAGACTTTAACTGTGCAGTCTCTGTTTTAATGCCACGGGTTTCCTGTCTTCAATTCTGCTCTTCAGTGGGAAACACATTACAGTGGGAGAGAGACTCTTCTGCTCCCAGTCCATCACCCCAAAACTAATTCTGTCCTCTTTTGCTGGGGCATTTTCCCTTTCCTTCTCTCCTAATACACATTATTCCTGCCTCTGTGTTCCTACTAGCTTGCAGCCCGGCCAGCAAACTTCCCCTACGCTCCTCTTCAAAGGAGGCCAGTGGGTTTTCCCCTCCTTTTTCTCTAGTATGAGAAATAGAAAGTTAATAATTAATAGCAATCTAATAGAAAAACAGAGTTAGCCACTGCAAATCTGGACTGTGAGTTTTTTCCTGTACCATGCCATTCTTGCACTTTTTCCTTGCATAAGTAAGATAAATAATAGAAATGAGGAAAATGGGAACCTACAGTGGATCAGAGAGTAGTCTCTATTCATTAATCAACCTCCCTCTCTGGGCCAGTACCAGGAGCTTCAGAGGATCCCACATTTGAAGACAGCAGCTAGTGCATCTTCCACATTGAGATTCAACCTATTTTTAAATAGTGGCTTAATGCTTAAGATCTGAAGCACCATCTTCAATACCTTTATGTCATTTTGTTCTCTTCATTCTTTCCTTTCCAGCAATTCTGGTGTAATTTGCAAAGTTATCAGCAGAGTTTATGTTTTCTTCCAGATCACTGATAAGGATATTGAGCTGTATTAGCTCCTTTGAAGCTGTTAAATAACCCATTAGAAGAGAGTAGAAACATGCTGATGTAGCTGCTAATTGGTTCCCAGAGCATTTGATATAGGTAAATTGATTTTGTATAGTACTGCATTTTTTTACCAGATTGTCATGCAGGGCTGCATCATATGACTTAAAGTAATCCATGTGTATTAACTCAATACATCTATCTTAAGCAACTAAATGATGAGAACAAGTGTTCTCATCTTGTTGCTTGAATGCATCTATTTTCCACACAAAAAATATATTTATTAACATTACATATGATACTACCTATGAATTAATTTCTATTTATTTCTGTCTTTACTATCTGTTTTCATTAGTATTTCACCCAGGGTCTACATAATGCTTATAATTATCCAAAACCTCTTGCATTTATTCTTTACTGTGTGCCACATTCACTTTTTACCAGTCATCTGAAATCTCCCCTGTGCATCAACAATATTATTTCAGAATGAAGATGAATGGCTCCAACCATATTTCCACCATTTTTTTGGTCATACTCTTTGGGAGCATTGAAGCCTGAAGATTTAAATGTGTTTTATTTTCACTGATGAACATTCTCTCATGCATACAGTGAGAGGGAAAAAATATATCACTTCATTATGATAACAGAAAAAAATCCAGCTTTTCAAAGTAGCTTAGCAGAAACTCTGCTTTGTTATCCAAAAACTAGTCCCTACATGAATTCACATCAAAGGCAGAAATCATTGCATTTTGCTCTTGTTGGCTATTCAGAGACTCTACAATTGTGACAGAAAGAGCTGAGCTGGACTTTAGACTAAACATCAATAATAAAACTTTTAACCAAGTTAAAATATTGGATGTTCAATCTTAGGAGTGGCTAAGCCCTAATAAGATTACTTGTTTAGGCTGTTTTCACATTCTATCCAGTTCACTCTCCAAGAAACCATTACAAGATTGAAAACCTCATTTCACTTTTCAGTAAATATAAAGGGAAAAAATTGTGAAGAAATATCACACATCATGTAAGTGGAATACACCAGCTCTTCCAAATACATCATGCTTTTTAAAGAAGAGTCTAATTCTCAGATTTAAAGTGTGACTTTGTAAAAATGTAATGATAAGAGTTCCTTGCTTCACTGTCCATCAAAGCTATCCAGATCAGTCCTCCTAAGATTTGTTGAAGATTGTGTTCCAGGCTTGGAAACCCAACTCAGCATGTGAAAATGGTCTAAAGAGTGATTTTATTGGCTCAGCTCCCCCTCAGATTGAACATCCAGTATTTTAACTTGGTTAAAGGTTTTGTTATGGATGCACAGTCTCCACAGATGCAAGCAAATAACAACTGTGACATTATAGTAATGGTTATGTTTATAATAGTGACAACTACAAAATTTGATAGAGTTTTTCCACCTCCTCATCACACACTTCTTGTGACACAGTTGTGCATAAAATCAGATGGCCTAGCTTGAAACATGGCCTCCTTACATTTCTAGAATGATCTGAAGATACCAGTAGAAAATCACTCGAAGTTCCTGAACTCTGATTTCCTGCCTGTGGCTGCCTGGCTTGAAATATACACTGGAATTATCTAACATCCAGGATTTTGTTATGGCTTGGAGCTCCCACTGAATGGAAGGAAAATCTCCAAAGCTGGTTGAAAATTGTGTGGGTCATGTATTTCCTTGAACTTCTTGAGAAATTAGGACTTCTCATGGAAATCCTGGCTCCATTTCACCAGGAAAGCTAGTTGTCTTCGAAAGCAGACCTGTCAGAAAGCTGCCTCAGTAACTTCAGGCTCTCCTGCTCTACCAGAGACATGGGCTGAGTCATTTTGTCAAAGAGCTAAGTAACCACTTTCTTAGTGCTTTGAAACCTGTGGCTCCCAGACATCCTTACCTCACTGTCATGGATGTGATGAGAAACAGGCTTCTCAGATGGCAGCTCTCCTTCTAAACTAGCAGTTGCTTCAGGCCCTGTAATTTTTTCAGCTCTGTCTATCACACAGGGGAGGGTGCAATTTTTTGCCATGGTGTGCATCTTTCCCTGGTGTGTGAGTCACAACTCTGTGTGTGTGTGTGTCTGAAAGACATGCCTGCTGACAGTGATGACTTGATGACTCAAGCCTTGCAGATTTTCTAAGGCATCAATTTCCTCCTGGGAGAATTAAAATAAAAATCCCTCCATTTTACCTTTCAGTGATGGATGTTGTGCTATTGTAAAGCCTTTAGACTGCCAGCAGCAACTACTTAAGTACATACTACATGCTATGGTTATATCAGTCAATGTAAATCTACTTGGATATATTTATCACTACCTCATCCTTTCTTCTTTAGTCTTCTCTGGAACAATTTGTGCAAAACCCCCCATCATTCCAAGACATCATTCAGACGGCACCAAGATTCATGACAAGCTAAACCATGCAGGCAGGGTGGCTACATGAATGTGCTGGAATGTATAAGCCAAAGCCCTTTGTCCAGAGTTCCAACTCAGTAACCGGTGTGTCATGGACTGCATGAATGGGTATCATCTTTTACTCTGTGGACTTTGCACTTGATAGATTCAGGCATACCCACAGGTAAAGATATGGTATCATTTTTTAATAGGTGGAGCATAGGCACCTGATGTACTCTAATCTTGTGTTTGTTTATGCTTATTTAGTAGCTAGAGTTCTCAGGTAACAATGGTGTTATGGTGGCGTGGCTGTGCCATGAAATGAGTGTATGTGCACTCTGACCATTTACAACGTGATATCCTTTTTACCCCAAATCCAGATTTAGTACTTCAGACACAGATTATGTTTCTTATCACCTCAGAGGGGTAGTGACCCACCATGAAGAGGGTCTTCCAGGGTAGGACGTCTTCATGTTGTTTATCCCTTCTTTTCTGTTCTAAACATTATTTTCCCTCTTCAGAATTTTGTAATCAACAAGACATTCTGTCTTCATTCTCGTTCCAAGAAACCTATTACTCCTCCAGAAATTTCACCATCTAAAACTGAAGGGAAAAAAACGCTGAGGTGAAAAACTTGTATGTATTTAAAAAATGGTTTCCTTAACAATAAAAAATTATTTCCAGCATACCTCAAGACTTCTGTCCCTTCTTACTGAGATTATGGGGAGAACCATTCTGGTGTCAAAGACTGTGCTTTAGGAGGAGAGCTGGTTGAGTACCAGCAGGCAGTTCAGGTTGCCACCTTGAAAGCAAACTTTCCTTGAGAATCAGTAATTATTTAGGGTGTGGCAAAACTCATAGGACATACAGTATTTCTAAAGGGAATGCTGCCAGGAAAGCTATTTAATTCTCATTTGTGTTTCTGACTGTCTCAAGAAATAGCACAGAAAAGCAACATCTTTATTTTGAATGTCCTTCTTTCTGAGAGCTCTTAAACACATTTTATGCCTTTTTAGTAAATATCTATGGTGCAGAATTGTCCCATATGATGAGTGATGAACACAGACAAGAACTTGGATATCTGGTAGTGATTCTATAGGTTTGGTGATGACATGGTTTTTTGCAGAGCTAGAATATGGAAATGCATTGTATCATTCAGGCTGCATCCATTGCTCTTTCTTGCTAAATTCCTGTGAGAACTCCCAAAACATATTTGTCAGCAAAGCTCCCAGTATCTTTGAAGATGACAGGAAGCAGCGATATCTTTTATAATGTGATTAACCTACCTTTCATCCATATTAAAAAGTGAAGAGAAACTGTTGCTATCCTCCTAAACATTTTTAATTTATTTTTAGTCAGTAACAACAATGCTATCGCATGCCCCCCGTCATGTTATATTGACCAAGAGGAAGGAATGTGATGTTCATTTTCCTCAAGGGCATCTCTCAGACATGTAAGCTGACTTCCTTATTGATTGGTTCTTGTCAATATGTAATCGGAAGCATAGGGATAATTTCTGTTTTAGTCTGTAACAGATCATTTCCCCAGGGTACTCTGCTTGATACAGGGGAATAGGGATTTAGTTGTTAGGTATTTATCTTCTTATATAAACATGTATTTTACTGCAGTGGAGGGAGCAGGAGTGGCACTGACTAAGTAAAATAAACGTGATTTAAATGGACTTTAGGGGGAAATGCATTTTTGTTTTCTAGAATTCCCAGTGTAGCAAACAGAAAGGTTGAGTGTTTCATCATAAATACAGTGTGTCTCAAAAAACTTTTGACAGATGATGGGAGAGAGAAAGCTTGGGTTCTCAGGGAGGTTTTGAGAAAACAAGGTCAGTACTTTTCAAAGGAAGCTTTTTTTTTTTTAAGTCTTTCAGGCAATCTCAGGGATAAAAAATGAGCAATTTAACAGCCAGAAAAAAGAAATTCTTCCCAAGCTTTTAAACATTTAATACCTAACCAGGAGCCTAAAAATTCTCTTCTCCACACTAAATAGTATCTTATTAAAAACTCATTAATTGTTGTGACACTAAATGCAAGTCAGTACAGATCTCTTACACTTCAAGTTCTGTCAGTGTACTATCTTCAAGTTTTCACAACATCTGTGTTACAAAACAATTCCAGTAACACTTCTACACCTATGCCTTGAAAATGCAATGACTGAGTATCAGGAGCCTGTCTTCCTATTTGTACAAAACACACAGCAGTGGTAGCTGATAATGCAAACTAATCTGCATCAAGACCCACTTGGTAGTATCAGAAGTATAGGCATTTTGCAATAAGAATTCTTAATTGAAACAGGAGAAATCCATCTGAAATAGGTATGAAAAAAGCTATAGGATTCCACACTATGCTATTACTTATTCTTTCTCATCTTTAACCTGCTAAATGTGACTAACTATTGATTTTACAGTTTTTAGTGAAAAGTCTTACTTTTGGACAGTGAGAGAGCATTTCTATCAAGCAATGACTTTATCCGTGGTCCAGCTGGCAAAAAACAGTAGATCAAAACAGGATCTTGTTGATGGCCAAGAACCCATTACACAATGAAGACATCCATCCTATCATTGATGTCAAGTCCTAAGGGAGTAACCAGCACCAATTAACAAAGGCATTTGTACAACACCTTTAGTAGTCTATCCTCCTATGAGTGTTTTAACACTTTTAAAAAATATTGTTCTGTAGCCTTACATAGAACAACACCAAGGGGGGATAAAAAAATAACAATCCTGCAGCTTACTCTTTTCCTTTCAGGGAAGGGAGGCAAAACCTGGTAGTGGCCTAAACAGTTTGGAGGGGGTGGAGGTATGAAGTAGCTATACAGACTGTTTCATCAGCCTTGCTGTCCTGATTTCAGTGCAGTGCTCAGGAGATCACAGCAGGGCTTCCTATGATGCTCTTTGCAGAGACTGAAGCTGCAATGGTGAAGATTTTGAAGGCCAAAATGTCAAATACTTTTCCTTAAGTACCTCGAGACACAACCTTCAATCTTCAAAAGGAAAGCAGAGGCAATTTATTTTCCAGCCAATTGTCTAACTCCCCTCTCACTCCTAAATTCAACTCCAAGCTAACCTAAAGCACCATAAGCACATGCTTCCAGGCCATATAAAACATCCCATTGACAACACAAGGACTGATTCATTCGGGGGCACAACTCCATTTAAACACCTAGGGGCAAAACAGCATTCATTTCAGATTTTCCAACACACAGATAATAGTTAAGGGGCTTACTTAAGCTTTCCATGAATTAAGTGCATCACCCTTTAGTTTACAGTTATGTAGCTGGGTTCCTTCTTGTTTATGCACAGCTAGATGTAAGATATGTAATTTTTTCAAGATAATTTTAATTGCTTTGAAGCAGGGAACAGATCCTGCTGGGTATCTTCCAGCAGTAACTAAACTCATAATGTATGAAACATCTTTGAAATACTGGCTTCTCATTACACGGAGAAGTGGTGTTCTGTGCTGTTATTTGAGTTACAGTGCTTCTTGTGTACTGCTGTGCATTGAATTTATCATGGTAGTCAGAAAAGTCTTAGTCCAAAACCCTGTTTTTCCTTAAAAAACCCAGCTCTTCATTCATACTTCTCATAGTTGTGGTAACAACTTTGAAAATATGAGCCAAACAGTGCAAAAAAACTTCCGGCGTGGTTAAACACCTCCTGAAACAATAGCACCAAGGGGAATGAAATACTGCACACTTCTTAAGAAAATGTTAATTCTTAACTTCTAGACACAAGTCTGAGGGAGGGACATAAAGCAGGGTGAAAAAAGAAATGTACACAAAAATAAAAACATACAAAAGAAGAAGTGTCTTATGAGCTATACTAGTCATTGCTGCCATTCAAAGCAAGTGGTAACTGAAAGTTCACTTTCTACTGAGAGCTACTATTCTTAATTTCTAAGCAGATGCTGGCCACTCAGATCCCTCTCTTCTAATGGATAAATCAAATAACTTAGCAAAAGGATTTTCAGGTCTTATTTTTCTAGTTTTTGGGAGTTCACCTGGACTGCAGGATCCCCCAGGAATGCATTCACTTTCTGCTAAAAGGCCAGTCACACACGTTTTAAGCAGCATTTAAATCCCAGGCAAGTAATCCACAGACTGCAGACAGCCCTTTTTCAAGAGCAAAGGATGTGCAAAATAGGAGCTGTTTTGTTCTGCTTTATTGAAACCAGATATATCCCCTATTCAGAGGAATTTAAAACATTAATAGCATTAATCATTGTAGGTTAAATAAAACACAAAAACTACATTTTAGGGGAAAAATATTATTAGGTATGATACAATTAATATGTAAAACAGAAGGTAAAGTATTAACAGATTGCAGCATCCCATACATGAAGCGAGTGGGTCCAGCCCAATCAAAGCCCTTATATAAACAAAACAGAGGAAGAGTACCTAGCAGGTGATTTTAAACTGGCAATTTATCACTGACTCTGGTTTAAATAATTAAGGGTAGGTTAATAAAATATATCACTGTACTGAAACAGTCTGATGACAGTCAGAATGCTCACACATGTAACCTATCTAGTCATGCTTATTCCCATGTGCCATGAAGGATTAGTGAAGACATGGGATGACAGGTAAGTTTTTTAGGTATTGATACAGACTCATGTTACATTGCAG
Organism: Drymodes brunneopygia; assembly: GCA_013400955.1. NCBI lineage: Eukaryota > Metazoa > Chordata > Aves > Passeriformes > Petroicidae > Drymodes > Drymodes brunneopygia. The sequence continues at coordinate 539,293 of VZTZ01039456.1, read as the reverse complement.
CACTTTAGATAGACATGTTGTACTGTGAGCAAAAACTAAGTTTTTTCTTTTGAGTGCCACTTTATTATTTCTGAGTCCAAATTCCTGAATAAAAATGGCTCTTTTTAGATTTCTGAGTCTGCAAGACAAACATTTTCTAGAATATGCCATTTTCATGCACAAGAATGGCAAGTCAAAAATTGTACCTATGCATATCTCTATCTTCTTGCTACCTTTGATCCACAACTTTAGGTTCATCAAGGTGAAATGATCATTAACAAAAACTGTACTTACAGAATACGTGTAGTATATGAGAACCAGACATAGTGAAAAAACACTATATGTCAGCAGATCAATATAAAACTGTACTTATATACACACATATATGCAGAGCATATACAAAAACTAGTTCCTTCAAAATTTTTTTAAAACTAGTTCATGACAAGCCAGAAAAGCAAGTCACCCTCAACTGGATAGTCACAGTCTTGAGTCATGGTGCAAACAAACTCCACCAAATACCCTTGGCACCACAGCCTGTGCTTCAGTCCTGCTGCCAGCTCTCTTGAGAAGATCAGTCTTGGACAAACCCAGCACCAGCTGGCTAACCAAGAACTGCAGCATTGATATTGATATTATTATTATTAGAGAAGATCAGTTACACAGTCAGGTGCTCCAGTATAGTAACTTAGCTTTTCAGCAATTAACTACTAAGAGGAATTCCAGTTGCTGCTGAAACTTTCAACTCTGAGATTGGGGGTTTTTCTGTCATTTTTCTGGCTGTTTATAAAGGGTGGTTGTTCTTTTCAAGCAACACAAGCAACCAATGGAAACAGAAATCATTCATTTTACATATTAAAATCACTATTTTCATAACCAACCACTGCCCCATTTGAAGAGGCACATTAAAGCTGCACCTTAGCTTTGACAAACAGCAGAGAGGCAACAACATTGTCAAAGGTGAGCCCTGTGTTCAGAGAAAATGTGAGATGCTCTGCATGGCACATTGGCCTGTTATTTTTCTTCTGGCTTCAGACTTCCCCACTGAAGCTCCCAGTAACCCAAATTTCAAGAAGTTATACAATCAGAATCCTTATTAATTTAAGTCTTTTTCTTTACTAAAAGCAGAATAAAGTGATTTGCCCCACTGAAAGCAAATCCTACTTAGTCACCATTCAAATTTTAAAATCTGTCAAAGATCCATTGTAAAAACTTCCAATTTAAAATGATTTTAACATATAACTCATAAACCTGTTCTGATTCACATACTGCTCAAAGCCAGCTGTGAGAGCTGGTTATTCAGGACAATATTCCATAAAGATCAGCATCAAGTGCCAGTTCTAACATAAATTAGATTATATAAGGTACTCATAAAATTGTCTTACAAAGCTTTCAGACATCTCAGTTAGGATTTAATAAGTTTTGAGATGCCATGTTAAAAAAAATAAAAATACGTAACAATGATTTACAAAAGTTTAAAAACCAATTATGGATAACTGCTATACATTGAACTAAAGTTTATGACACCTCTAAAACATGGGTTCAATCTCACCTTGTTTTCTGGGTAACTGGTCTAGCCTCTTAGTGGCTTTGACTTAGGAGGAATCAGATCTCTTCCAGCATTGGGTCATAGACCCCATAAAATGTATGAACCTGTGATGTTGGTAAGTTTGGTATTTCCTTAGCACTGAAGGCCAGGTTAAGCTTTTCCCTCCCCAGCCAAGTGAAAGAGCCAGGCATCCCTGGGACTTGCTTGTACCAGGATGGAATTAAATGTTCCCTAAAGGAGCTTGTTTCCCTCCCCAGCTATCAACAATGATGATTACAGAATTTTCACTTAAATAACCCTGGACTATCAGTAAAACAGTTGCTGCAATGAGTCAGAGACATGGATTGTATATCAGCACAGCTGAAAACTGAAAGTTTACCCAAAATATCCAAGGGTGTATTTTCTAGAATGAATGTTTTCAAAGGAGGCCAAAATATAGAAGAAATTGATTATGTGTGAAAAAACAATGCAGCATAGATTCTTAGATAAAATCCAGAGGGATATTTCCCACCTATACTACTCCAAGTCCTCTGGAGACAAAAATGTTCCTGTTGATTTTATCTGGCTCTGTTTCAAGCCCTAACAATTAGGGACATTTTATCTAAGCAATCTCACAACCAGCCAATAAGGTCTGGTTTTTTATGTATCAACACGGAAACCACGCTCTAGCCTGGCTGCTCATGATTTATTGTGGCAAGTTATTTTTCACTTTTGTTTGCTTTTCATAAGCTCTCTCAAAAATGTGCAGTGACGATAATTTTCCTCACAAGAGAACAAATTAATGTTGTGGAATTCAGGCTGGGCTCTGATTTTGAATAAAGCATTTCTTACTCTAATTCCTATTTCCAATGAAATTGATGAAGAAGATAAATTTAGATTTTATCATCTCAGTCACACACATTCATAAAAGACAGAAGTGGAAAACACATACGCTTTTACATTATTTCTAGCTCATAACACTCTGTAGGAATTTTTTCCTCCACTGCATTTCTAAGTGCATCACACTTCAAAGATATCACACAGTGTGTCTTCCTCACCATATCCCCACACAACTGAGGAGACTACTCCACAAATTCAGGGAATTACATGTGTAAGCAAACATTCAGGATTGTTTTATTAGATGCCAGCCTCTAATCCCAAATTCTATTGTATTATCTCCTGTAGTTTTTTGTACAGAAGTATTCTTTGAACTCAACAACCTCTTGGAGCACAGCAGTGAGACCATGAGGAGTGGGGCACTCTGGTACCCTCTTTCAGAAACCAAGGAATTGGCAACTTTAAACACAGACAACATTGGACTGGGGCACAGGTTTGGAGGAACCCTGGTAAGTAGTGGAGATTAAGTCTGTATTTACATTCTTCTTACATTTTCAGTAATTACTGAAACCCACACACTGAACAGGGAATCATTCCAGTCAGCACAGTGGCTGCACTTTCACTTCTTTCTGAAGCACACTAGAACTGTATGGGGTCCACCAGGTTTCCTTCATGACAACTCCTTCTTCCACATACATAGCACTTCTTGACACAGATTTTGACTTCCAGTCCATAAAAACTGCATTCGCGCATCCTTTGGACACATTTTTTTTCTTCAGTAAGCAAATCCCATCCACTTCTTGCTGATGTTTACTGGAATTAGGAGATGAAGCTGCAGATTTAGAAAAATCGTGAAGCAAAGTCCAGCTAAAAAGATGGCAGAGAAACCATAAGCCAAAATTCAGGTTTTATGGGAGTTTTTCACCCCATTATTACAGAGAAAACTCTAAAAACAGGCCAAGTCCTCTTCGCAAATGTAAGCTAAGTTTTTGCAGCAAACCTAAATTTTATGTATAAACTGATCTTTTTATTAAAAAAAAAAATCCAACAGTCACTGGTTTAAACAGATAATCGGAGTACTTTGACATTGTAATTTTGACAGGATATTAAAGAGGATTTTCCAACTGGGTTTTGCAAAATCCCTTTGAAGTAAAGCCTTCTGCTTCTGGTCCTTGTGTTATTGCTCATGGGAAGTATTGAAATTACTGCTTTCAAGATAAGGAGCCACGTCACTGAGATCACGAAGTCCTTTCTCAGTGAAAAAAAAAGCAAATGGTGCTGTTTTTCAAGTAAATCTAAAAAGATCAAGTTGGGTCAGCAGCACCGCCTACCCGTCTGTGAAGTCTGCCTTCCAAGTTTGATTGCTCCATTGTTACTGTTTTCATGAGGATCTAAGGGTGGAATTTGCCGACCTGAAACACATGAGGGGACACGAATTCAATTTTCTTGATAGAAGAACAACACCCCGTGCGGTCACAATTAGAAGAATTCAGCTTGCATAAGAATTACATCTGTGAAACTTTACAAGAAAACAACTGTACCTTGAATATTTTTCCTTGTATCCTGCTCATGAGAAAAGACTTTCATATTAAAAAAAAATTAAATGTGGCTCTTGAGAAGGCATGAAGTACACTGAAATGATATTATCCATGTCTTCTTTAAAAATAGTTATCTTACTGAGCTCCTTACTACTTAGAAAGAGAAAATTCTCATCTTTCTCCTAATTCCACTTAAATGTGAATGGTGCAAGTTTAAATGAGATTGTGCCTGTCCTAAATCTGCATGGCATTTAGTCTTTGCACACTGGAGTTTTACAAAGCACTGTAACTAAACACATGGTGCCTATACTTAACAAAGAAAAACAGATCTATTCTTTCCATTGAATCCCTTCCTCCTTTTTTGGGGTACCCACAGGTTTGCACTTGACAGCTTCCATTACTTAACATCACCACCACCCCCTCCCCCACAAACTCTCCTGATTTTTTAATCATCTTATGGAGTAATTATTTAAAGTGTTTGAAAGAATTCCAGCCATTACAGGAGAGCCAGAGATCTCTCCTGGGGCAGAAGGACACTGCTCCAACCCTGTGTGCCCTTTTAGTACTGCTGCATCTTTTGTCTAACTGGCTTCCTACTAGTAGACAACACACAAAGCACTTAATATTAATAATTATAAATGGAAAAAAAAGATTCTCCCAGGTCCAATCCTTTCTGTGTCTCTCTCTGGTGTGCACCTGGCTTTTGCATTAAACCCTTGTGTGAGCTCTCCATCAGTACCTTAAAGTCTTACAGTCATGGTAATGTACTTTCCCATCACTTTGTAGATTTCCTAAAAATTTTCTTCTGAAGCTGAATACATTTTTATTAATTATTCCTGGGTTTACCATTACCCATGTTAAATAACATGAGTTAAAATATTTAACATTTGTTTCTCATACACCATGTCCAAAGAACACAGAGTTCCCGTGAACAGCTCATCATAATCCAGGTGGATTTTACAGTTTAGATTTCCTCATCCTTTGCGCTTCAGTTATTCACAGCTCTCTTACCAAATGTTCTATGAATTATGTACCTATGTTGAAGCCCGAGTCCTACAAATTATTTGGGGGAGTGGTTGTGGGTGGGAGAGTTAAAAGCATTCAGGTAGAATCCAATCTCAATGAAATCAAACAGCAAAATTTGATCTGTAAAACTTGTCCGTAAATTACCTTTGGCCAAGATTGAATTTTTCTCTTATTCAGTTAGTTCTGCATAGGTATGCTGTACAAGAAAAGTGTGACTTTTAAAGCAGATAATCTTTTGTATTTTTACAACTGAATGAGAAAGGGGAAAATCCTCACATCACTGAGGTAAAGATACTGTATCTGGTCCAACAAGAGTGAAAAATGTGTATCTTGAGGGCCAAAGCATGCATAAGCACTGACATTACAATGCTGAACCCTATTCGGGTCACTAAAGTATCAATTTCACATCCTGCTTAACATTCTGTTCAGACTTCATGTTTGTAAAGTAAAATAAAAAGCAGAATAGGTTGTTAAAGACCCAGCTGTTACACGCATTAGTTCTGTTGGCTCTGTTTGGAGACAAAGAGAATCCACTAATTCTTAACACTCTAGAGAATATGAAGAACATGGTATCTGGGAGAGGCTTTCCAAGAAGGCAATGCTGTCGTCATAGAGACCTGCAGGGAACTTCTGCATTAGGTACTTAACACTTCCAAAAGGCTTTCAACTCAGTCCCAGCGAAATAAAACCCTGGCAACCTGACCCAGACAGAGCACAATGTAGCTAAAAAACATGGAATCTACAGACATGGCTTCCATTAATAATTTGCCATTAAACAAATACCCTCTAAACATTTGGTCCTTTTAATGGTAACTTTGGAAGAGGAGAGCTTTAATGTACAAGCTAGCCTAACTTTCATTTTAGAACTCTATTTGTTTTTCATTAAGCTTTTCATATTTTTTATGAGTTTCAAGTCTTTTCTGCAATACTCCTGATGTGTATGCCAAGAAGCAGGCAAACTTATCTTTGGAGCAAAAAACTTGCAGGCTTTAAGGTCAGTGAGCAGTTTGTCCAGTTCAGACCAGGACACAATATATGTTGTTAAGAATCACCCAGATTTAAGTAATTTCTCAAAACAATAAAACCCACACAGATAACAACTATAAAGACAAAAAAATCTCTTGACCTATTTGCTGGTTAGTTATTCTAGCCTTTGAACTTAAGTACCATTTGTCAGGAACTAGCCATATTTTCTGCTGTTTTGATACCACCACCCCCTCCTTGAACTCAATGCAAGGAAATAAATATTTAAACAGTCTAAACTTTTACTTTTTTCAAGTTGGAGAATATTTTTTCAGTAGGTGATTCTTCCCTCACTTATTATTTCTTTTATTACCAGAATTATTAAACCATCAAGTTAAATCATTTTAGTTTTAGTAACAAAACATTCCTGCCTAAGCAGCTTTTCACATGACAGGAGTAACTATCTTGGAGCATAAAACTCAATCTAACACCTGAGAACCAGCTCCATGGCAAATGATACAGTGATTTTTCATCAGGCATCAGGGAAAGTGAATAAAAAAATCAGTCAGAAATCTGTCTGATTGTCTTTACCCAGGCCCCCCTGACAGTAGGCACTGTAACAGAGAAAGGCCTAAGCAGCAGCAGAACATTAAGGATGAGCAGTGAAATGCTGAGCCTGCATCTACAATTTCTGCTTCTAACCCAACTCAATCACTATTGCCACCTAAAAGCACTGTGATCATCTCATCTTGTCATTCAGCTCCTGATAAATATGGCATCAATATTGCTGACACCAACTCAAATATAGCTGGCACTGAGTCAGGATCAACAGAGGTCACAAACTGAATTAATTTTGGAAAATATATACTCGTTTAAAATTTGTATCTCACTGGCATCCATAGTCTCTGTTCCAGAGCAATAAAAAATACCCTGGTATTGAATACCATAAATTAATAGTGCTGTAGGTTTTTTATTTCATACAGTTTATGTCAGAGAGAAGCAGCAGTCCTCTGACATCCAGCCCTGCAATTCTCATGCTGAAGAAATAAAAACATTAAGGCAATTCCTCTTCAAACTGAAGACTGCTTGGTAGAGATAGAGTCAGCTTAAAGGGACCATGAGAGATTGAACTCCTAGAACAATAGAATGGCTTGGGTTGGAAGGGACCTTAAAGACCAGGGGGGTTCTAACCCCCCTGCCATGGGCAGGGATGTCACTTACTAGATCAGGGTGCTCAGGATCCCATTCAAGCTGGCCTTGCACACTTCCAGGGAAGGGGGATCCACACCCTCTCAGGACAACCTGTTCTCATCTCTTGCTTAACTTAAGATGACAGGCTAGACCACAAATAGTCTTCGCCCTGTTTTGAAGAGCAGGACACAACTTGCCAGCTTGCCAAAGTTCACCAGGAGTGTTTTAAGATTCCAGAAGAAATAGTTAATCACAGAGAATGCATGCACATTTATCTAAGAATTCTGCAGCTGAACTGGTAAAACAAGGAACTCAGGGATAAAATATTACTGAGATGGTATAAAAGTCCCATATGGCTCCTATTGCTGATATTCCTACCAAGTAAGCGGCTGACTGCAATTTAAAATTTGATTTTGTACTATTATTAAATATAAGATTATATATTTTGATTTCATTTCACTGAGGCTCAGATCATGTTTCATAGATTTTGTGCAACAAAACTGTAACCATGCACCTCTTCACATTCCTGAAGAAGTCTTGGTGTCCTCCATTCTCTCATTCCAGCAAACACTGGTGTGTAAAATAAAAAGCATCACGAGACTGCCCAAATGTAGGGTTACAGAAATTGTCACAGTTCTGAAGTGAATCATCCAGACTAACAGATGAAAAGCATTAAAGCAATTGCATCTCCTCCTTTCTGGCATGTTTGAGTCGGGCTGAGGCAGTCCAGGATGAAGGTCAGAGTCTTCTCCAAAGCCTGGTAGAGTTCCAACTCCTGCTACTGAATCTGAGGTTTGTTAAGAGATTAATCAGCACTGTGGGCGTTGCTGTTCTAAGAGTGCCAGAGGCAAAGAGACTGGAAAATGGGAGGGTGGAATGAGAAATAAACAAAATGGGAATGAAGAAAAATGAAAAGTGGAGCAGAGAAGTAAGAGAGACAACAGGGACTGGATAACAGCTCAGTGAGCAGAACTTGAAGAAAGATGGACAGGGATTGCTCTGCTGCAGCTGGAAGCAGAATGCACCATCACAGTAATAAAAGCTGCTCTCTTTATTCCTTTTTGAATGTGATGGTCCAGTTGGAAGCTGTGACATTCACTAGCTCAGAAAAATCACACTTGGAGTTGAGCTTTTTTGCTTGTTTGGGTTTTTTAACATGAAACTAGTTTCATCATTGACCTGTTAAGGACTGCATGAAAGGAAAGGTTGGGATCAGCCTTAAAGTTGAGCATAAGGCTCAGTAAAAAACCCGCAACAGTTACCATGCTGACAAAGGGCCAACACAACAGTGCATCAAACAGACAACTCATTTACTGTGGAAACAAATGTGTTGTGACCAAGCTGAGCTAGCACATCCAGATGATGAAGTGTAAGACTCACAGAATCACAGAATATGCTGAGTTGGAAGGGACCCACAAGAATTATCAAGTCCAACTCCTGGCCCTGCACAGGATACCCCAAGAGTCACACCACATGCCTGAGAGCATTGTACAAATGCTTCTTGAATTCTGTCAGGCTGGTGCTGTGACCACTTCCCTGGAGAGTTTGTTCCAGTGCCCAGCCACTCTCTGGGTGAAGAACTTTTTCCTAATATCCAACCTAAACCTCCCCTGACACAACTTCAGGCCATTCAAGAAGCAGAGTCCTGCTATCTAACAACAGTTCTGCTAAAGATAAGAAGCAATCAGAATGCTGCACAGAGGTTTTCTGCGCCTTTTTTTCCATATTCCTGAAAATTACGTACAACATAATTTTTAGGGGGCTGGAGGAAGGTGAAATCCATTTCACTCTGCCCTAGAGGAGCAGCCTGACAGCTGTCAGAGCTCAGGTGAGCTTTTCTAATGGCTCAGCTGAGCAAAAGTTAACTTCTTCAAGCAGTGGTGCAACAGCCAATGGCCAGAACCTCTTCCTCAAATTGCCACCTGTATCACAGCAAGATGAGCCCCTGCAAGCCTCATTAATAAAGAACAGACATCTGTGAAGACATAGCAGAGTGAAGCAGGCACATCTGATCCAACAGTTTTGGCAGTTTTCTGCACCTGTAGTACCTAAGACAGTCCCACTTCATATCTCCCCAAATTCTTTCAGGCTCTGAAATCCATTTCAGTGGTATTTTAGAAGTTTCCCACAGGGGTTATAAAAGCTGGCTCACTAGTCTGTCTCTAGTTTCTTTCCCCCCCCCCATACTTACACTGAGATTAAGATTTCCCCAATTGACAGAGGCGACTGTTTACTCATGTTGTAAGTTTCAATGCAAGGGAACACAATAAATTATACAATAAAATCTATTGCATAACTAAACATAGTTAAGTTGCAATTATTTTAATACTCCTAATAGCACAGCTAACAACATCTCCATGCAAGAAAATAAAGCTTTTGGTTTGGTTTTATCTAAAGCAAAAGCATAGATTGCTGACACAAGTTCTTGCTAGTGGAAGCAGCAATACAACTACGTTTTGCTCATTTAATTAAAATCTCCAGAAAAAAACCAAACAAATATTTAAATCTTGCATGTATCAAAGTAAACAACAGTATTCCTAATTATTTTAATTACTAAGAGACCCAACCTTGAATCAAGGTCCTGCTGTAATTAACCATGGGCTGTCAGTTTGTTTATTACTGTTTTAAGTTTAAGTGCTCTCCTTGGTTGGAGGGATATCCAGTACTTCACATGTTTAACTTTAGGAATAGTCTAAAGGTCATTAAGTTTTGCTCCATTCACTACAGTTTGAAGGCAAGAGGAGAATTAATCCTAGAACACAGGGAGCATAAACTGTAAAGAATATAATCTCAAATATAAATTTGGACAATGCTCTTCCGTCCTTTCATACTTCCTACAAAAATTCTATTATGAGTTTGGACTACCTTAGAAATTGGCATATGTGAAATTTCTTTGTAACCTAAATGTACTTTCTTTTCTTAAAATACCTTTCATGGACCTCTTCAAGATACTTCACAGATATCTGCAAATCAGAAGATAAAAGGACAAAAACCACCATATTCATCACTCACAACGCTTGAAGACTGCCATATGCAATTCTACCCAAGTCCATCTGAGTCAGTGCAAACATTGAATGTCTGCTGGAAAAGATTCCCCTTCCCCATTCCACAGGTATTTCATACCTTGCTCTTTAGTTTGTCCAGTATACAACTGGTTAAACTGTAAACTCTAGAGATTGAGTTCGATTTGGTTTTTTTAATCTCCCAGTATTTCTAGGAAACAAGTATTTGGGTTACATTAACTATTCAATATATGAGCTGCTGGCAAGGCATCAGAAAATCAATAGCTTCATACATTTATAACTGAGCATTTACCACATGAAAGGTTGTATCCCAAGACAGAAACTCTGCTCTAATTAAGAAGCCTCATCTAGGAAGAACGTTCTTATCTGGATTTTCAAACATCAGCCTGTCTCTCCTTCTCGTAGTACGAGCATTAGTAATTGCAAACATGCTAACCATTCTTTGCACGTCTCCAGAGTGTTCTGATAATGTTCTTCCCCGCTTCCTTCTCATCCTCAACAGAGGATGTTGAAATGCTTCAAATCTTGCCCCCTTTGGTAGCACACTCATCTCCAACTTTTGTTGGATGGGACCTTATGTACTGGGTGGCATCCTTGTCCGTGGTGGGGGAGTTGAACTAGACGATCTCTAAGGTCCCTTCCAACCCAAACCATTCTACAGTCCTATGAGTTGCCAGACTTTGAAGAAAGTAATGCGTGACCATAGCATTTTTTTGTTTGTTTTGTTTAAGCTCAAGTTTATGTCTCGTTTCACTTGCCTAGGTATTCTTCAGCAGCTTGCTTGTCCCACTGCCTGCTCCCCTCCGGAGCTCTGGATGCAGCCTGGGATTAACCTGGGAGCCGCAGCCTTGGCTGTGCCATGCACCGAGGGCGGCTTTTACGTAATCTGCTCTTTCATATCTGGGGCACCTTCACGCTGAGGTAGCAGGCAACACACACAGGCTGAAGAGAAACAGCTGGGCGTGTACCAGATTTGAATAAGGTAACTAAGGTTGATTTGAACTGGTAAATGAACAGGTGTCTGAAAATTGCAATGCTATGATTGCCACTAAATGTTAGTACACACAGGGCAGCTTGTTTAGTCTTTGAAAACCAGCCAGGCAAAAGCAAAGGTCAGTGGGCTAAAGTCCCACAAACAAGAAGGGGCAATACAGAACTGGTATGACCCCCCACACAGGCACAACTTTATTTTACTGCTATTGTATAATACATTCCTGGCATTTTTGCTGCTGCCAAGGTATAAACCAGCAACAAGGAGCCACTGTGCCTATGATTCTTTTAAGGCTGGGAACAAAAAGTTAATAACATTTGTTCCTATAGAAACTCAGCTATTAAAAAAGAACTACTGGAACAAAAGGAAAAACACTGAACTGTTAAGCCCTTTTTATGTCAAAAACCTTTAAAGAAAGACACTGGGAAAAATTCAGCTCAAGTGAGGAATATACAATTGTATTAAAAATACCTACATGTTTACAGAGACATAAATCAGTCACGTGATATTTCACAATCACAGCAAGCTTTCAGCCAGGCACTGATAAACAAACCCAGGCTAAATAGAGTAGCTTACTATTTGAAATCCCATGGGTACAACAGAACCCAGGAGCTGCAGCCCATTACTCAGTTCAGTGCAAACTCCCCAGTGTAGAGAACACTGACTTTGCCGACTCTTGTGCTCAGTCTGTCTCCTCAGCCTTATTTGCCCATGCACAACGACTGCAGAGTACCTCTCTGGCCAAATTTGATCCATCGTGTAAAAATCAGAAACTTTTACCGGATCTAGTCTTTCACATCTTGTATTTTCTTAGGCAAGTTAGGGATGATAGATTTGTGTTGAGACTGTGCTATGAAGATAACCCTCCAAGCAGCCAAATCCTCAAATTGTGAGAGAAACTTATTTAAAAAAAATTTTGAACAGTGTAATAACCTTAGAAATGAAGCAATCTTTCTATAATCTCTGTAATTTTTCCAAGATTATTCTGGCTTTTAGCAAAACATACCAGTTCCCCTTTTTTTCTTTATGCCTTCTTTCTATCATTATGAGTACATTTTTTCCATCATACTATTTCACTCCATTCACAACATTGTCCCTTGAAAGAGACAGTTGTTAGACACCTCAGGAAGAAAAAATGTGATGTTAAAATGTCCCTGGGAAATGAAAATCATAGGCAAGAGGGAGATAAATTTTTTAGCTAAAATAAAATGAAGTCTATTTTTGCTTGGGCTATCAATTTCAAGGAGGATTTAATACAGAAATTCTCCACACATGTTGGAATATCCTTCCAAATCTAGACGGTAAAACAGACAACACATACAGTCTATCTGCAAAGTCCAAGGTAAACAGAAATTGCTGCTTCCTTGTTCAGAGGCCAGGGAGCTGCACCATGACCTTCATGAGCAGCACAGGGAGAAGGGCAGGAGCTCTCAGGCAGCATGAAAGCAAAACTAAAGCTGCAGTGTGACTTTTAGGGCACCACGCAAACAAAATTAGCCAACAGGGTAGGAGACATGGCCACAGGAGGATTTCATACTCTGAAAAGGCAGAAATGCTGCTATGCAACTTGGGCAGAGACAGACCTTTTGGAAACTGCACCAAGATTGAAGTGGCGTAAAAATCTTAAAGTTACTTATCAATACCCTCTGCCCAGTCATAATCATACTAATTAATTCTACTGCTAATCAAGCATTTTTCACTTGGTTTCCACTATATTCCTATAAACATTTTCTACCAGCTCTCTCCTTTCTTTCTGCTGAGTGCTTGATAAGGTCACAAGTAGATCCACTGAGACCAAATATTTCTATATATAGAAGTAATTGCCTGTCGACTTAAGTGCACTTGCCTGGGTATCTAGTTCATACTAAACTTAATTTAGCTGATTTTCCTCGTCTATTATATTCATTATTAGGGACAGTGCACACCGCCAGCTGCAGCAATGCCTATCAAAGATGGAAACTAATTATCTAATTATGTGGCAAGAATGAGTTCCTCTGCAAGAACATCCGCAACCATCAGATGCAGACAAACAAGTAAACTACAATAGGGAAGAACCAGTTCCTCCAGACAGCCATGTGGCACATACCTCCCTTTTAAAAGGAGGCAAAAGAAGGATAGTGTATTCTAGGAATACTGGTTCTCATTAACCATTTCAAATGTATCCCACAAAAGCAAAGTAAATAGTTGAACAGACCCCATCTCAGGCAAAGTGTGCTAGACAACATCGACTGATTAAAAATAGGTGGAAAAAACCAAAATAAAAAAAAATAACTTCAGGGAAAAAAGGTTGAGTGTCTGCACAAAATGTCTCCTAAGTCTCTGCACCCCAGAAAAGGATTCAGGGAAAGGAGGAAACACCAGCAGTGGAAGAAGATCAGACCATGGAGCTCTTAAGAAATCTTATCCTATACAAGCCTGAGGACACATAGGGAGCAAGGCCATTCTTTATCATTCCTGTTATTTTTGAAAGGTTGTGGAGAAAGATGAATGTTATATCTGTCTTCAAACAGGGCAGTAACAAGCCATGGGTCTATAGGCTGGTTAGCCTCACTCTGCTTCCCAGGAAAACCACAGAGCAAATCCTCTGAGAAGCTGCTTCTGAGCACAAGAGGGTGAAGAAGGTGATCAGGACCAGACAGCATGGACTTACCAAGGGTTAACCATGTCCAGCCATCCTGGTTGCCCTGTATGACAGCATGACTGGGAGAGCAGTGGATGTTGCTTACCTTGACTTTGGCAAGGCTTTTGATACTTCTCCCTACAGCATCCAAGTTGGGATGTAACAGTCTAGATAAGCAGGCTGTTAGCTGTGTGAGTAGCTGGCTGGAACATCAGACTCAAAGGTCAGTGGTTAATAGTATGTGTCTACCCACAGGCCAGTTACCTTGCTTAATACCTTTTGTCAGAGCCTGAAGGATGAAAAAACTGGCACCCAATTCAACCCTCAGATGACACCCAACTCAGAGGTGCATTCAGTATCTTTGAGGGCAGGGCTGCTTTTCAGGGGGCCTTAGGCTGGAGGCAGATAGGGTCAAAAGGAACGTTTACATATGTCAGAAAAGACAAATGCCAAGCACTGCTTGTGCGAAGGAAGAGCCCCTGGCTATGAGAGAGGCTGGGGACTGGCTGCCTGGGAAGCAGCTCTACCCAAAAAGGACCTGAGGGAAGCAATCTGAGCATGAGCCATCAGCGCACTCTGGCAGCAGAGACAGCTAGCAGCAACCCACAGGAGCCAAGACAGAGCATTAGGCAAAGTGGTTATCCCCTTTTAGATGTGGTCTAACACCAGCTGGGTCACACTTGCTTTGGGCTCCACAACACAAGAAGAATGTTGACAAGCTGGCACAAACTCAGAGGAGGGCTGCAAGACTGTGAGGGCTGGAGCACTTGCCCTGTGAGGAGAGGCTGAGGAAACAGGGCCAGCTCAGCCTGGAGACAAAATGGCCACAAAGTAGTGCCTGTCAGTACCCATGGGAAAGGCTGCTGAGAAACTGAACCAGGCTCTTCAGTGAGGTGCATCCAGAACAAGGAGTGAATTGAATGAGAATAGGCTCTGGCTTGATGTGGGGATGTCACCATGAGGACTATTCGAACAACTGCCCAAGGAGGTTGTGGAACCTCTGCTCTGGGGCCCAGCCAGACAATGGCCTGAGCAATCTGGTCCGAATTCACTACCAAGTCTGCTTGGGCAGAAAGTTAGACTCAAGTTCCCGTGAGGTCCCTTCCAGCCCACAAGGTCCTTCCACTTGCAAACACTGACCAGCACTGGAAGCCCTGGAAGGCAAACTGTAAGGTTTTTCTTTTCATGACAAGTACCAGTCTCACCGTGTTTAGAAGGCCTGGAGAGAAATGTACCTGCTTGGGGTTTTTTTAATGTATTCCACTGCAGTGACTACCTTCTACTTATCAGTGCCCTCCAGGAGCATTTATCAACATTTAAGGTTTTCAGCAACATGATCAACAGCATTGCCTCTACAGCAGGCTTGGTCTGAAACAGCAGATGTGACCCAGGTCAGGATTTATATACAGATTTAGAAGGAACAGGCGTACGCTGTATCTACTATCTACTGTGTTTTGCTCTGGTGTATTCAAAGTTGTTCTTAGTTTACATCTGCATAAATAGCAGCCATACCACAGGCTTTGTGGGATTTATTGATGTCCTTGGGGAAGTAGTTTATAGAGCTGAAACAGACAGCTATTTTCAGAAAACCTCTAAACAACCAAAATTAATTAATTAAAGGGAACATTTACTTACTTATTCCTTGAAAAAGTTCTTCAATGTTGACAGCATTCTTTGCACTGGTTTCAACAACAATTGCACCTATAGATTCTGCATATTCTTTGGCATCCTTCATAGGAACCTCCCTAAAAAAAATTAAAACATTTATAAATAAAAGAAACCAAATTAAAAAAAAAGATAACTTTTAGGACAAAAACCCAAACAACCTCAAATACAGCCTGATCAGAAAAGCATTAATACGCTCTTCTTCTCCATAAAAGCAGCACTATCTTTCTTCATATGGCATTTTGATCATCTTATTCAAAAATATCAAAATTTCAACAAAATTGATCAATCTGCAGATTTCTGCAACATGCTGTTGAATCCATGCCTTGAGAAAAGAAAGATAATTTGAAGAAAACCACATTTGTTTTTATTTTATATTTGGCTTTGATAAGAGAAGCACTGTGCACATGCCAAATGTTCAAACAAGATAGGGTACAACTGCTGTGGATGAAAACGATAAGAGCATCGTATGTCTCAGTCTTTGCAAGCAGCAAGGTAACAAGAGATTGTGAAATAAATATGAAAGCCACTGATTTCAAGCACATCAGCAACAGTAATCTGTGAGTGCCAGTTCACTGGAGAAAGACACCATTCTGTGCCATTTCACCAAAATGACACCATCTAAAAGTCACCAGTAGAACACCCTCATTTTGCAACCAATACTTCTTCATATGTCAAAAGCTGGCAAATGCGGTTTACAACATGCAGAAGACCTCAACTTTAAACAAGCTAGCCCCATGCTGGCCTTGTATCTCCCTGACCCAGGTGACAAAGCTGGATCTGCCCATGTGCATTGCTATCTGTAACCACCTCTATTCCTGATTTTTGAGCAATAGCAGAATCTACACCAGCTACTTCACCCCACAGCTCCAATGTACAATCCTCAAACACCTTCCTCCCAGAATCAGTGTGTCAAGCACATCACTCATCACCAAACTGCTGACAGTGCACTCCATCCCTTCATCTGTGTCATTATTGAAAGTATTAAATAAAACTCATCTCAATATAGATCCCTGAGGGACACCACTGGTGTCCATCAGGATTCCAAGCAATTGACCACTATCCTCTGGATGTGACAGTGTAACCAACTCCTTATCCATCAAACAGGTCACCCATCAAGTCCATCTTTCTCCAGTTTAGAAAGAAGGATGTTGTAGGGGATCGTGTCAAAGGATTTACAGAAGTCCAGATAAATAAGAAATAGGAATAAAGAAATAGTATGGATGTGTAGAGTGAAGATCCGAGCACAAAATTCTGCTGAATTCTCCTAACCAAGGATTTCCAGTGAACACGATTTGTTAAGAAGGTGAACCACATTTTTAGGGAATGAACATTTCTTAGCTGCTGTTATGACTACAGCCTTCTAAAATGTTCAAAAAACTATTATGGATACTTACAACATTTTAGCATTGAAGTTCCAGCTCCTGTCTTTGAAACTACTTTTTAATGACCTGACAGAAGAACAAGACATATCAGAAGAAAGCCTATTCCTATTACTTAGAAGTATGCTGAACATTCAGTAGTTCTAAGAGTTGATAGTACTACAACAAAGATGAAGATTTATACTTGATAAAATTGCTTGCCTATCTCTACAAATTCCTTCGAAGTGGAGAAGAAATTTATTTCAACAGAGCACCAAGAATTGCTGATAGCCTATTAACAACATCGAGGAAAAGCAATGTGATCCCTAAGTGTCCCAAACACATCTTGGCAGCTCAAAAGCAAATTTTAGATGCTAAATGGGGAGGGTAACATGGTCAGTGATTATGATAGATACATTAATTCCTTCTTACATTATCTCTTACACTCACAGAGATGGCAGAATCAAACCAACTTGAACTGCGTCAGCTTGACCTCTTTTGCAGCTACCCATATTGGTCTTAAAAGCAGCTGTCTCTCTGATATCCAGCAAAGCATCTGCCAAAAGCTCTGCCAAACCAAGGAGAGATGCCAAAAATGCATACAAACAGCAGCTTGCTCCTGTGTGCTCACATCATCTTATTTTTAAATTCTCTGTGCCTAAAGGCATGGGTATTTCCTACTCATTTGGAACAATCTGATAAATTGGTGACATGCTTCACCTAAAACCATTTTTACTGAAGTAAATCTGAAGACACAAAGCAGACAGAGAATGTGTACAGCTGCATGCATTGCATAAACAATCAGATTTCTGGAAGAACTGTGAAATTATATCACATACGAGATAGTCTACTCTCTATTTTTCCACCAAAATCTCTTTAGCCAGACATCACTGGATAACTTCAGAAACAAAAAAATACTGAGGGATGCAGAAAGAACAATTGCACAGAAAAAATATTACTAGAACTATTCATAATTATGGGGAAAAAAAAATATCCTCTCCCATACAAACCAAAAAGATTCAGAGACATTAGCTCATGGAGTACGATGAGGACCATTCACCTCAGCAAAGCAATTTGTGCAAAGAAGAGCTATACTGGCTAGACAGGAGCAAAAATTGGATGATCAGCAATCAGTAAACTACAGGTAGAGGTTGATAATAATATGGTGAGAAGATCACAGATCACAGTTGCTCTGTGAGGAACCCCGTACATTCACAACACTTCTGGGATGCAAGATTTTTTTGAAGTCCTCAATTGGTGCAACAGCAAGCAGGAAGAGGGCTGGTTATGGACTCATTTGCAGTTGTTGCCATTTGTCACTATCTCCAGACTTATTACCCTTGATTTAACCCAGCAACAGTATTGCTGGGAACACTTATGCAATAAATTTAAAAGTGACTTTCAGGGCAACCAAAACCCCTGATTTGTGCTAACTGGCTTTAGGTTTTATTTTTATAATCATCCTTTCCTCTTTTTTCTCCTTCATATCTGGAAATTTTTGTCTGGTAGGACTCAGTTTCACCATGTTGACCAGCATATCGCAGCATCATGTAGGAGATGCCAATAGATCCGTGTCCCTGATTCTTAGCCCAAGAGAAACCAGAAGTTTGCCAGAGTAAGGGCTTGTTCACTACTTACAGAAAGCAGTGAATTGCAGCTTCATGTTGGTTCATGACTGACAGCGGCAGAGGGGAGAACAAAACAAAACCCCTACAGGCCAAACCCTCGTGTAGGTCTTGATTCAATAAAGCACTGCAGCACTTACTTGAAGTTACACACATGCTCCAGAGATCTGGTCAATCTGGGCCAAAGTAACTAAACACATGGGGCTATATTTGAACAACCACGAGATCCTATGAAGTCATAAGGGGAAAGGACTAAATAGGAGCATTGAGTTTGTACTCATAGATGAAGCAAGAAATAATAGTCATGGACAGACACAAAGAAGCACTACTGTACAGCAGAATGTGCTTCCATTTCGTGAAAGGACAAATGCAAATCCAAAATAGAGCTAACAAGCAGAAGAGTGATTCTAGCTTCACTCTCATTCCAAATAGCATCATCTCAGCTCTTCTGAAGGGGTGAGGATTCAACCCTCCCCTCTTTTATCTAGGAGGTTCTTTGCTTCACACAGAGAATGAAAGTTTTACTTGAGGTTATGCTCTAAAAAACCTCAAAAATACACTTTCTATCCAGTATTATGAAACAGTTTCAGTTCTTGCAAATCATAAGTTCTCAAAGTTCTGTAATTAATATTTTTCTACCTCTTGTCCACCCTCCCAGCTTTACACTGTTGGTTTTGCTCATCACTTACCACATTCTGCACCTTTTAACTGAATGGGAGGAAAAAAAAAGAAAACCCTTTTCCATTCCTAATGATTCAGCAGATAAAGGATGTAGAGATTGTACAAAAACACAGGCAGAGCTGTAAAAGAGATGTTAAAAAAATACATAATTCAGGTAGTGCTGTTGTTGTTGAGGCTGTGCATTGCTAGAATCACTGATGTTAGTACAGGTGGCCAAAATTAAACACTATTATAACAATGAAGCAAAATTATTATCTGAAGAAAAGAAACAATATAGATACTGCAATGAAAACCACAACAAAAAGTATTACCTGATATCAGAAAGATCACATTTGTTTCCAGCAATGGCCATTACAATGTTTTCGGGACCATGTTCTTTTAGTTCTTTCACCCATTTTTTCAAAGTATGAAATGAATCCTGCACCAGAAAAATAACAAAGTAAGCTACCAGCACACTCTCTGCCAATGTATTTGCCTATTTTTGAAGTAGAGGAGTGCAGCTTTGACAGTATTAATGCAATAATGATTATATAGATCCCAAGACTGGAAGATCATTTATCTATCTATGCAATTTGCTTTTCAAGCTTTAGGCCATAAGACTTCTTCAAATTAATTCTTGAACTTGTATGCTTCCCTCTTTTCTACCTCCCCTCCTCCTTGCTTCAAAGCAGCACTGAATATTAAACTTCCAGTGATGAAGAAACTACCCCAGCTCATCTAGTAGCTAATTTCCTTCAGTAATGTGAGGTTCATTTGTCTAATTTCACTTCTGTCCAGTGGCTTACCATCTCAACCACTGTCATATTTTTTGTAATATCCAATGGAGCTTTCACAGTGACACCCATTTCCCTGCATTTCCAAATCTGTGATCTGGTAAGCTCTTATTTGCTCATTATAAAACTGAAGAGAGAGGTGACGATTCACTTGGCTTTTTTTCCCCTCCAAGCACAAAAATCAAACTCTCTCTGATGCTACCTACCTTTTAATAGTAATTTTTCTATTTCTTTGTACTAGCAAAGTAGCAGCTTTAAGATAACACTTCTTTCTGGAAATTCTAATTATAATGCACAGTTGAAATTCTTACTGACAAAGTGAGCTTCCAAATAGATTATAAATAATTTTTCCCCTTCAGAAATGTGCATAAGAGTTGTGTCCAAATCAGCAATAGCTGCATCAGTATCATCAAAGGTAGAGCACTATCAGTCACTTGGGAAAAAAATCCATTCTGCTTTAATGATTAACACTGAATATCAAGCATCAGAAAGTGAAATAGACATTGACCTTCCTCTCCTATTTCCCCCTCTTTGCCCTGAGAGCTGTTCTACATAAGCTTGGAGAAAGGCTGGCAAAACAAAATTTTACAGTATATTACAAGATCAACTGTAAGATATTTAAATCAAAAGTATCAATCCAAAACGATTCACTCCTGCTCACCTTTTTCTGGCAAATTAGCAGTGGAGATCAGCACTGCTGCACAACAGTGACCACCACCATCGGCAACAGATCATTACACTAATGGACTGGGGAACCAAACCAGCCCTCCCAACCTAGTAGTAAATACGACAATTGGCAAGAAAGGAATAAAATGCTACTGAACTGTCCTAGCCATCCCTCCATTAACACTGCCTCTAACTCTGCTATATCAGCAGGGGTTTCTTCCAAGAGGAGTGAAAGAGACATTCAGCTGGAATCTCCTAGCCTCCTCTGCCTGAGAAATGGGCCAGAGAAGGATCTAAAAATACAATTTTCATTCCAAACGAATAATGTTGAGACAAAAGGTCAGAGACTTATTATTTCATTACCAGTTTCAAAATTAAGACATGACACCTGCCATATAAACACGAAATGATATGCTTAGATAAAAATAATTAGTCTTAAAACCAGTAATATGCAAACAACTTAATTTCTACTCAGCTGATAAAGCTAACAGCTGCTTTTTGTAGTAAAAATTCAACTCTGCACAGAGAACATAGGTGATGGTGGTGGTAGGGGGTATTCCAGGATATTAATCCTATCTACTTAGCCAGAGGAAATCCAAAGAAATGTTGACAAAGTGCAGTCTCCAACCTTTTGTCTACATGAAGGTGAAACAACACAGAAGCAGGACTTTTTATTTAATGTTTTAAGGCAGTTGGACACCTCCACCCATATCTACACAAACTACTGAAGCATATACACCCCAGACAAATTAAATACTGCAGTTGCAGGGTTTAACTCCAACTCAGGCCCAAACACAGGAGTTAACACAGGCAAAAAGCATACCAAAGGTCTTACCTGTTTGGTGATATCATACACTATCACGGCTGCTGCTGAACCTCGGTAGTACATTGGAGCCAAGGAATGAAACTGTTAAAACATAAACCCCCAAAAGAAAGTATCATTAATAAATCAGAATTATCACATGCTTTGCCAGGTCTCAAAGACTAGCCATGGCAGGACCACCCTCCTTCTTTTATCCCATAGAGATGAGATCTTATCAGTGGTCACTCATCTCTCATTTTCCTTAAACACAAAGAAGCCAGACCTCCTTTATCTCCTACTGTTGTTCATCCCACTGAATTTACACAACCAGCACTTACTGGTTCAATGCATCATTTCCATTACAGGGCATGGACTCTGAGGACAAGTTTTGACAGGAAAATCACCTACACTTGGAAGCCTAACCTGATGGCATAGGGACCCTTTTCCCCTGGCAAACCACAGTCTTGCTTTGTAGATTCAGCTTGGGTTTGAATTTTATAAAACATTGCAAATGACTTGGATAAAATTAATTTGTCGGAAAAGTCTGAACACCTGTCATGTTTACCTGTCCAATATTACTACAGATATTTCAGAAAACATGGATTCTTGCAGTTACTCTTCAGCTTTTTGTTTCAAGGAAAACATTCTTTGAGGAAAAAAAAGGAGAAATAAATATGTTTGTTATAACAACTGAAGAACAGCATAATTTTCGTAATTTACCAATGACTGATTTAGAATTTCAGCTTACAATTACAATTAGAGAAAGGAAGTCAAAAAAGTCTTTCTGCTGATTCAACTAAACTTAGTCTCAAGCAAACCAAAAATAATCTTTCTTGGAAAATGCAGTTTCAGTATGCTCACACAGCCATTTTGTTATTTTTTGGGGGGGAAAGTAATCTGCAAAAGCTGCAGCGAATAACTAATAACTCAGCTCCTAAATCAAATACATTATTAGGGCAGGGTCTGAAATTCACTGCCCAGCAAACATGCATGTATCCACGTGTTACACTGCAAACCTCTGCACATTTACTGGACATGTCTTTTTCCCAGAACTATACCTACTGACTGAGCATTTAGACCTTTAGCAGCCTCCACATTTCTTGCTGTTTCACATGCAACGTATCAGGCAGTTTACTTACAATGCTGGTTCACTTGGCAGTTTGTAAGCTATTTATCACAGATCACGCACACCAGCTCAAGGTCGGCGCTTTCTTTTATAACACTGTGGATGCACAGCAGCAGTGACAGATGGTCAAGTGCTGAAGTTTTGGGGAGCGAGGCAGGTGGGAGAGCTCATTAATAAGAGAAAACAGCAGGAAAGCAGATGAGAAAAGAAAGAGGAGTCAGTCAAGAAGTGTGGTCCGAAGAAATGGGATCAGCCAAGATCCCGAGGGAGCTGGGTAGACGTTTGCTTTCTGGGGTTTTAGTGTGTAGCTTTATTACTTGCATTCTTAGTGCAATAAATGCTTTCCAGAATTTTTAGGCTCCTAAATCACGACAGAAATTTTCAGTATGTTAGAACAGAGCAGACTATTTCAGTTGGAATAGACCTACAACAATCATGTAGACCAAGTGCCTGATCAATTCAGGGCTGGCCAAAAGTTAAAGCATCTTGTTGTCAAGATGCTTCTTTAACACTGAGAAGCTTGAGGCATCACTTCAGATAACAAGAAGGGCTTTTTCAAGTATGTTAACAGCAGAGGAGATCTAAAGAAAACATTGGACTCATTACTTATTTCATGACCACTGTGGCCAAGGCACCCCATCTACTACCACACCCCACAAGTCCTTCCTAATCACAAATGAGTCTAGGAAAGCATCTTGCCTGGTTGGCTCACTGAGTGCCTGCAATTAAAGGTTGTCTCCTACAAACTTCAGGAACTTCCAAGACCTTCTCCTCAACATAAGTGTTGTGTTGAAGTAGCCTGAAAGTCAGGAACCTTAACTGTGGAGGGTACATCCGACCTTTCATGGTTTATGCACACTCCTCCCAGTCTGTAAACTCCAGGAAAAAAAACATACATACCACCCTACACACATGCTGATTTGGTCTTAATCTAGATTACATTTTAATCTAGATTACACAGTATTCATGAATTTACAAAGAGCTCTCCGATAACAACACTTCATAGGAGCCATGAAGTTAAACTCACATTGTCCAAATTCCTTCAAGACTGGCCCTGAAAGCACACTGAGAATCTGCATAATATCTTGGGAATTTCTCTCCCTTTTCTTCTGACCAGCTGACAAGAACATTTCCCTTAATAGCTGTTTCACTGAAGAACATTTGCAGTGTTAGGGCCAGAAAGCAGAAATAAAAGTAATTTTAAATAAACAAACAAGCAAAATAAACAAAAAAATTACCTTTGTCATTCCTTTATAGAGACTAATAAACCAACGTGACAATACACTATGTCCCAGTCACAAGAAATCACTGTTTTCCACAAGAAAACAGGAAAAGCCTCTTTTCAACACTAACTGAATCAAGAGAGGCTGAAAGATTTTAACTGCATGAGTTTAATGATCTAATGATAGACTCTTAACAAATGTGCTTTATGAACATGAATTTTCCAATATCAGGCAAATAATTATGTTTTTCTTTTAAATCAGTGCCCAAAAGCAAAGTCCTCTTGAACATTTTTCTGGCCTAATTAATTGGAAAAAGAGAGTCACACCAAATTAATTAAAGGGATACAAAATACTAATCTGCACATTTTTGACCTGCCAAGGACCAAATGTGGGACAGATGCCCAAAACAAGTGACACACAAAAAAAAGCTCACAAAATTAAATCTCAAGGGACTACCTTCTGTATTATAAATTACAATGTCAATAACCTTGATTTTCTAGCTCAGAATTTCTGTATCCAGTATTTCCCAAGAAAATTAGGAGAAAGAGGAGCAGTTTGAGATTTGTCCTAAGAACAACTCTGCATGAGTTGTTGTTGAGTTGAGTTTTGACATAAAAATGCTCAGGCAGCCACTCCCTGCTTTGCCACAGGGACACTCAGGTTACAGCCCCAACCTTCCAGGGAGTCAGCCCCTCCATAACCTGCAGACAAGAGCAGCTCACTGGCAGATGTCACCCCTTCCTGCAGCCAGCAGCAGCTCACATCCCCTTGGGCCAACAGGAAAACACAGACCACAAAGACACGTCCGTCAGCTCCCACCATTACAAATAATCACACTCCTAACCCATTTCAAAAGCTGATCAATGTTCTGCCCAAAATAATCAGTTTTCTTTTTTCATTACACTGCTACAGGGATTGTATTACTTAGACAATTAATAACATTCTGAATTCCTGATTACTAAATTGTTTGTAATTCGCTTGTACCTTGACTTAGTAAAATTTAGGGATTTCTGCTTGCCTTTAGCTGAAATATTAATATGGAGTAGCAAGCTTGCAGATTTAACTTTGCAATCTGCTAGACCAGGCTCTTCCACTGTGAAGAGAATGTAAAAGGGAGAAATCAGGGTCTAATCACCTTTCCTTGTGCCTGGTCCAGCTTCAGTTCATCCTTCCTGACAGCTGGTGACCAGGTTTGTATGCAGCATTATAGATACTGAACAGCCTTGACTATACGTTCCCTAACACTCTTCTCATGGCTGCACCATACTCACATATTCATCTTTTAATTGGTGAATACATTCAGAGGTGGCTTTTCTCCTCTGTCTCCCAAAAAGAAAAAAAATTTCAAAACTCACCTACAACTTTACAGCATATATTTTTATTGGGAGCAAAAAATACAGAGCCCTGGTACTTACACTACCAAACTTAATCTCAACCACTTCCCACTTTCTAAGCACTGGGAACACCTCCCATCTCTGTAAAATGACTAAACTACCATTAGCAGCTCACCTGCTGTGGGAGTTCATTAGTCTCATGCCTCTCATTCAGCGTCCACCAAAAAAAGTTTGCCTATTTGAGCAACTGCATCACTCATTAGTCCCATTTTGCTTTTGGAGAGGTTGATAACAACTGGTGAGGCTGAGGCTGCTAATCCACACAGTGCAATACTCAAGTTGTAGGGGTACATTTTTCAATCCAACTGAAAGGACCACTCAAAATATAAATAAAAAACTTACTTTACCGAAGACATGCCAAAACCCAAAATCAATTACTTCATGCAGACTTTCAGGACTCTCCTCCATGGAGATACACAGTGTGCGCTCCCATACCTACAGTGACCTGAGTACTGGTGCAATGCTGACTGGGGTCAGAGCACCTTGTGCTCCTCTACCAACACATCCACCTTGCACCTGTGGTTCATCATTTCTGACACTAAGGAGGAGGTGAGGCCACATGTACATTATGAAATTTCCACTGAAAGCAGATCCCCTTTTTCTCTAAGGGTCTGACTAGAAGCTGCCCGACCTTTACAGCTGTAGAGCCCCATAGCACAGAGAGCAAATTCAGTTTTACATGGTGCAAATGCAAGCTGAGCATAACCAGAGTTTCTCTCATTGATTCCAGGAGTATTTTGGGATTCTGCAACCCCTCATATGGCCGTCTCAATGAAGTCAGCAGAAGCTTTGCCCTTGCAAAGGACAGAAAGATGGAACCAAACAGCCATTAAGGAATTTACCGCCTGTTTAGAAGCAGTATTTTGCTTTCTGCTTCCTGTGCATCTCATCATGGAGAGGTATATTTGGCTACAGGTAACATTTACCACATTTCCTCTTTACTAACAGTAAAGAATGGGGAAGAA
Organism: Drymodes brunneopygia; assembly: GCA_013400955.1. NCBI lineage: Eukaryota > Metazoa > Chordata > Aves > Passeriformes > Petroicidae > Drymodes > Drymodes brunneopygia. The sequence goes on along the minus strand of VZTZ01039456.1, from coordinate 513,319 downwards.
TGAAAACTGTCACATCATACTTGGAACAGAAAACCAGAATCAAGGGAACACAATATAAATCACACCTGAGCTGTGGTAGTGAAAGTCTCTTAACCCTGTCTAATGTAATACTGATTTAGAAAGCAAAACAGAGGCCAAATGAATACAGAAATAAAACTACCACTCCTGCTTGCTTATATACAGGCTGACAAATGCTGCTGAAGACAGTTGGGATTCATTCAATCTGCCAGGCACACCAGGGAACATTAATTCATGTCAGCAGCTCTTTGCACCATCCTGTGCTGCTATATCCCAGAACTGGCACACTGCCTCAGCAGGGCTGCCTCTTCCCAACTCCATAGCCAAGAGGCAAAAAAGAAAAAAGCAAAACCAACAACTACAACCACCACCTAACTCCTGTATTTGGTTGCTTTTACTATTCTAGACTGTAAAGAACATCACCTGCTCTTACTGCAAAAGGATTATAATTCTGCTCATAAGCACTGGAAAGGATAAGGGTGCACAGACTGAAGAATCACACCAGGGCTCAGCAAGTGCCACACACTTTGAATTCAGCTACGATTTTCCTACATAGTGCCTTCTCAAGCACCTGCAGGTGCACAGCAGCACAAGATTTGCTTCCTGACAGCTGTGATCATTTGACTAAATTTCATTCCCTTTCCTATGAACCTGCTCTCTGACAACACATGTTGCATCTGAGTGGCCAAGACCAAACCACTTGGTTCCTCTCAAAGTCAGAGATCCTTACTCTTACTCTTTCTTTATCTGGGTGCCACTAATGGCAAGGAAAACCACAGCCTCTGGCTCTGCTGCTTGCTGACACGTGCAGGCAGTGTCATAGCCCTGCAACTTCCTTCCCCTTCCTATGACACACACTCACACTTTCTGGACTCTTATCTTAAACACACGTCATTCCGCTTGCTCAGCAGGCCATTCCCACACCTCTGCAGGTGATTTTGGGTGTCTTGTTTCTCCTGCCCTTGGCCCTTCCTGCCAGGACACCCCCACAAAACTCCTTCAGTCTGTCCCAAAACCCACCCGAAATACACTTGCCCAGGTCTGGGCAGCTACATGGCCACTCCTGTCACCTTCAAGGCAGCGGCTGCCAACAAACAGAAGATTGTGGCAGTGCAGAGGCAGAAGCAAAGGCAAGACCCAAAAGCATTAAACAGATTATCCTGACACACAAGCTTCTCAAACAGGGAGGGATATAAAATTCCTGACATTCTCAGCTGGCAAACAGCAAAAGGGAAAAATGTTATGCATGAAAGCCACTTTCAGATACCATTTAGCATTTTAAAACCTTGAGTAGTTTTCCTTACATGACTGAAGTTCCAGTTCTCAGGATTTGCAAGCTGAGTAAATCAGGAAAGATCTTTATATCTCCGATCTACTGGTATTTTTTGCTAGTTAAACTGAAAATTTAATATATAGAGATACATATAAAAGAGTGAGCATTTTTTTCCAATGTCTAAGAATTCTTCAACAGAAGAAGGAAAAATCTCAACAGTTTAGGTCAACCTTTTAAAGATATTTTAAATAGGCAGAAAAAAACCTTCTGCAACATCACAGAAGTGGCCTGTCCTTAGCCCTTCTGAAGTTTACAGTCATTAAATAACGGATGCAAAAGACATTACACCAAAACCATGACTCACCATCAAGCTACACATGCTGCAAGTTTGATGAAGCTTAAGAAAAAACACATCCAAATGTATTCCTTAAATGATTTACTGTGCTTTATGCTCACTCTGAAAATAGTAAAAATAACATATTCACTTGCTAGCTCTAATGCCACTTGTGCTCTCACACACTGCCAAATCACCTGTCAACATTCGCAGCATGCAAGAGGGTAGCTCACTGCAGGGAGGTCTTCACACCACACACAATGAAGCACACCACTCTGAACTGTGGGAGACCATCAGAGCCACCCTTGTAACACCACAGAGCAAAATTCAAGCTGCGTCTTGCCTGCAGAAATAATTCAAGTCATTGATAGATGGTGTTGTGGCACTGTCTCTGTATCACCAGGACAACAACTGCCACTCAGAAAAGAGGGAGCTATAAAGAGCTGTGGACATGTCATCAGTCAGCCTTTTCCTGGAAATGGAGAAGGTTGAAAAACAAAAAAAAAAGAAAAAGCTCACAATTCAGAATAATTCCTATTGAGCTTTAAACTGAGCTCAAGTAATTGAGGCTTCTTCTATTAAACAAAATTAAAAATCCCAGAGTTCAACACAGTAAATTTAAAAAGGACAGAGATAAATTTTCCTGCCCTAGAAACATGGCCCTCAGACTCCCTGTTTGCTATGATATTCCTCAGCTGGCAAAATGGAAAGCTGGCAGCCACCCAAGGTATTCAAACAAAGCATTGTAATTAGAAGCTACTTAGGGCACCATGAACCAAAATATATGCTAATAAAAACATCATTAACTAACCTGTGAGGAGACTCTTCTTAGGGGAGGGAATTTCTGCTAACAACAACATAATTGTCGAGCATGTAAGTCCCTAAGTCTGTGGCAACAATTCAAAGCTAATTGGGAAAACGTGAGATAGGAGGGGGAAAAGTGACATTTGGGAAATACTGGTGTGGAGGGAAAGTGACTGTGAAGAATAAACTACAGTGAGTTTGTTGGATAGCACAGCAAACACAAAGCAACCAGGTCCACAGAGACCAGTACTTAGGCAGAGAAGATAGGAGGATTTTGTGAAGTGTGCTGCCAGTTTGTTTCTTTCTAGTAAAAAAAAAAAGGGAAAGAAAAAAACCATAAAAGATAAAAGGATTAAGAAGCTCTCCTTTTGTAATCATGTACAAAGTGAATTTTTCACCACAAGCCACACACCCCTCTCCAGGGTCTCCTTCTAAGAAGCACACTCAGCTTTCACCCCCACCAGGGATATGACAAAAATGCTTTTAATCTCCATTTTCTGCTGCATTATCGTCACTCTGCAGCACTGACTGCAGCTAGCAGTTTCCCAGAGAAAATCAAGAACAGGGAAACAAAAACTCATTAAAAAGGACAAACTCACGAACGAGGATCATGGAAGTGCCACTGCAGTTGTTTCCACTTGCCTGCTCTACCATGGTTAAGGTTTGAGCTTAACTTCCATGGCATAAGTGAGGCTTCAGTTAAATATCAGCCAGGGGTCTTCTGCTGTGAAGGCTCCACATCAGCACATAGACACAGCTGGCACAGCTGGGAAGCCTAGAGCACCCTAACTCCAGAATAAGCACAAGCCTATGCCTGGCCTTGCATCCAGGAGAGCAAAGCCAAATGAAGGCAATGTTGAAAGAGCAGGAAGTCCTAAACACTGCTCTCAGCACTACAGACTGACAAAACTGCCAGGCTTCAGCACTGGAACACAAAGCCTCAACAAAAATTGCAAAGAACAAGAGAAGGACAACTCTCAAAGCAGAAACAACACTTAAAAGACATTTATTAGTACACTGTGAAATCAGCAATAGGCCCAGAGGGTGGGATAGGCTGGAAACATTGGGTCATCATTGTTGTTCTAAGGACAATGAGAGAGAAATTAATGGGGCAGACATTTGTTCTTGAATAGCAGATCAGAAGGAGCAACACAAAACAAACCAACCAAAAATCCCTGATTAAAGTACGATATTGAGAAGCATCATGTGTTTAGCTGTAAAACAGGAATGTTCCAGGACAGAGAATGACCTGGACCAGTATGGACCTCACCTTGGGAAACTTGTCTGCCCCTGTAGCTTACACTCAACACCAATGAATTTTGTTTACTGTATCACTCCACTTTCCTAGTCCTAGTGAAGGATTGGGAATACATGATTGGGAATACACTGTGCAAACACAGAACAAAAAGATGGTCCCTAGGCTAATTCATGATAACTAATTAATGAAAACCTGTAACATGTCTTATCTGTAATAAATGCTAAGCAATCTAACAAAGTTCGTGGTGCTCACTGCTCACCACTGTTTCACACACACACACAAAAAAGGAAAGCAGATGTTTGAAAAATGATGAGCTAAAAAAAACTGAGAGGAAACATAAGGGACTAGTTGGGAAGGATGGATTTTGTGTCCAAGAGTCAGAGCTCAGTCACAGATTTCCTGCCACAAATGAGGAATCATTTGTTTCAGCAAATAAGAATATTACTATTCACCTACTTTTAAAGGGCTTTAGGAGTCCTTAGACTATGTAGGAGAATAGTATATAATTATATCAAAATTTAACTTTGTGTGTAAAGTGCTAAAAGAAAAAGAAAAAGCAAGGAGAGTAGGGTGGTAGAGGGAAAAGAGAGAGAATAAGCATGGAAACTGAAACCATGGGAAAGAAAACTGAACTTTTGCTACCTTTTGCAATAATTAGGCAGTTATCGGCTCTAGACCATGCAGAAATGGAATAAACAAGATTCAAGGGAAGGAATTAGGCTACGCTTAAACATGTTTTTCAAGGTCCATTTTCCCATCATAAATAACTTACTGAATTGTTATGAGCCAAAAGATTTCATCAGGGTCTCTTTACCTCATGCTGTGCATTGCAAATTAAAGCACAAGCATTTCCTACACTTAACAGCAAAAATCTTCTTTGCCCACAATTCACACACAAGGTACGGAGAATAGAGTAGGATGGATCAGGACTGACATCCCAGTCTGTATAAGCACCTCATTTTATCCCAACCTAATGTGAGCACAGCTACATTTTTCTATGAAGAGACACTGTGCCATTTCACAAGTTTGAAGACATTTTAGAAGTGTGCATGGGTTTTTCCATTTCTCTCAAATTTCTCAAGACAAATATGGGGCATATATTAAGAGCAATCTACAGCTCTACAGTCTATTACTCCAGACTACTGCCACTGAGGCTATTAAAAGAAAAAATGATCAACCAGAGTTACATACAGCCAAGACGAACTAATGCCCAAAATTCCATTGTGGCTTTTTTCTTTTTTTTTAAGTCAAAGGAAAAGCTGCTTGATCTGAGCAATTCACTTCACACATTTGAAAAAAAATCCCAAAGTGGTTCAGGTTGCTGATGGCAATTTCCTAAATAATAACAGCAGACACAGCCATGCCCATATTCCATGTCCCAATCCAAGACAACCCTGGAGTTACCACCTAAGTTCAGACCACCCGCAGCCCATAGGCTGCAAGTCAAAGCCTTTCCAATGCCAATGAGAGCTGCCCACACACAAACCTGATGAAACCAGAGGGGAACTGGATGTTGCTGGGGTGCTGCTCAAGCTGTCTTGGGGGAAGGTGGCAGACAATTCACATCATGGTTTGGGTTTCTTTAGGTAAGTGGTATGGTCAGCCTGTCTCTGCATTTTCCCCATCCATGAAAAGGGAACCTACACATTTAGTGCCTGCTGACCACCTGCATTGCAGAGCCTTGCAAAGATTCAGGAGGTTGATACTCAGAAAGTCTTCTGAAGATGAAAGGTTTAGAAAAAGTACATCAACACATTAAGAGAGACCAGGATAATAAAAGCGTTCTGCAAACTAACACTCACCCGTTCCTGACCAGCTGTGTCCCAGATCAGAAATTTATGAAGCTCATTCCCACATGGCACAGTTTTAGTCATGAAGGATGCTCTGAAAATAAGAAAAAAAGAGAAATTTGTAACATAACTGACACTCTGAATATGTAACCTGTAGAGCTTAGTGACTTCTGCTGGATTAGACTGCATATGGGGAAAACTCCAAAACCTTGATAAAATGCCTGCAGAAGTCTCCCATTTTTTTAGAGAGGGCATATGCTACCTATAGATGTATTTTTTAAAAGAAGCGAAAAGCCTCTGAAGTTCAGAGAGCATTTGTTCCTAGGTCCAGTAACACAAACGCTTCTGCCATTCACACATGGCTTCTGCTGCTTGTTAGCTCCATCTTCTTGGTGATACAAACCTGAGAAAAAGGCAACAGAAAACATCATGTCCCACTTTTCACCTCAACATATGACACGGGATCACCAGGGAAGAGAAAAGTCACCTGCTGGAATGCACATGGTAAACAAATGCAAGGAAGTTTTTATCCCTTTCAACTGGGATGAAGAAGTCTTTGCAGTTTCTTTTATTTTCCATAGGAAATGAGATGTGTCTCTGTTTTCAAAGTTTTTTCTTTTAGGAAAGAAGGTTACAAATTTATAGGCTTTTTCTATATTACAGCAGTTCATTAGAAAGCTGGTAGGAGAGACTGCCAAACTCTGGCAGATTTCTATTTTCCCCATCCTATCTGGGTACTGCTGAACCATTTTTGTTGTGGTAACATTTTTCCTGGCTCATAAAGATGCATTTGATACAATGCACAGTCGTTACAAAAGCACCGAGTGACATATGACTGAACAAAACATTTCCTGAGAATGATATACCAGAGTTCTCCTCTACAGCCATCTGCAAATTGCCTGAATTTAATAATGCTGCATTGCTTATGAAAATACTAACTAAGGGGGGAAAAAAAAGGCAGCATTTCTTTCGTTGTTTTCAGGGTGTGTTCTCTCAGTTGTCACTCCCCTTTTCAAATCAATAAGCAACACTTCATAGCTTCAAAAATAGGAACTTTATAGATCCACAGCGGCTACTGTTGATTGCAAGGATTACATATTTAAAATAGTGGAATAATTTGGAAGAAAAAGGTCTCCTTATCTATGCAGACAAATAATATCTCCTGTGTGAAGCTAGCCTTCACATTTTAATCTCCCAATGGAAAAAAAATCCCTTTAGTTTTCATAATTATGACAACAGAGGAAAATTGTTTTCCAAATTGAGCAGAAGGCATTTACTTAGTAACAACAGCTACTTGGGGAAAAAGGCTGCTTAGAGTTTAGAAGTAAAAAAAAAAAAACCAACACTCAAGTTGCCATCAATTCCTTGACTGCAAACAAGTGTCCTTCAGCCAGTAATTTTATTCATGCCATGCTTCCTTTCTCTCTGTCCATTTTTCTCTATTCGTTACATTCAGGAATCCAAAACTGTCCTGGAACTTCTGCATGCAGCTTCCAGCTGAGACCCTCCATGTGCTGAAAGGCAGAGCTTCAGAAGGTACCGTCCAACCCTCTGAACAACACTCAGCAATCAATACCAATCCTTCACAGATGACTTAAAACAGCTCTGACACACACACCAGATCATCGTTTTCCCCCCAGATTACTCCCTTTTGTATATTCCATGGTAGTTTCCTTCCCCATAAAAGATCCATAACTATAAAAGTTTTCCAGGTTGCACTGGACTTGGAAGATTTGTCACTGAGATATTGTAAGGAAAAAATCTGAATTAAAATCTACGACAGGACTATTAGGATTATGCTGGTCTGATACATGGAAGCTTAGCAATTTTTAAAGAAGTGGTATAAATTAATTACACTTAGTTTAAATTGCATTGTCCCTATTTTAAGAAATGTGACACATCTTAAACTTAGACAAAAGCACATCCGTACAGGGAAATAGACACTGTCCATGCTCCAGCCCAGCCTACCAGGACACTCAATAAAGGTACTTCAAGGGCTTTCCGTGGTTTTCCTGCCATTACTCAGCTATGGGATGACCTGGTAATTGTGCAGATGACAGCCTCTTGGGTTGTGGGGTTTTGGTTTTCGTCTTCTTAAGAGCTTCCCAGTTTAGACTGTTTTGGCTGTAAGATGTTAGGACTTAAATCACTCAAGGATCAGATTTGAAACTTCACTGACCAGTGAAAACCAAAGTGATATTATGTGTGGTACTTACCCAATGGTAGGACTAATATTGTGATCAAAGTGGTCCTGGACAAACCGACAAACGATGCTTGATTTCCCAACCCCAGTATCCTGAAAATAAAAGAAAGCATGACAGTGAGTCATGAAGTCATATCCAAGAGACCCTAGACATCAATATATCACTTGATTTATTTTCAAGAATTAATATTTGACGCTTTCTTCCTGCCCTGTGGCAAGTGGGGCATATTACATATTTCAGAAGAAAAGCGAGGACATGGCTTATTCTTTTCAAACATCAGCACTGTGAGTGAAGCTCCCTGGCCCTCTTCCCAGGACTCCCTTCTCTCCAAGCCTTCTATTTTATTGGGTGGATTTTATACTCTTGTTGCAAGGACTGCAGCCCATCCAGCACAGCCATTTACTTGTACAAGCAAACCCTGTGCTTTCCAACACACAGCAGAGCCAGAGAAAAAACAATCTCATTCAGGCCTGTTGCAAGGCCAGCCCAAGCTTCCAAAACCGACTAAGAACACCAACATTTTAGCACTCTGACAGCACTGACTTAGTGGAAATAACCTTTTCATGGCAAGACAAACAAGCCTGCTTCATGGAAAATTTGCAGAGGCTTTGGGTGGTTTTGCAAAGGTAGGAATCCAAAGACTTGGATCCCCATAGATGTGGAGCTCTCCCTGTGCATGTCATGTTAGAGGACTGCAGTGAAACAGCATTATTTTAAAAGCAACACAGCTTACTTTCTACACTGCAACATGGCAGGCTGACTCCATTTGCAGGAATAGTCTTTTTTTTTTCCTTTTAATACACCTAATCAGTAGGGAAAAAAAACCAGCAGTACAATACTGGAATAAAATTCAAAATAACCTGAAGGGGCAGGAGAAAACTTGAAGTTATGCAGAAATATTATTTTAGGCATTTTAGATATAAACAAGTTCCCCAAAATGCAGCATTTTTCTGTCTGTTTTTGCCCAAAGCCTTGGATGGTAGGTAGAACTTAAATTATACAGGGAATTATCAAGGAAGACGAATAACAATATTGCTATGTCTTCCACAGAATTGCAAAGAGCCTCCTTAGAGACAAAAAGGATGCCAGGAAATCGATTCTGACCTTTCCAACACATTAACAATGACAGCCCAGGGTCCAATCTAACTCATTAAACAGTCAATGGAAAGTTTTCTATTAATTTCATTGAAGTGATTGCAGAAATACCAGATTGTACCTGGTAGCTCCATTTGTATCCACATCTTAAGATGACTAATTTACACAACATTCTTGAAAAATGCCAAGATAAGACAATACAGTGTGTTAACAGCATGACACATATAACTATATATCAAAAAAGGAAAAACTGCTTTTGCCCACACATAACTACATATTAAAAATAGAACTTCTGCCTCTCCTGCAATCAATTTTGCAATATGCTATCTTCTTTTTGAATAAGAAAGAAAAAGAATGCCTGTATTTACATTTCCTTTCACCACGCTTACATGAAACTGTATTGTCACACCGAAGTCTTTATAGGCAGCACTTATTAGAAAACCATCACTTAAACTCTCATAGTCAATTCGAGGCTGTCCTTAGTCAGCTTAAAAGCCATAATAAATGCTCATGCTACACAGACAGTTGTTTATCTACTCTGTTCAATCAATAGGAAAAAAAGATCAAAGAGAGGAGCAGTGTTTAAAAACAGCCCTGTAGCCTTTGATCAATAGCAGTAACACATCCTGTTACTATTCCCAAATTTTGCCTTCATTATTGATTCCAGCTGACGTCATCATATAATTACTACACCAGGATGGCAGAATACACTAAAAGAAATAAAATCAAAATCCCCTCTGCCCTGAAACTGAGGATCTAATAATTTTTCCAGATTTTAAATGGTGTAGAGAAACTAGAATTACCACCCACTGGTTGCAAGGAATTACATTTCCCTCTTGTGGGGACAGCATTTCTGCCACCATGTTCGAAACTAGACATTGACTCCGATGACCTGATGATGCTTTAGTTTCATCTGCTTTCTCCAACTCCCCTGACGGGTCACTCAGAGTGGCAACTGCAATTACAAGAGGAGCCTAGTCTCTGGCAGGGACATGACATCCACAAGCATGGATTAAAGCTTAGCTCATTTTCCTGGAACCTCTTCATCTTTCAGTTCGTGGCTCTAGCTAATGTTTCATGATAACTTTAAAGGATCTTTCAAAGTTTCTATTGCTTTTACATCTCACAATGACCACACTTAAACTTAAGCAAATTCCAGGCACACCAACAGCCCTCCAGAAGCTCAGAGGCATTCTTACACTTTGCTCCTAGAGCTGCTGGCACTACCAAGAGGGCTAAATATACCCATTGAGTAACTGGAGTGAAACCAATGGACTTGGACCACAAGTGAGGCTGGTTTTAGAACGAGAACTGCTGCAGCCACTGGCTGGTGCTTTCCAGGAGCCAGGCAATTTATTGCACCGGGGGGGTTCACTTGAAACAAGCACTCCCAGCTTCCCTTTTGCTGCCTGGAGGATGCTAACCACCATCTACCGGAGTATAATTAGAGCACAGAGGGGAAGGAAGCAAAATAGAAAAAGCTTCCTCCTTAAGGCAGTGATTATCATTCTATCATGGGATTTGAAACTACTTAGACAGAATTCAGTCCACATTACTGAAAACTGTGCTGACACCCATCAATCAAGACATCCACCTGCCTGAAAACAAAGCAAATCATGGCATACGAACATTATACAACTTGAAAACAGCTAATGAGACCTTAACTTTCACTGACAGCAGGGAACTATCTTTCAAGTCTCTCACAGAAGACAAGGAAAGCAGAGTTGTAGCTTCAAAGAAGTAGAAAAAGTGTTTGCTTCTCAGCAGTGCATTGATATTAAACCTCCTTGCTAAGGCTGTACAAACCTTTCCTGCACCCATCTGTTTCGTACTTTGCTATATGGTCTTTCTCTACATAAACCTATTTTTCTAACATCTGATGGGGATGATCTCCCTTGTTTTTTTCTTTTTTCTTCAAAGGATTATAGCAGATTTATCAAGCCACATGCATGAGTAACATTCAGGCATACAGAAGATTAATTTTTCCAATTCTCAAACTTCTGCTATTTCACCCTCTAATCTGTTTCTCTGTTTTGTTTTACCTGATGCTAGCGTACACATAACATCAAGCATACATGAAGGTATAACATCTTGGCTTATGCAAAAGGTCACAGTGGCACTGAGCAGAGTGGATTGGACACATTTCAGAAACTGAGAACATGCCCTCAGGAGTTATGTTGCACTTCATGGAACAGATCCTGCAATTCTTTGCAACAATCCTCATTCACAGGAAAGCCAAGGACTTCAGCACTGTACTCATTGACTCACCACGATCAAGAGCATGCCAATCCAGGAAAGAAGTGGCAAGAAATTAATAAATATAATTATTGCAAATCAAGGTTCACAAGTCACTCGAGGAACCAGCTACAGGTTTTACTTTATTCCTTTTCTTCTTCCTAAGCCTCCTAGCACACTTACAAAATATCAGTTATAAACCACATTGTAGCGAGATAAGCAAAGTGGGTGGGGTGGGGAGGAAGGAAAGAAGCAGAAATGTAATTCACAGTAAGTGAGCCACTATTAGTTCGCCAGAATAAGTAGCTACAATTTCAGAATCTCCCCTGGTCAGCAAAATGGATTCAAAAGTCTGAAACTGTACCAAATGTTTCTGATAAATAGAAGGAACCAATGCAAGCAAGACTAATTGCAGATTTTTACCCTTGAACCTTGGAAAACACATTCTCTCTTCTTTCAAAATCCCTTACCAACAGATTTAGGTGTGAGAATTTTAAGAGCAACAGAGAGGAGAGCAGAATGCCACAGAAAACAGTGTTTCCACCCACACTCCTGCTCCTGGGGAACCACCCCACTTGGCAATCCTCGGCTCTCATTACTGTAAAGGAGATGAGACTGTATTTCAAGCTAGCAGCATTACAGGATGCTGGCAACTCATTTGCAGGCAAACAACAACCGAGCTGCTGATTTCTTCTGGCTGATTTGCAGCAGCTTACAGGGAGATAAAAAAAAATAAAGCAGAAAAAAATAAGAGCAATATATTAAAAAAGAAAACCATTTTCCCATTACAAATAGGCGTTTGGTATATTCCTCTTGTCGATTGTTCCAAACACATTTATCCCAGTAGAAAAAGCTAATGCAGAAAAATTTAGTTCTTTAATTTAAATCCGGATGTTTCATTTGTATCTGTGCACATAGGGTCTAGTCCTCCAAGCACTTTTCAAAATTGGAGGGAGCTATAGTACCCTGTAAACACATCCCTGATTAGGCTGTTAGTCTTTAGCCTTGATATTATAATAGCTTTTAATAGATTCAGGGTCAGGCCCTATTGTGCTGAGTAAACCAACCTCTTCATGTAATTTTATTTTTTTTTACATCTGAAATGGAATAAATGTTGAATTCACAAAAAAATCCACACATATCACGACTTGATGACTAAACAGCAGCCCTATAATTATGCACACTGCTGCAAGAGCTTTTTCAGTCTCAACTATGCAGAGTCTTTCTGTGCTATGTTAACACACAGGGCTTCCTAAGTATGTGTAAAACTAGATAAACCATACAAAAATCCTTTTATGACTCGAGGATTTTGAAAATACAAACAAAACAAGAACACTAGAATGCACTTCACATGAGGAAATGGCACCCTAAGAATGAACACACTGAAGAAACTGCCTTCTGTCCTTCCACTTGCAAAGTAAGAAAAAAAAAAGAAAAAAAGAACATCTGGCTTGTAACCACCACAGATCTCATGACTAACTTCCCATTTCAGCTCTAAAGGAAGGTTGAGACACCCTGGAGACAGGGACCACAAAAATCTGCATTAAGAAGCAATGGAGAACTGACCTCTATATAAATAGGGATCCCACTCTCACACACAGCTCCTTCGGAAGGAAGTTTTCTCATCAGTGTGGACAAAGCCAGGATTCAATCAAATTTACAATCTGAATTTGTAAAAATGTTTAAAAAATTATCATCTCGCCCTTTAGAACATTTCTCACAATAACTAAGAGTCACTGAGACATGAGCTACAGACAGATCTCATTAAATCTGACAGGGTTTAATGTGACTTAGTCTTACAGACTGGAAAAAGAATGAGCCCTAGCAACCTGGAGGGTATTAATACTAAGTGCTAAAATATCCCCAGGCAAAGAAGATGTTATTTCAATAATAATATGAGAAACATTTGGACCTGATAAGTCTTTATCCTTTCCCATAAGCCAGAAACTGATCCCACAGTTCATGTGGCTTCCATCAAATTCAGCAGGACTTCCCTGCACCTCACAGCAGGAATGCATCTGCTTCCCAGAGTCCATTTGTGCCAGGCTCCCCAAAAGCTGAGCTGCCAACCACTCTAACTTGAGCAAAGGCACCACAGGCATTTGGTGGCCGAACCCTTCCTCTGAGGATCCCCAGCCAAGAGAAAAACAGTGCAACCAATGCAGTCAGGGTTAATTTGGTGTAACCACTGAGAAGACTCTCATAGCAAAGCTTTTTCATCAGGCATAGAGCTGGAATTACAAAGCTCTTCACACTGATGGAACTCAGGGTTTCAGCCCATACCAGAGCCTACCAGCAAGCTCTTTTGAAGCTTTCTCCAGACAGGTTAGCATCAAGAAGTGCAATTAAGCGCATGCACCAGAAACATCTGTGGTAAAATCTGTCTTTAACAAACCTTTCAGTGTACCTTCCAGTGAAATAATACCACCTTCTGTCTTCTTTCAGACCCCTCCCCCC
>VZTZ01039456.1:479652-499820 GCA_013400955.1 Drymodes brunneopygia | reverse complement strand
AAAAAAAAAGGCTTGATGAACCATACAGAACTGGGGTGTAGTCAAAAGGCTGTCCCACTCTCCTGGAAGAGGATCTGCTCAGACAGGAAGCTGGCTGCTCCTCATTGTTAAGAGAAGCAACAATTCCTGGCTCCCTGTTACATATTCACACCACTGGACACTCTTGGCTGATTCATCCCTAACTGAAAAATAACAGAGGAGCCAGTTTCTGCTCAAGATTTCCCAAGTTAAATTCCACTTCTTGTTACACTCATTTGATTCCTGCCAGTGCTAGTGCAGAGGAAGCAGAGGTTCTTGTCTTGCTTAGAGCAGAGCTTTCACTGTTGAAGCATTAAAAATGTACAAATGAAAATACTTGAATTGGTATGAAGTTACCAAAAAGGAGAAAACTGTCCTTTATTATCAGTGCATTTGATATTTTATAAACCAAGAACAGGAATGGAAAACCTTTGCAACTGACCAGGCAAACCTGAGGTAGAAAGACAGAATTTTAACTTTAGGGGAAGAAAAATAATCAATGAGTCACAAAAAAAAAAAAAAAAAAAAACAACAAATGCAGAGAGACCATTCATTCCAGTAGCTCTGTAAAGCACAGCTGGTTTTGACTTGGCAGATCAGCTTCTGCACATTTAAACAGCTCTTCTTTCCACTGTCAGAATTGGCCATGCTTTTGTTTTTGATTTACAGTTGAACCATCCTGGCCCATTCCCATTACCCTCAGCAGGACTTTGATGGAATCTGAAAATTCACAGCAGTGTAATAGCATCTCAGAGCTGCTAAATGGTTTGCATTTCATTAGCTATCATCAAACAAATTGCAAGGCTTGCACTGTAAAGTATCGTTGGGCTTTAGCAGAAATGTAAGCTCAGCTCTGGTCAAGCCTGGTGTCTAAGAGGAATGTCACTCCTCAGGCAAGGTCTGGCACGCAGCACTGAAATATCCAATCTGCATCTTGAATGCTTTCAGGGTTGCCAGTTCTTAACCCAAAGGCACATGACATGGTGAGGCTGAGTACAGGATTACAGCTGTTTTTTAAATTCCAGTGGAGGTAAAAAAGCAACAAGCTGAAAAATAAATTAAAGCTTTGCAATTTGCAGCCTGCTTTAGTCCTCTATGCCTGCCCTTAACATTTTACTCATTACTCAGATGATCAAATGCAGGTAGCATTGCAATACTTTCCACGTCTTACTAATCCAGTTACAGCTGCTCTGGAAAGCTGTGACAGGCAGCTTGAAAAGCATCTGAAACTGCCTTTGGATTTTTATCAACTGTATGAACATACAAGGAAGAGTTATGCACAAGAGATTCCTGATCACAGTCTCCAAGGGCAGTATTTTAATCCAAGAATTACTCTACCCAATAAACTTTTTGCTAACCTTAAACACATCCTTTGCCCTTCCCTGTGTTTGGGTATCACTTTCAGTTGTCTGAAAACACTGCTATAAGGAGAAATACCTTGCAGGAGACTGAGGTTCAGAGACACCCCTGGGACTGAACTGAATCTGCCAAGTGTCAGGCTTGTCCCAGGGAAAATTAAGCCATGCACTGTGGAGTGGTGTCTAGGAAGAAGTGCAAAAAGCTTCTTGCCTGTATTCAGTTTTTCCATCTGCAAGATGTATCAAGTGAGCAAAGCTATAACTGCACAGATGAAAATACAAGAGCAGCTCTTAGGCACACACTGACTCTCAGCTGCTTCACCAACAGGAAACTGAACCAAAGGGATGCAGGTACAGGTGCTCTGAAGCCTCATTTCTGCAGTCAAAATATACACATCTCACTCAGGACACTAATGAATTTTGTAAATTCCAATTTAAAACTTCGTGGCCTTATACCACCAGTGATTTTCAAGGAACTTCTTTGAAGATCTGGGAGATACTCATCTCCAAAGCAAATTTTTGAGAGGGAAGAACTAGGACCAGAGTTGGTTCCCAGAAGTGTCATTTTGCTATCATGCGCATTCCTGAGTGAAGGGTACTTGCCAAATGGACAACAACACTCACATTGAATATTGGAAACCAGTTGCCATGATCCCAGTACAAACACATGGATCTCACTGCAACTCTGTTTTGAGAAGGAGGATGGCCACCACTGCTCTCCTCTGGTGGGTTTCCCCTGGCTGGATCCTGCAGTGTCTCACTTCAGGAGGAACCACCACAGTTCTTTTGGTCATCTGTCCCTGTGTGAACTTTAAACAAACATCCCTATTTGCATTTCCCTTCGTTGCACTCCCTTCTTTAAACTCATAATATATGGTACTAAAGGTATCTTTTAAGTCAGTTGGTATATTACTCCCACTAAGTTAGGATGACCTATGCCAACGCCCACACAGTAAAAAACCCTACACATCATTTCTAATTGCTTTCAGGACAACATTGGTGTTGCAGAGCACAAATTAGCTACAGAATCAGACTTTTTCCTCTGAAGCACGTTAGAATTATATTAATTCCCTCTACACATAAAAGTGCAGCACTTGTTCTACCCACAATCAGGTCAGTCCTGTTATATCAGAATGCAATCCTTCCTCCTAGTGCTGCAAGGATTGCATTTGGCACAGGAATTCTTGGCTCTATTATTCTCAGCTCACTAGCTGTTACATGAAAATAGTTATTTGATTTTACCTTGTCACAGCATTATGGGGATGTAAAACAGGGATAGTTGTAAAGCATTCAGACACTACAGTAACAAACAGGTATTTAAGTGCTTTAAGAGATAGTCAAGCGCTGAGTTTATTTGTTTGGTATTTATATGCATCTTCAATACCATCTTTACATTTCTACTGGTTGTTTTAAAACAGAAACACATATACCAGTCAGGGCTTAATGTATCTGGCCTTCTGTGGTGGGCTGATGCTGCCTGGAAACCAGGTACCCACCAAAGCCATCCTATCACTCCCCTCCTCAGCTGGGCAGGGGAGAAAAAAATATAATGAAAAACCTGTGGGTTGAAATAAGGACAGGGAGAGATCACTCCCCAACTACTGCCACAGGCAAAATAAACGTGAAATGGGGAAGTGAATTTAATTTATTGCCAATCAAATCAAAGTAGGATAATGAAAAATAAAAATTAAATCTTAAAACACCTTCCCCCACCCATCCCTTTTTCCTGAGGTTAACTTTACTCCCAGTTTCTCTACCTGCTCCCCACCAGAGCATTGTCTCTGCCTCTCACTCCTCCTCAGTGGGAGGACTCCTCACACTCTTCCTCTGCTCCAACGTGAGTCCTTCCCATGGGGTGTAGCTCTTCATAAACTGCTCCATCATGATCTGTTCCATGGGGTGCAGTCCTTCAGGCACAGACAGCTCCAGTGTGGGTCCCCCATGGAGTCACAAGTTGGGCCAGCAAAGTTGTTCCAGTGTGGGCTCCTCTTTTCATGGGTCCACAGGTCCTGGCAGGAGCCTGCTCTGGCATGGATTTTCCATGGGGTCCCAGTTTCCCTCAGCATCCACCTTTTTCAGCGTGGTCCCCTCCTCAGGCTGCAGGGGCACAGCTGCGTCACCATGGTCTGCACCCAGGCTGCAGGAGAATCTCTGCTCTGGAGCCTGGAGCCCTCGGGTCCCTCTCCTTCTCCACCGTGCAGGGTTGTTGTTCTCACATATTCTTACTCCTCCCTATGTCTGAAATCTGTTCTTGTGCAGTACCTTTTTCCATTTCTTAGCCATGCTATCCCAGAGGCACTACCACCATCACTGATGGACTCAGCCTTGGCCAGTGTTAGGTCTGTCTTAGAGCCAGCTGGCATTGGCTCTGTAGGACAGGGAAGCCACCCCTGCAGCCCCCCACTACCAAAACCTTGCCATGGAAACCCAATACATTTCTGAATGGAAAACATCATCTGATCCCTTCTCTTGGTTTGTCCTCCTTCAGTCCACATCCATTTGCAAAACGTGCACAGTGACCGATGGGCCTTTGAGCCGAAGGGAGTCTACAGCCCTGTCCCCTTCTGTTCCCAACCATCCCCCAAAGCCAAATGCCTGCTGCCCTACCAGTTTTGACACCCTTATCAGTGTGATTATTCAGCACTTGGTTTCCTTCCACACACATCCTGCACACATCCTCCTGTGGAATTAAACTCAGGCCTGCATAGCTGCTCCAGCATCTGCCATACCTGGAGCCAGGGAATGCAGTCCTACTGGTCCTGGTGATTTGTAGGCTTCTTTGGAGTTATCAAGTTTCTTTGTAGTCACAGGCTCCTTGCTCTCCACCAGATCCCAGCCCAGTAATCTTTCAGAGACAAAAAGATCCTCTAATGCCCAAATTTCAAATAGACTTTCTTTAATATTTTGCTACATCCTTTTCTTTTAGACAAAAAAGAGTATTTCCAACTCTCCATCACTCCCAGACTGCAATATTAATTACAATCTCTTCAACTGCTTACTTTTGTCAAAGACATACCCAAAGATCACAAGCAGCACCAAACTATAAAGTACAAAAGCAAGCACTGATGGTGAAAAGCACTCTGTCATCCTACCAAAGTGATGTGCCTGGCCAGAGATAAGAGAGACAGAAGAGCAGCTAATGTCTGTATCGTAGCTAATGCTAGCAAAAAATTCACTTTGCCAGAGACATTGATATATTCATGAATGTAATATTATATAAAACCAAAGTCTTTCCTAGAGTGTTCCTAAGATAACTGGTATTATTCAGCTATCATCACTAGGGCTCCAATCCAATCAACGCTGAGTTGATGGCATGGAGAACCATAGCTGCAGCCTTATGAATCAAACAATAGCAGAAAGCAAAAATCAACTTCTACCAACCCACCAACCATAGGCAGGGACATCTTTCAATAGACCAGGTTGCTCAGTGCTCCGTCCAGCCTGGCCTTGAACACTTCCAGAGACTGGGCATCCACAACTCTGGACAAGCTGTTCCAGTATCTCACCACTCTCACAGCAAAAATCTTCCTCCTAATATCTAATCCAAACCTACTGTCTTTTTGTTTGAATCCATTCATCCTTGTCCTGCCACTACATGCACTTGTACAATATCCCTCTCCATCTTTCTTGTAGGCTCCCTTCACATACTGGAAAGTTGCAATTAGGTCACCCTGAAGCCTTCTCTTCACTTGGCTGAACAATTCCAGTCCTCTCAGCCTTTTGTTGTATGAGAGATGCTCCATTCCTTTAATCATCTTGGCATCCTGTGGCCTCCTCTGGACTCTCTCTAACAGGTCCATGTCCTTCCTGTGCTGAGGACTCCAGAGTCCTGGATGCAGCACTGCAGGTGAGGTTTCACAAAGAGCAGAGCAGAGAGGCAGAATCCCCTCCCTTGCCCTGCTGGCCACACTGCTTTGGATGTAGCCCAGGATGTGTTTGGCTTTCTGGGCTGCAAGCTCACATTGACAGCTCATGCCCAGCATCTCATCAAGCAGAATCCTCAAGTCCTTCTCAGCAGGGCTGCTCTTGATCTGTTCATGCCCCAGCCTGGAGTTATACTCATTGCCCCAGCCAAGTATTCCATGTATCTGCTGCACATTTACTCTTCCAGGACTTACAAATTGTGCTGCTCTTCCACAACCTGCCAACGCTTTTGTCTATGAAGCTGGCAATGGAATATAAAGTGATCTTTATTTATGAGACAGGGGGCTGTGGAGGAAAAGGGACAACAGAGCTATTCTTCAGGAATAAAATTAACACTGCAGCCTACCTCTGCTTTGCAATTTTCAGAGCTCACCTACTCTGGTAAAAAAAAAACAACCAACCAAACAAAAACCAACCCAAAACCCAAATCCATATTCCGATTCCACTGTTTATGCCTAATCACTGCATCTTATCATACAAAGTACAAGCTAACCACAGCACTGTGCTACCATGAGCGTGGACAGCAAAGATAACAGCCTCTGATTGTTGCTAATATTATTTAGAAACTGCTCCCCCACATCAAATTTCCAGCTAATTCTCTGTGTCTTTTCTTACGCTCTTCCTTCCCCTTTGTACATAAGTTATCAAATTCAGAACAGCAGCTGAACTGCCAAGAGAAATGGGGGATTTTAAATTGAAATCAAAGAGCAGAATCTCAATCAATTTCTTATGCCCTTGACAGCATGTGGTATGGGCGGCTGCGGAGAGAGAATTGCTTAGCCTGGTGAAAAGGAAGAAGGAACTTGGTGTTTATTTGCATTCCTTCATCTCAAATTGTGGCTTTTGGGGGCATTGGCTATTCATTTAAGATGTTCAACTCCATGTTTTGAACTGCCTCTGCAGTTCCAAGTAGGAGCATGATCTGTATAAAAATCAGCTGCAAATAAGGTGGTATCAATCTGGCTGGCTAATAAGATGAGAGGACAAAAGAAGAAAGAAGAGGAGCACCTTTGAAGGGTCACACACACGCAAACCTCCTTTGGACTAGCAGCACATGCCAATGAACGAGCAAAAATCCCTCCCACTGGATTGCACGGGGGACCCAACAGAACAAAGCCTGAGGATATTCTTAAGGAGACTTGCTAAAGCCTCACACTACAGTGAGGCAGCTTTTGAATACAACAGCGTGGTCACAAACTGTGTAGAAGCAGTCCAGCCCCTGGGGGACCTCGTTGTCAAACAAGGGCACTGGCTGAGTCACAGAAAACAACTTTGTGTCAATAAAACTGACTCAAGACTGAACTCGTGGCAAGAAACAAGATCCCTCGCGCTGCCTGACACAGCTGCCCACCCAGGTTTGCTCCATGACAAAACCAAACACCATCGAACCCCTCTGCAAGGGCTGGGCTGTGCTGCAGTACCAGGGAGGGCATTTAACTGGGCAATAGCACCACCTGGTGACTCCCGACTGTGGGATGAGGGAACCGCGTCCACTTGGCCACGCTGCGATGGGAGCAGAGGAGGAAGGGACACTGACTGAACTGCTCGAGTGAGCTGGGAGCCTAAAGCCTGGGTAAGGAGGGAAAGAGGACAGCATAATGAAGTTACAAGACTAGAAAGGTGAGACAGACTGAGAGGGAAAGAAGAGTGCCTGAGCACATTCCCTTGGAACCACAGGCATCTCCCACTCCTGGTACCATCTTGAGGAGTCCTGTGTGGCAATGGTTAGTGTGGCAAGGCAGCTTCAAAGGAATGCTCCAATCCCACAATTAATGCATTATATTAATGAACAAAGAAAAGAAAAACTCCACAAGACCCACAAAACACCAAACCTGTACAGTATCAACAATGTTGTATGCTACAGAGGAAATTTTTGGTTTAATTTTTGGGAGACCTATAGCTGTGGGACTTTATGGAGTCACTATCATCCCAACAAGAATCATACCTCTAATTGTCTTTTACTGACCACTGGATCATAGGATCCTCCGGACCATGGTATAACACAGACCAGCAGACAAACCCACTAAACCCACCCTGACAGGTGTCTTCTAAGTGGTAAGGAAGTGTGTTACAGAATCATAGAATCACAGAATGGTTTGGGATGAAAAGGACCTTAAAGACCATCTAGTTCCATCTCCCTTGCCATAGGCAAGTACACTTTCCACTAGATCAAGTTGTTTAAAGTCCCATCCAGCCTGGTCCTGAACACTTGCAGGGATGGGGCATCCACAGCATCCCTCGGGGACTTCACACCATGGCATGCTCTCCTACCACCCCAGTTCACCCCAATGACATCTCCCTGCTGCCAGTTTGCTGATTTCCCATCTGAGCTCCACCACACACATGTAAGAACAACTTCTCCAACGTCACCACTTCATTTTTCAGGTGAGGATGAGAAATGGGCCCATGGTTTACCATGGATCACACTCTCCACACCAATGAAGTAGGAACTAAAAGCAAACTTCACAGATATCTCCAGCAAATCAAACCTCAGACTGGGAGGAGGTAAATAAAGCTAAAATAAATTAAAACTGCAAGTCCTACTTTAATGCCTATGCAATTTTATTGATAGCAATACCTGAATTTTGGCAGTTCCAATGGTCAGAGTTCATTTTCTAAACAAATTTGGGAGGCTTTATAACATCTGCACACTGCCATCCCTTTCCTACCTGCTCTATCTCAAAACACGCATGCAGTCACAAAAATCCACTTGATGTACTACTCCTCCTGCAGAGAAATTCCTATGTAAAAATACAGTAAAAAAAATGTGCAAATAATCTACTTAGAAATCCTCATAATTGTCCCTGAACCTGAAAAATTAGGTAAGGGAAGTAACATACAAGTCACTGTACCTCACATTGTCAGTGATAACGAGTATTGATTGCAGGGGTTTTATCTCTATTGGCCATATGCACACACATACCAGCATAACAATTTGGTTAAATAGCCTTCATCACCATTGTGCAATGCAGTGATGATGCAGAGAAACTAAATTTAGTTCTCAGACTAAATTCATAAATAACCTGAGGTTTTCATAGTTAAGTAAACACATTAGGCAACAGCATCCTGACAAATGTTGTTTTCAAGTACAATTTGCCAGCAAAAAATGGGATAAACAATTCCGTGTAGCTCTTTCCAAACCAAATTCTTTTCCTAAGTGAACCTTCCCCACATATATTGTAACAGTTGCAACTTCCAAAATACTGCTATGATTAGGAGATAATCTTTGACTTGAATTGCTGTTTGACACAAGCTGCTGTTCATACTCCAACACCCTACCTCTTTCATTGTCAAATCCTATCATTAGAGGCCATAATTTAGAAATACAGGCTTGTTAGTGCCACCTAGTAAATATGAAAACAAAGTAATTTATATTCCTGTCCCAACATAGATGATATTAAAAATCTCTCAGCCAGTCTGAAACTGATAATCCAATCCAAACACTATAATTTCATATTGCAGATTGCCTACAAGTACCAGCAGTCATTTTCTTCTATTAAATGAAAGCAGTGGCTCTAACACAAGCAACAATATGCCCATCAACCACAGCATTTGACAAAATGGCTCTTGTGTTCAGCTTGCTATTTCACTAGTATAAAAATTGCCCAGCAATTGCCTGGAAAAATTGTAAAAGTGCTCAATTACCTTCAAATTTGTCCATCCAAGCCCAATAAATCCTATTCAATTCAGTGTTCAAACATACTCCTCCCAATTTGTAACTATCTCACCTGCAACTTGTTATTGTATTTCACACCAGAGAGGAAGAAAAAAGCAATCTAAATTATGAGTTCCAACTGAAACACCAGTTGATAACTTCAGTCCTGGAGACAAGAAAGCCCAATCCCTTCTCCCTTGCAGCAACAGAGAGGAAGAAGGCAGTTTCAGGGGCCAGCTATAAAAACTAACATTTCCTCTAACAAACAGGAACCAGCCTCATGGCCACAGATCTTTGCTCCAAATCAGCAGAGCCCTGGTACTGGGTATGTCACCTACCTACAACCAGAAGCAAATAACCCTTCCTCTGGTCTCCACTGGCCAAAGACAGCTAGACACCATCAGCCTTGAGCAGGTCAAGGGTGGGACAGGAACTAAGGATTTTGTGCCTGGATTTATTGCTAGAAACTCTGCCTCAGTTTATCAGTTCCTTTTAGCTGATACAACAACCTGTAAAATCAGCAGCCTCTGGTGTAAGCTGTTCTCCTTTACCAGCAGCCTAAAGGATGCCCAGCTGCTAATGGCACCCTCTTTTTGCAAGCTGATTTTACAATTTGCCACTCCTTGGTAAACTGCCTCCAACAGTCTTCCAGACATATTAAAACAAGTGTCTTCTTCAGGGGTTATCAAGGGAAGGGGACAAGTTGAGAGTTTCTGAAATTTGCCACTTACAATTAACTGCAAATTACATGTAAATACTATGCATCCATGTGGACATTAAGTGGCAACATGAAGGAGAGGCCTAGAATCCTTGAAACTGGGGGTTTTAATTTCCTGAGTTTATGTGCATGACTGGAAATGGACAATCAGAGGTTTGCCTAAACCTAAATCTATATTAAGAAATGTTTCACCCAACTGTTATGTTTAATTAACCTCGGTTAGTAGTGATTTCATATTCATTCCACCTGTTGTCTGGATGCAAAGTTTTCCCTAAGACAGCAAACATCACCACTTATTTCAAACAGCAACATATAAAGACCCAACTGGTGCTTTCCCCTCTATCACTCATACAAGCAAACAGAAGAGATAACAGCAAGCACAGTACAATAAAACCCAGGGCTAATTTTTTATCTGTGGATTTACTGTGTGCTGCTGTGAAGTTACTAAAAGGAAAGCTATCTGCACAGAACAGGCTCGTAAAAGGGAGAAATTATCAGTGCAAGGCTGCAGCCCTTAAGCAGTTGACTTCTTGAATGTGTTCACCTCCCGTTGATTTCACCAGGAATGAAACACAGCAACTTCTAAAAGCTGGTAGCACTAGTGCCATGAAATTCAACTTTTTAGGGAAAAGCCCTTAAGGAAAACCAGGTTTTGTTGCTCCTATTGTTCAGGCATCTTCTCTCCATCAAAAAAATAACTAGAAAATCAGTATCTAACTTAAAACTGACTTGCAGAAGGAAATTTTTATTCACCTGGCCAATTTTTCTCATCTTCACTCAAAATATGGAAACCAGAAATGGTCAAAAGTGTATAGACTTCGCAAATCTCAACTGAAAACATGCTGGGAGCACTCCAAATGGAATGCAAAACCATGGAGTTAATACATTTAAGGACATCTCAAAGGACAAAGGGGTAGAAGAAGAGTACATTTCATCTTTCCCTCCAAAGCAGGAAAAGACCAAGACACACAGAAGAAACAGAGGAGTCACCCTCAGGACAGACTGTCTGGATATTAAACACATTTCCAGTGTCACAGCCTGAGTGTTTGGGACTACATGGAAACAACTCCAAAGTTCCCACCGATCCCAGATACAACAGAACAACAGGCACAGGGATTGAGGAAGACATCTCGATTGGCCCATGAGATCCTACCAGAGCTTTCCTTTGTCACATCCATGACAGTGCACTTGACGAGTTGAGAGATACAGCTTAATTTGAAGCAATGCAAACAACAACTCTGCAGGTTCTGCTGGACAAAAGTGTTTTGAAACACAAATGAAACAGCATTAAGACAAAGTTAGGGTTTTAAAATAATTTAAAAGGAAACTGAAGGCTAAAACAAAGGGAGGGGTGGCGGGGTTTTTTCACCCCATGTTATCATTTCTGCTACCTTTTGTTGGTTTGCTCTGTCTAGCTTTCTGTTTTACTATCCTCAGCTTCTCTTTCCCTTGCTCCTGACTTTACTCCTCTGTGTTCCTCATTCCCTCTCACCAGTCCCCCTACAACGCTCCCTAATGTTCTCCCTCGGTCTCACAGTTTCAGTACTCCACCTCCATTAGTCTCTGTTCCTCCAAATCTCCTCTATGCCAACTTCTACACCCTTTTCCTACTGGTCTGCACATCCTTGCAAGTGTTCAAGGCCCTGGGACTACAGGAACATGTCCCTACCCACGGCAGGGGGGTTGGAACGAGATGATCTTTAAGGTCCCTTCCAATCCAAACCACTCTTTGGTCATAAACTATTCCTAAAGAACTTTTTAGGCTGCAGGGCTACTACTCTCTTTCAGACAATCTTTTTAAATTTGGATTTATGGTGTCAAAGGTTTGGCTTTCTCTCTTTGTCCACATCAGCCTAAGGGAGAAGGCAAACCTGGCCACACAACTGAGGAAGAACTGAACTACTCTATCTGGCTTTAATGCTAAATGACAGGCATCACTCACATGCTGGGTTACCTCAAATACTTAATTTATCTACACATTCCATCTTATTCTCCACACAGCAGTGCATTTAGCTGTGCATAAAAGCATATGCTGAGCTATAAGCATGGTATTCAATCCAGCCCATGCAGCAAAGGCTGATGGATGTTCCCTGACACTCTGCTGAAGAGGGATTACCCTAATGCTCAGAATCAAACATATGCTTAAGGATGCTACTCAGATTAGGGTTTCAGTAACATAATCTCAAATCAAATTTATGTTATCTGGTTTTATCCACCATTAATGTCACATAAAACATGCTCCAACTATCAGTCTAATGCCCTGGCAAGCATTTTTTTTATTCTTTTCAAGCACACTCTGCAGGAAAAAAATAAACAAAAGTATCCAAGGCAGAAAAAAATAAACATCAAAGGACAGAACAATTGATTCTGAAGATTATTCACATAAACCACACTCTGCTGCTGGAGTCGTAACACTTGAATATAAGTTTTAATTCCCTCACTGACATTTAACCAAACCGAGACAAAAACAAAATTCAGCTTTCCTTGGATTTTCCACAAGAGCAATAACATCCAAAAAAGAAAACTGCTGGTTTTGGGATAATGAAGCAAAAAACCCCACATGTTTGTTGCACACTCACGAAGTTAATATCCTAAAAGTAAGCTTGCCTGCACAGTGTTGAAAAGGTTGAGGTCAGCATGGACTATCCATCATGAACAACTGGTCTAAAAGTGGTTGGAGGCTTCCTGTTCATATCAGCTTTATAACAAGGTATATTCCAAGTGTTGATATTATGATTCTTAAAATAGGTACTTAAATACTTGTATTTAGTATGCAAAGGAAAAGAGAAAAAAAAGATAGATAATAGGCTTCCTATTCAAGAAAGAACATATGCCCTTTCTCATTTCCTAAATCCCTCCAGGAATTAATCAGCTGCCAGATTCATCCAGCCACAAAGCAGAAGTGCACTCTTAGAGGTTGATAGTGGTGTGTATCAGTCAACAAGAGGTTCATTTTTG
This sequence comes from Drymodes brunneopygia, assembly GCA_013400955.1. Taxonomy (NCBI): domain Eukaryota; kingdom Metazoa; phylum Chordata; class Aves; order Passeriformes; family Petroicidae; genus Drymodes; species Drymodes brunneopygia. The sequence continues at coordinate 487,189 of VZTZ01039456.1, read as the reverse complement.
TGGTGTTTTGGGGTTTTTTTTACATTAATGGAGATTGTCTAAAGCAACTAAAATTAGTATTTGCTTCCACAGATAGTAGAAGATGCTCAAAGTGAAAATTGTGACTATACATTTACCAACTCAGCTATTTCAGTTGTAATATGCTTCGAAATCCTAAACTATTGACAACAGTGATAATGTACTTTCACTCCTTTAAATCAAGCAGTTAAAAATTAATTAAAGTCTCAAGAGTCAAGCTGAGCCTTGGTGTGACATCACACCACATTCAAGGAAATGCTCTTTTCAATCAATCTTTGGTAAGGCTGGTGATTCCCAGTACGGGTTCTCTGTGTTGGCACACACCAGACGTTGACCAAACTCCTAAGGATTCCTTTTCTGTCACTGAATTCCCTCACAGTAAAAAATGGATACACCTGGAGAATTTGCACAATAGCAGTGTTGGAGATGAGTTATCAGTTACTAATTACAAGCATGAGATAGAGAAGGTCAAAGCTATTCCAGTTGTATTCCACAGGCCATCAGTGAGCATGGAAGGAGATGCAAGTGACTTCAGAAATGGCCTGTTACCCAGAAGCACAGCTTTGCTGATGAACCACAAGATCCTATGAAGTTTTGTTTACTGAAGAATTAAATAGACCCAAATTTTCTTTTTTTTTTCAGAAATAAACCTACTTTAGGAATCTCTTGTAACTCATTTTGCCTCTGTAGACAGGCTTTAAAGGAAAAGATAATCTGCTTCAGAGTCCCTAACTGTAGGTGAATTCCCGTAGGAGCCTGATATTTATAGTTTAGTTTTTTATAGTGCCCTGCAGGGACTGTAGTCCCCTGACGGGTCCAACCGGGACACCCAATGACGTCTGCAGCATCCTGTCACTCTGCTGACAAAGGAGGAAACAATAACTCAGGGACACAAAGTATTTAGAGACTGGATTTCATGCACATGCACTTCCACATGTTGCCCAAATAAGAACATACTCTGGCCAAAACAAAAAGTGAAAAACCATAACTTCCCTACCCTCTCCTCCAAAAAATATAAAACCCATGCACTAACCAGCATTTCTGTTTAAAAATATCCAGGCGAAAATAAAAAGCATTTGTTCCACTGCCTGTTGTTCAGCTTTCAGAGCAGCCCTGCCAGGCCAGAGACCGTAAATCAACCACTGGCATGTGCTTACACAAGGCTATGCTCCCAGTTGGCCTCCCATCCACCTCCGCTGGCGGCTTTCTAAAGCTTGGATTTGTCTTTTGGCAGTGCTGTTCAAAACGAGCATTCATGGGAAGGGTGTACAAGATGTTTCAGAAGAAAACTGAAATGTGTCCCTTTCCTGGCATCCTACAAACTGAGAAGGAATTTTTAAAATTTTCTTTCACCTTGACCTTGACACCACTACCCAGCCTTTACAAGGTATGTAGTGAGAAGAAAAACAACTCTGTAAGAATAAAAACATCTTTTATTTTGGTTACTTTGGAAGCACGTGTCCCATGGCAGCTGCAGACACCTTCTGATGAGGAACTGTAGAGTTATATTCACATGAGCTGCTCTTGGCAGGTTGGAGGGGAACATGACAAGGAGCAAAGCACTGAAGGCTTGCTCTGCCCTCTCCAAAAAGCACGGGATGATCCAACTCATTGGCATGATGATCTAACCCATAGGTGTGATCAGCACTGGACCAAGGTAAGACTTGCAAGTAGCTTCTGGGTAGACAAACTCTTAGCCACCTCCTTTCCCAACCCTCTTGGAAGGTACCTCTATGCATGTGCTGGGCCCTCAGCTGGCCCCAGAAACAGCATGAGAAAAACACAAGCAGAGGAAGCTCCAGACCTCTGGATGGAGATCACAGCTCCAAAAACAGCCCCCCCATCAGTGGAGGCTGGCGAGCCACTAAAGTTGAGGAGAAACCCCTTGCCCTGCACTCAGTTTTCTGAGGCAGCACCTGAACTGTGTGGAAGGTGGAGTCAACAGCAGCCTGCTCTAGTGGAAGGTGACCTTGCCCAGGGCAGCAGGGTTGGGACCAGACGATCTTTAAGGTCCCTTCCAACTCAAACCATTCTACCACTCTGTAACAGTGTAAACCTGCTAAAGCCAGTTGTGCTCACTTCAATGTCCCCCTCTGCTTTCCCCTCAAAACCACATCACAGGAAATGAAAAAAAAAAGTGCCTGTCCTGATCTTATCTGAAGAGAGATGTGTCCAGGAAATCCATGACTAATAGCACTCCCTGGAGGTCTAACAGCCCTGAAGACAGGGCAAAGAGTATTTGCAAGGAGCAGCAGGGAGGCAAAAAGGGCAAGAGCAGCAGAGTTATGGTTCCAGCCTCCCCATAAATGCTTCTCTCAACAAGCATTAGCTAGAGAAATTTTAGACAGAATACATCTATCCAGCCTGTATGTGCACTTGCAGTCTGCAGCACCCACACTGTACCCAGCTCAGACACAAACCAGCACAAGCAAAAATGCACCAGCACTGTAATTTATAAACACCATAAGCAAAAGCCCTGCAGACTCAAAGGACTTTGCCCACGGGCAGCTCACCTGCACTGTAACTGCAACACACCCTATCAATAAATCAAATTATCACCTTAGAAACAACACCTACCATCAACCAGACTCTCAGAAAACACTTTAAATGCAAATTAAAAATGGCCTATTAATACGGTTTGACTTTAGCCAGGTAAAAGGAGCCACCTGATGAAAATGAGAGGGTTTTTTTTCCCCATGTATTGTTTGCATGCAAAGTTTCTGCCTCCTTCACATAGTCTGCCTCAGCAATACTTCACTGAGTAGGGTTAAAGTGCATTCAACTATGTGAAAAAAATTTATTTTGTCAACACAGTCAACTTCCTTATTTTGGCAGAAAGAAAGAATGGAGGGAGTTTTTTTCCCCCAGAATTACTGTAAACCAAGAAGTTTCCCAATTTTCAGCCAGAAATCAAAAAGAGCAAGGGGCTGGGGAAATCTAAATATAAAGAGAATTTGAGAGACAGTAAAACTACAGCCACAGGGTACTCTTTTGCTACCCAGCAGATCAGTAGTAACAAGCTTCCCCTTTGAGGCTTTGCTGCTACTGAAACTAAAACCCACTTCAAATTCCTCCTTCTGCTTCTTCTGAAATCCAGTTTGGTTGGGCCACTGGAAACGAAAGCAGAATGTGGCCTCCACAACCACCTTTTCCTAGAAGGATGTTCCAGCCTACTCTTCTAAGCAATCCCACAACAAAATCCATGGAAGAAATTAGTAAAGAAAAAAGTTCTGTAGATACGTCAGGAAAGCAATAGGGCCAAGGTCAATATGAAATACTGAATTCCAAACAGTGAGAAATTGTTTACCTACATATTTAATGTATATATTGCAAAAAATCTGATTGTAGCCATGTAAATATTTTATAAAATAATATGAAAAGGCTGCCTTAGGCTTCTGAAGACACTTTTTTATTGATACAAGAGAACAGACCTTTCTTGCTTGGTGCATAACTGGATTTTTATGCAATATTGACAAACACAATACAAACAAAATCACCAGTCCCAGCCTCCTTCACTGTCTTTTCTACTTCTTTTGACTGGCAAAGCATGGCAATGGAACATGGAAGTGCTGTGTGCCCACAACAAGTGTAAATTTCAGAGTATTCTTCACCAAAGAAGAATATCAAGAAAAAACATTTCCCAAGAAAATGGGGTATATGTAGTTCAGCTAATCATGTGTCTGTCTTTCAGTTCCCCGTGTACTTAAAATCCCTGTTCAGTTTTACCTGTGATTTGATGTTTCACTACAGTGCAAAAAACATAACTGGCTGAAGAGATACAGATCAAAGGGCTCCTTTGGTGGAAAGGCTGCAAAGATGGACACTTCAAACCAGCGACTCCACAAGACAGACAGCCAGGTGGTCATGACTCAAAAATTTCTCTCATGACAGAGGTACTTTTTACATAATAAAATACGAATGAAGGAGTAGGTGATGATGAACCATTAACATGGGGAAAAAAACTGCTTGCCAGTCTCTGTTCTTCTCTCAGACAAGAAACTTCTGTGGACAAAATTATAGAAGGCACACATTTACTTCATCAGTACACTTTTCCTCTTTTCATGACCCCCTTTGTTGGCTCTGCTCTCTGTTTTGGGCTACAACAGTGCAGCTGTTGATGCACTGTGCATCACAGTCTGCATCTGTACATCACTTCTGCACTGTGCAGTGTTACTGTCTTCAGCAGGATGCTCACCTTACCGTGGAGGCCACCTTGCACACGACTGGTGAGAAGAAAGCTCCTTAACTGGTACAACCCAGCCAGGGGTGCAGTTTTGTTTTTAACAGTGCTCTCCTTTTTGTGTTGGGACATGCGGGCCGTAAAAGCATTCACGATGACAAACACTTTAGACACAAACTAAAAGATTCCCAGTCATCTGTGTTCAGTCATAGTGTAACTTCCACAGAGGAAATGTCACTCCTTTTACAAAGGCAGGCTCACCAGCTTCAGATAGCATTCTCATGCTAGCAGAATGCAGCGACTTCTTATGAGCAAGAAAATGGACGCACAAACAGAAGGGTGAAGAAACAAAGTATCAGATAATGAAGATGTGGGCACTGTGTTCGAGAAAAGCTCTTTACAGTAAGAGCAGTTAAGCCCTGGGACATAACCCCAGGGGGAAGATCACAAGTTTCTAAAGACAGAGGAAACAAACATATGTCAGGAATAAAAAGGGCTTTAGCGACAAGGGATGACCTCTGAGCCTCTTCCAATCCTACCTCCTTTGGTCCTGTGATGCACAGTCACAACACAAAAATGTAATAAGCAAAAACAAAAGGAAAGGAGTAATGGAGGTCACTTTAGATGGTGGTCAGCAAACCACCTCCCAAAATCTGAAGAGTTGTCAAAGTTTCCTCAGGAAGTGACAAAGACAAGAAACTTTGCCTTAGTCGTAAACCTGGCAATCCCTTCTGCGGTTGCCACACACAATTATGTCAGGATTTGGCAGGGAGTTGTAAATCACTCCTCCAGCCCACATAAAGAAAATGTTGGGAGCTAAGGCACAGGGCACTCAGCAGCCACAGACAGATTAGGAAACCTGGCAGCTGCACAGCCGGCCACATTGCAGCACTAAAGCATGCACAGGAACACTCTACGCTCGTCTATCCTCCAGCCCCTCAACAAGGTGCCCACATAGAAACAGCAGACAAGTCAAATGAGAGCTGCACTTCATTTCACCACAGACTGAGCTGCAGATAAAACCTGCTCAGCCCCAGAAGCATGGGGCATCTAACACAGGCACAACTGCTGGGAACAAAGAACAAACTGGAATGAGAGACCAGGAAGAGTCTGGGGTAACAAGACAGGACTTGGAACAGAGCTCGAGTGTTGGCACTCAGGAAGATGAACACCTTCCACATGCAGGAACCTCACTGCCCAGCAGCAGTAATTTACTAGAGGAAGTAGTTTAGGAGCAAGCCTGAAGACACTTGCATAGCAATATACTAAAGAGAGCTGTTCAACTGCACCTCTGTAGCTCCTATGCCTGAGGCACTGGATAATTAGGCAGGCATCCTGCTCCTGTCAGCCCACTGGCAAGCTGGAATCATCTCACAGGAAATGACTCCACCATCAACAAAGACTTCCTTCCAAACTGACTCACCCACACCCTCCTGCTGCCCCAGATTTCCCCCCTGCCCTTCTCTCACTGGTGTCTCCTTCAACAGCTACAAATCCAATAACCAGCATCTTGTCCTGCACTACTTCTGGCTGCTCCAAATCACTCCCATGACACCCACAGAGAGTTTTAAAAACCCCAAGATACTCTGAAGGATGAAGAAATTTGCAGATACCCAAATCCCATTTTGTTTGATTAATGCTAAAAACCAGAGGCCAGGCTCCCTCCTGGCAATGTGGGGTTACATCCAGGAGCCAATAACCTCCTCCCCATCTCTAGTGCAATGGCTCCAGGCCACTCACTGGCCCTGGAGTACTCCACTGGCCTGTAGGGCTGGCCATGTGGACCAAGCTCTGGTTTGTCTATTCACCTTCATCATCTTCCTGTCTAGGCCCTCTGTAGCCAAAACGGGCTTCAGAGCTTGTGGAGAAGCTGGCTTTGCAAACGTTGCACTAGCTGCAATTTTTCCCCATTGGGAAATTCTGTCTGATCCAGAGATGCAGCCTAGGGCTGTGTTCAGAAGTGGGGAGGGATATGGGTTTCTAAACCAATTTAATCCATCTTTCTAACAAGGGTAAGGACTTGTCTTGGGACTAGGACATGCCAGACTTGACTGATTATCAAGGGAGCTATGACATACAATGCAGATTAACCTACCAGGTCCAGGACCTACCGAAAAGAAAAACTTCCAAGATTTCTTTCAGTTGATCTGAGAATGTAGTTTCGAATTGCCATCTACATTTCAAATAGATCAGAAGATTAATGCCTGCACTTGTTTACATAGACAGGTATGGAGCTTCCCTGCTCTAGAAATGTCTGAGCTTCTTGAAGGGATTCATCATCTGAAGGATTCCTCTCTTTTGGGAAAATAGAGTGTCAATCTCCATAGTAAACGAGATGTCTTTGATCAGAGGTAGAAGGTTTTCTAGGACTATGCCCTATTAAAACTCAGGAAGGAATATCTCACTAATTACTAAATGTCTATAACTACAGACACATCTCCCTAAGTGCTACCACTGCCAGCCCATCATTTTAATGAATTTACAGAGTAATTGCCTACCCCTACTAACAGAGAGCTGTATTATAGGTTTCTTTTCCTGCCTTAAAAAAAAAAGTAAACAATTGCCTTAGAAAACCCCCAGTAAGTTTTAATGTTACAAAACACCAATAAATTATGGACATGAGGAATCTCATTCCACAAGACACTTCATCTTTATAAAATTATAATTTTTTCTGCTGAAGGAAATAAACAAAGACACATCCACATATTCTACCACAGACTCCTTGTGTTTGTACAAACCACATTTATTTTTGTCACTATGCCATTTTAAAGGCAGGAATTCTAACCAAGAAAGGAGGAATGGTCACTGCCAAATACTTTGGGTTGAACTCCCCAGTGCCCTGGCACCACATCCTGGCAAGAATGACTCCAGGGCAAGGTACCCACTCCTGCTGGGCTAAGTGTCAACACAAATCAGAGAGAACTGGAGTGTCTATTTGTGTTTGGTTTTCAAATGTTCAACTCACTTGTATAGCATGAAAGCAAATTCACTCTAAAATGTCTTCATTCATGCAGCTTCTCTGAGTGCTTAAGGAGATGTGGGCCTAAACGCAGCCGAACTTGCACCGGGTAATTTGAGATGTTTGACTTTTTCAAAAGAAGTTGCGTACTGGAGTAGTGATGCTCTGGTGGTTACTGCCAGGAGAGGTGGCTCTGCTCAGCGGCGGTGTTTGTCCCGACTTGGTGGGCACATTGTGCCGGGAAGCTCCCTCAGTGCCGGGCAGAGAGGGGCAGGCGCAGCCAAAGTGCAGAGCTAAGCACATTGCTGCTCCAGATGTGAAACGCACGCGCGAGTTCGCCAAAAACGCGAAAGAAAAAAAAAAAAAAAAAAAAAAAAAAA